>CM045457.1:36681416-37036776 GCA_024666655.1 Dascyllus trimaculatus
TATCACATCATATTATATCACATCACATCATATTATATCATATTATATCATATTATATCATATCATATCACATCATATTATATCACATCACATCATATTATATCATATTATATCACATCACATCATATGATATCACATCACATCATATTATATCACATCACATCATATTATATCACATTATCTCACATCATATATTATATCATATTATATCACATCACATCACATCATATTATATCATATTATATCACATCACATCATATTATATCATCACATGATATTATATGTTATATCACATCACATCATATTATATCATATATTATAATGTCATATGACATCATATCACGTCATATCACATCACATCATATTATATCACATTATCTCACATCATATATTATATCATATTATATCACATCACATCACATCATATGATATCACATCACATCATATTATATCATATGATATCACATCACATCATATTATATCATATTATATCACATCACATCATATTATATCATATTATATCACATCACATCATATTATATCATATGATATCACATCACATCATATTATATCATATTATATCACATCACATCATATTATATCATATTATATCACATCACATCATATTATATCATATTATATCACATCACATCACATCATATGATATCACATCACATCATATTATATCATATTATATCACATCACATCATATTATATCATCACATGATATTATATGTTATATCACATCATATCATATTATATCACATCACATCATATCATATTATATCATATTATATCACATCACATCATATTATATCATATTATATCACGTCACATCATATTATATCATATTATATCACATCGCATCACATCATATGATATCACATCACATCATATTATATCATCACATGATATTATATGTTATATCACATCATATCATATTATATCACATCACGTCACATCATATTATATCATATTATATCACATCACATCATATTATATCATCACATGATATTATATGTTATATCACATCATATCATATTATATCACATCACATCATATTATATCACATCACATCATATCATATTATATCACATCATATCATATTATATCACATCACATCACATCACATCATAACATATTATATCACATCACATCATATTATATCACATCACATCACATCATATTATATCCTATTATATCACAACATATTATATCATATTATATCACATGACATCAACAACAGTTTAACATCTATAATTGAACAGTTTTTTATTGAACACAGATCTCTGTAATTACACAATGACAGTGTTCAGCCGTGTGTAGCGGTAATGTCATTATTTTACATGTAAATATCCATTAGACGTTAAAGAGACAGACACAGGAGGGTCAAACTAAAGCCAGAGTATTTCAATCATGGAAAATAACTTACTTTCTGTTATTTCACTGCGTTTTTTTGTTTCGTCTCAGCTGCCAGAACATTAACAGCTTTAACAGATTTTTATTACAGTGAGGATTCTGGAGCTGCTGAATAGTTTATAGCGCCTCCTGGAGGATATGATTGAGAGCTTTTGCTCCGCTGCTTTGGTTGCAGCTCACTGACACAAAGACTTTGGATTTTATCTAAAGAGCTTTGAAGGATTCTGGCTGCGGTTCCCTCCTTGGACTTTTTCTTCCTTCTGTCTTTATCTGAAACATTTCTCCATCCTGTTAAAGCTTGGTTGTGGTTGGACGCTCTCCATTATCTCTCCCTTTTCCTTCTCTTTTCCTGTTTTTCTACTTTCTTCAACTGATCTGAAACAACCACAAGGATTAACCTCTCTTTCCTTTACACATTCCTTCTTTTCTTCTCTTCAAAATTCCTTTTGTCTCGTCTAAAGCAAGAAAATAAAATTGTGCAGACATGTAACTTGAACCTCTGAAAGACTATTTAAACAGAAAACAGAGAATCCCCTTTCTTTACTGACACTCGGGCTCCAGTGTTTTTTCTGCTGCTGGAGTATTTTTAAAGTGTGGTTGATCCTCTTTGAGTGAAATAGGATTTGGGATTTGCAGGCTTGTTGTGGGGGCCTCACAGAGGCTTGTGCCGGCCCTGCAGCCCGGCCTGAGATGATTTGTGTGCAGCCTGGGTTTGGTTTTGTTCCTGCTGAGGCCCATTTGAATAAGAATGATGCCAATAGAGTGGCTGAGGCAGAAAGAAAGCAGCACAAAAGGCCAGAGGAGCTGAATTTGGACGAGGGACAAACCAGGAGAGGAGTGAAAAGAAGTGCAGGGCGGACTGCCACAATGGAACAATTCACCTTATAATCGCTTTGATATATTATACATGCCTGAAGACTCTAAACATTGTGTAATTATTTATAAATGACTGTCCCCCTCCTCTCCTGCAGAATGAAGCAGCAGAAAGACTCTGCAGGTCTCTGCTTCTTCTCCGCTGAGCTGCAAACTGAATAAATGGAATAATTAATGGAAAATTGTATGCCTGTCTCATAAAGATGTCTTTAAAAAACACTTAAAGAAAATTTGCCTGGCTCTGTATGCGCTCACGCTGGACGGGTTTACTGCTGCCTGAAGGGATGAAAAGACAGACAAAAAGCCAGACTTCATGAAGTGAAACAGTCGAGGCGAAGCCGCATCGCTCCGTCTGCACTCCCAGAGACCAGGGTCAGTCTTAATGGTCTGGCTGGATCTGGACCGGCGATGGGTCCGGACCTCTGCTAGGACAGAATCAGACGTCAGGCTTTAGAAACACTGAGGTCACAAGTGTAAACCCTCCCGGCCTAACCAACCAAAGTCTGCAGTTTTTAGAGCCTTTAAGAAAAACCAAACACCTTCAGACTGACTTGTCTTCAGTTTCCATCAGATCAGAGTCAGACGTGTAGTTCTGGTGAGAGACGACCTTCTAACACGCAGTAGATGTCAGACAGTCCAACGTACAAACCTCAAAGAGCAGCCATCAGCTTCAGCTGCCCTGCGGCTAAAACCACAGCGAAGGTACCCCACAGACGTCTTCATGTTCCATACAGAATTAAAGACAGTCTATCCCTCACTTTACATGAGTTCATGTGTAACCTCTGTTTAGCTTTTCAATGTTTAATAAAGAATATTTACATGTAAAACAACTAGATGACCTATAGACACAGTTAAATGACATTATAGTCTCAATAATCTGATGTAGGGGGCTGTTCACTGCTCGTTTTATTCATATTATTTTGTGCCATAAAACTGGTGATTTGGTTTCTAATTACAAGAATCCAAAGTTAGATGATATCAAGTGTAACAGGAGCGTTTCCATAAAAATGTTGTATATTTAAAACATGTGAGACCAGGTATCATTGGAATTTAACAGTTTATAGCTCTGGATGTACTTTTTACCATTAAAGATGAGTTTTAATAGACTTTACTTTTTACTTGTTATTTTACATTAGACGTGTAAATTCAGTCTATTTGTAATGTTGTTGATATTTCTGTGTATATAAGTACAATTATATCAGCTGACTGTTAATTTAAGATCAGACCAGGTGTACAGATTTGTTCCAGTCAGTACCTGAGGGTCGTGTTCTTCATCACACACCTTGAATCTTGAGCTCAGTGTAGAAACATGCAGGTTGGTCTGAGTGATGCATTAAATCAGTGCAAACACTTTAACTTTTCTCAGCTGATGCTTTTCTCCTGTTTTTCTGATTGAACTAGTTCATCTGTCTTTTTCTGTTTGTGTTTGCAGCTTTTGCAGCTTTGGATCCATGTTTTCTTGTTTGCTTGATAAAAACAGCACCTGGCTGCACCCACCTGTAACATGACGGGGTTAGGGTGGTGCTGCTGGGTTTACTGCTGCTAAGGTTAGAACAGGTGAGGTACACACTGGGTTCACCTGTAGCCACGTGGTTTATCAGAGAGGCTCAGTAAACAGTCCTTCCTGGTCCTTCCACCGAACACAGTCTGTGGTCAGAGGAGAGGAGACCGGAGCAGGACTCTTTGTGTTGCTGGAGTGAAGGATGGAGGCTCCGTGGACGGATGAATGGATGAATGGATGAATGGAGGGTGAATCCTCCGGAGCGTGTCTCCGCCCGGCGGGAGGGGGAGGAGGGGGGAGGCCGGGGCGGAGGGGGGAGGCTGGGGCGGAGGGGGGTCCCACTGACTCTTCTTTCTTTCTTTTTTATGTTTTTGGTTTTAACTCTGTTTTCTGTCTCACGGGGAGGGAGGGGGGAGGGGGAGGAGGAGGAGGAGGAGGAGGTGCGGGTTCGTGCGGTCGTTCGCGTGGCCGGCCGCCTGCTCTGATTGGCTGGCCGTGATTAGCGGCACGCTTCTGTGTGTGCGGGGCGAACAAACACCGCAGGCGTCATTATGTTAATGCGCAGCTCCGGCGGCACGGGGCAGACCTGCAGCCGGGCCGGGGGGGTCCGGGGTCCGGGGGGCCGGTCATTGTCCCGTCCGCGCTATATAACCGGGCTGAGGCCGGTCGTGTGCCAGGCTCACCGGCTCGCACGAGCTGAACCAGAGCAGAAAAGACGCAAAGAGACGCAAAGAGACGCAAAGAGACGCGTGCCGCTCCGAGAACTTCTACCCATCTGCACGTCGCTCTGTCCGGTGGCTGCTCGCCCTCCGTCTCCTCCACGGAACCGACCATGGACTCCGTCTACTCCGACATCGACAGCAACAGCTGCGACTTCTTCCCGCACACCGACGACGAGGATTCCCGCGGCGGCTCTCCGCTCTGCCCGCCGCCCGAGCAGCTGCAGCAGCAGAAGAAGCGGCGCCGCGGCCGCGGCCGCAGCGAAGCCACCGTGCAGGTGGTGAAGAAGAACCGGCGCCTGAAGGCCAACGACCGGGAGAGGAACCGCATGCACAACCTGAACGACGCGCTGGACGCGCTGCGCGGCGTCCTGCCGGCCTTCCCGGACGAGACCAAGCTCACCAAGATCGAGACTCTGCGCTTTGCGCACAACTACATCTGGGCTCTGTCGGAGACCATCCGCATCGCCGACCTGCAGGCGGGAAAGACCGGCGACGCCCCGCTGCTGCTGAGCCTGGCCGAGGCCCCGAGCCCCGGGAGCGACGCCTGCTCCTGGAGCTCCAGCGGCTCCTCGTCCTCCTCGTCCTCCTCGTCCCCGGCTTACTGCGCCTCCAGTCCGGGCAGCCCCGCCGCGCAGGAGGACTACAGCTACCTGCAGCAGGACGCTCTGTACGGCTTCCGCAGCTTCGTGCAGGGCATCTACTGAGGGAAAGCCCGCCGAAGGAGGCCCACCGGAGGAGGCCCACCGGAGGAGGCCCACCGGAGGAGGCCCACCGGAGGAGGCCCACCGGAGGAGGCCCGGTCCAGAGAGACCGACCCACAGACGGACTGTCCTGGAATAAGACTGTGAATCACTGTTTGCCTTACTGAGCTCATTCATTCTTCTCTTTTCGTGTCTCTGTGACGGACTGTAAAGAGAGTAACTTAAATTGTTATATAATTTAGTTTTTGATTTTGTAAATTTCTCCAAAAACCTTTGCACTTTCCCCCTCCTCCCCTCCTCCCCTCCTCCCTCCCCAGCAGAGCTTTTCTTTATCTGGGAGGTGAAAAGTCAATTTTACAATTAGTAGAGCTCTAGAGCTGAACACAGAGCAGAAAGCAGAGCGTGGAAATCCAGTTTGAACGCTGTGACAATAGAGAAAGGAGCTGCCCTCATTCATTATGTATCCTCCCCCCTCCTCCCCCTCCCTCTTAGATTGTTGTTGTTTTTATTTATTCCTTGTTTTCTGGTTTGGTCTCATAAAGTTTGTATTTTGTACATAAAGAGATTTTTATTCTATTTACTTGGAGGTTAATAAAGTTCTAACGTTTCTATGAGCGGCTCGTGTGTGACCTGTTCCCTTTATGATGATTAATATTAATAAGATAACGGTTGGTTCACAGCAGCAGGTGGAGACTCAACAACACATCCTCCATTGTTTCAAGTCTGACTGTTAATGACGTTACACAGAAAGCAACCAAACACTGGCAACATCTAGTGTCCTACAGTTTAACATGTATGTTCTACAGATAATGACAGTTTAACATGTATGTTCTTTGTCTGATGACATCCTAACATTTACATTCTATGTATTTTTAATTTTTAATTAGTACATTTAAACCGAGGAGACCTGCAGGCTGTTGATTTGAGTTCTGGAAGCTAAAAACCAAAACAGACCAACAATAACTGAATTATAAAATAATTTTTTCCTAATATTTCTCTGTAATTTCAGAGACATCTATTAAATATAGTAGAATTAATGAAAAGCCACATAAACACCTTTGAGGTGCACGGTTAGGCTGCTGCCATCCTTGAACATATTGATGGTATTTAGTGTCTTTTAAATCCTCTAAAGTCTTGTTTTTAACGTTTAAATCTTCACCAGCTGTATCTGTGGAACATGAACCGGCTCTGATTATTTTCTAACTGAACAATTTGACTACATTTAATCCCGTTTTTTAGATCCTTGCTGTCCCTCTCCACATTCTTTTACAAACCAAATGGTCCATGTTTTCTTTTTCCTACATTTACATTTTGAAGTGTTTAAATCAAGATTTCCAGTTAAATGATTATAACATAATGATTTTCTCATATTTAAACAGACAAACTGTCTCATTGTGGAAAAATGCAGAAACAAGTCTTTACATCTTTTTACAGTCAGGAGAAAAACAGGATTGTCTTCAGTCCTTTACTGTAAAAATGAATGTTTTTAACAGGTGGTAGTGTTTCTGAACGTTTACCTTCATTCCCCAGTTTAGTGTCATTTCAGGTAATAACTGGTAGAAAGGCTGTCAATAATATCTGGTTTAAAACCTGCTGGAAATACTAAGTTGTTCTTTTTGAAAATGAGTTCTTCCATATTTAGTATAATGACAATGAAGGCTTTCTGTTCTATTCTATTCTGTTTTATTCTATTCTACTCTATTCTATTTTATTCTATTCTGCTCTATTCTATTCTATTCTATTCTATTCTATTCTATTCTATTCTATTCTATTCTATTCTATTCTACTCTATTCTATTTTATTCTATTCTGCTCTATTCTGCTCTATTCTGTTCTATTCTATTCTATTCTACTCTATTCTATTTTATTCTATTCTGCTCTATTCTGCTCTATTCTATTCTATTCTATTCTACTCTATCCTGTTCTATTCTACTCTGTTCTATTCTGCTCTTGTAGAACTCTCCTGTAGACTTCCAGCAGGTTTTCATCTGTATATTTACAGTTAAAGTCTCCTGAACCCTCTCCCTGCCATTCTAACCCATATAAAAGCATTGTGGGGTGTTCTTGTGGTTGCGGCCTTGTCTCTGCACGTGTTGAGGATGGACAGATAATCAGACAAAACCAGAATAAAACGGAGATAATCCTCCTGCAGCATGAATCCCTGAACTGAGCCCCTCTGAGCCACATTAATAAGAATAATAATGAGGATTATTGGAGGCTGTGCAGCAGCTGTCTGAAACTTTTATCTGTTTTTAACCAGTAGAAGAAGAAAAACTCTTCATCTGCTCGGTTTATTTGGAATATTTTTAAAAGGAATCAAGGACTTAATATTCCTACAACCCTGCTTCCAACCTGATTTAGAGACATTTAGAAACAGTGAGACGTGTCCAGTTACAGTGAAACAACTGTGCAAACTTCATTCTTCCATCCGTCCACGTGCAGCTCGCTGCTGAAGTGTAAAGTGAACTGAAGCATCAGAAACTGTTAAAAGGCTCCGTGTCTCTCCTCCACGGACCCGCCAGGATTGCGCGCCCCCGACGCCGACTCCATGCATTGTTGGTATTGTTGGTGTGCACGGCGGCGTGCGCTAATTGAGCAGGATTAACCGCCGGCGGCCCGCATGCACCTGCAGACTCCTAATGAGGTCCAGCAAGTTTTAATTAGATTTCTATTGTGGAGGATGAAGATGAAGCCAAATCTGTACAGGAGGAGGAGGAGGAGGAGGAAAAGGAGGAAGAGAGGGTAGGAGTTGAAGGAGGAAGATGAAAAGGAAGGGGATTGGGGGAACAGAAACATGAAGAGGAGAAAGCTGAGAAGAAGAAGGAACCAGAAACAGAAAAGTGAAGATGTCCACCAAGACTCCTATGACTCCTCTGAAGGAGTTACAAGATAGTGGTGGCAGCATCATAAAGTTTAGCACGGTGGTGGCAGCATCATGACATGAAGCAGAGAGTGTCTACGTCAGAGCCCAGACCTCAATCCAACTGTCAGCTTGTGTTTGGACTTGAATATGTCTCGTTACTCATGATGCTTGCCTGACCTGACAGAGCTTGAGTAGTTTTAAAAAGAAGAATGAGGTAAAACGTCAGCGTCCAGACGTTCAGGCAGACTGAGGCCAACACAGGATCAATGCTGTAACTGCAGCCAAAGGTGCATCTAATAAATACTGACTGGAAGGAGTGTACTGTGTACTTCAAGGGCCTGGAACTCTGAAAGTGTTCATAGTGTGAAGGTAAAACTTAGCATTAGATACACTAAGAAAAGAAAAAAAATCAGTTGGTTCTTTGTTTAGATTTGGCTGATCTTATTGTCTGATTTCAGTCCAGGTTGTGGAGTCTCACTGAGACATTTACTGTTTTATCACCTCGTTAAATATTGATCAGGACAAGATGGAGGAGATGGCCGGCTGTCAGCCCCCAGAGGCCCTGCAGTGTGGAGGCACAAATATATTGATTAGAGCACACGATGAATACAATGACACACTCAGAGCTGGAGGGCTCAGCTGGGTCCCTCCTCCTCCATCTTTAACTGGACACCCTGCAGGTAGCTGGACAGTCAAACTACAGTAAACGGACCACAGATGGTGGAGACGCAGCGAAACGTCCCTTTAATGATCCTCTCAATATGTGAATTTGTCCTCAGTTCAAACTCTTTTACTGAGAAACATTTAAGCCTTCCTCAGCACACTGCACATATAAAGTTCAAGCACAAAGAGCGTCACTGGATTGTATCTCATACTTTGTAAACATTTCCTTCAACCATAAAAACCAGTTTTATCCATCATTGAACTGTAATTTTATGTATGTATCTGAGATATACTGTATCTCACTTGGATTCACTCACAGAAGCTGCTCAGATTTGAAACACTGGCTTTGATAGAAGCCTCTCCTCTCTGCAGGTTTAGTGAAGGATCCTCCTGATCCTGGATCGGAGCTCCAGATCGGCTCGCTGATGCCCCGAGGTGACAGCAGACACACTTACCCATCAGCACTGATCCCAGGTCAGTCTGAGCAGCCACCTCAAGGTCAACAAGTCACTTTTAGATGCCAACCTCTGACCTCTGGCTTGGAGCAATCTCTTCCAGCACAGCTCAGAGTGACTTCACAGGGAATTTGTCTTTTTAAGCACATTTGACAGCAGTGTGTTGGAGCTCAACTTTGGCTCAGACTGAAAAAATGAAAACATGTTCAGGATGAGCTTTTTGGACATCAGACGATACATTATGGTGGGCAGACATCAAACACTGCACATCAGCACAAACACACCATACCCATAGTGAAGCATGGTGGTGGCAGCGTCATGACGTGAAGCACGGTGGTGGCAGCATCATGACGTGAAGCACGGTGGTGGCAACATCATAATATGAAGCACGGTGGTGGCAGCATCATGATGTGAAGCACGGTGGTGGCAGCATCATGATGTGAAGCACGGTGGTGGCAGCATCATGACGTGAAGCACGGTGGTGGCAGCATCATAACGTGAAGCATGGTGGTGGCAGCATCATGACGTGAAGCACGGTGGTGGCAGCATCATGACGTGAAGCACGGTGGTGGCAGCATCATGACGTGAAGCACGGTGGTGGCAGCATCATGACGTGAAGCAGGGTGGTGGCAGCATCATGTGTGAAGCACGGTGGTGGCAGCATCATGACGTGAAGCACGGTGGTGGCAGCATCATAGTGTGAAGCGCGGTGGTGGTGGCAGCATCATGATGTGAAGCACGGTGGTGGCAGCATCATGATGTGGTGCAGCATCATGGCGTGAAGCACGGTGGTGGCAGCATCATGACGTGAAGCACGGTGGTGGCAGCATCATAATATGAAGCACGGTGGTGGCAGCATCATGATGTGAAGCACGGTGGTGGCAGCATCATAATATGAAGCACGGTGGTGGCAGCATCATAATATGAAGCACGGTGGTGGCAGCATCATAATATGAAGCACGGTGGTGGCAGCATCATGATGTGAAGCACGGTGGTGGCAGCATCATGACGTGAAGCACGGTGGTGGCAGCATCATGACGTGAAGCACGGTGGTGGTGGCAGCATCATGATGTGAAGCACGGTGGTGGCAGCATCATGATGTGAAGCACGGTGGTGGCAGCATCATGACGTGAAGCACGGTGGTGGCAGCATCATGAGGTGAAGCACGGTGGTGGCAGCATCATGACGTGAAGCATGGTGGTGGCAGCATCATGACGTGAAGCACGGTGGTGGCAGCATCATGACGTGAAGCACGGTGGTGACCAGATTTTGTAAAAAAACAAAAATTCTGAGCTCCTCGATGCAACTGTGAAGCCATGACGGATTCATTTTCGACTAAGAGTCATGTGACAAATATTCAGAGAGTCTCTGGATGAACTGCAGGCAGTGTGTCTACAGGTGTTACCAACACTGGAAACAGCTGAGGCTCCACATTCTGTGGATGTGAAGCCATTTTTCCCTCTTTACGGCCTCTACAAACCCAGAGAGACAGTTCTGTCTCCTTTCTGTTGTTCTGTGTCTCAGCTGTGTTTCATGGGACAGTTTTGTTTCTTTGTGCTCATTTTGTTCTATTGTTGTCATTTGTCATCTCCCTTCTGTCATTTTCACTCTCCTTTTGTGTCAATTAAAATTCCACTATGTCAGGGATGGAAGTTGTTGGTTTTATTGGTTCCGTTTTTTAGTCTTTGCAGTTAAAAGTAAATCCACCTCAGCTGCACTTTGAGCTGGTTTTTATGGTTGCGTTGTGCAGAAAATCAGAAAATCTGAAATTCACTTTCTTAAAAAAATGCAAAAACGATTTGCTGAAGTTGGTGCATCAATACAAAAAATGTGACCATTGCAAACTTTATATGTGAAGCAGATGCAGTCGATGGAAACACGCCTTAAATCATGTTTTCTTTCTTGACTTTTTTGAGTGACACTTCAACAGTTTTTGGTTTTTAAGTTGTCGTGTTGGTCGTAAATATTTTATCCATATTTCTTCTGCACACAGCAGTGAGGTAACGATCTGTTGTTGGACATATGTTCCTCTTCACCCCAGCCTCTTGTTTACCTGTTTACCCCCCAGTGACTGTCTGTCAATCAGGCGGCGACACTTCAAGGACCAATTAGACTCAACTTAAGCTTCTGTTTTATCAACAAGTCTTTATCCTGCAGGAGGACGGCCGCCGGCGCGCCTGCTGCTCAGGACGGAACTGGCAGCAGAGACACTGCTGCTGCTTCTGGTTCTGGTTCTGGTTCTGGTTCTGGTTCTGGTTCTGGCTCTTGTTCTGGTTCTGATTTTCATGTCCTATTGAGGTTTGCTGCTTTTATTGCCGCGTATCAATAAAGACATGTTTGTTGATATTCTTTCAGAGCTCATGTCGGGACGCTGGCGCTCACGTCTGCTGTAAACTCGTCATTTTTATTTCATGTCTTATTGCGTCTTTTTCATGGCATGTTTTCTTGTGTTAGCACGTCTCCTAGATTCTCTCTTCTGCACGTGCTGCTGCTGCTTCTTCTGTTAAAGCTCTTTGTCTTAGTGTCTAAATAAAGTTATGATTCTTGGATGGAGAATCTGATCAGCTTCCTGCAGCTTCTTTCTCACAGAGACAACAGGTTGGTTAATCAGCGCCTGCTTCTCTGCAGCACACTCTCATTCACCTCATTGTAAATTCCTCCACATTGTTCTCAATTTGTTGGCCCACTTTATGCTCTTTGTGCGAGGACTAAAGCTCTCCACGGTGTCCTCCTCCTCCTCCTCTTCTTCCTCTGACACTTTTTATGGCAGAGTTTGCCTCTTCCTCCTCCTCCTCCTCCTCCTCCTCCAACACTGGAGGAAGAGTTCCTGCACTCAGACGCCTCGTGGCCTTTTCCTCTTTTTCTTTTCGGTTGAACATTAAAAGCACTCAGACAGAAGCATAGAGCGGACCACATCGTCTTTGGCCCTTCACAAAATCAGCTCCATCATGTATTTTTCTTTTTGAAGCTTGCATTAGTAAAGGTTCATGGGAACAGTGACATTTTAAAGAACTCAACTTCATAAAAAATGCTTTTTATGCTTCTATACTTCAGTCTGCAGACTCTGCAGAATGACAGGCTGAACTATCAGAGCCTCTGACAGCAGCTCCTCGGTGGGAGCATTAGTTAGTTTTAGTGAGTAATAATTCACAAACAGCCGTGCCGTGCTTTCACAATGCAGTTTAACCTGACAAAGAAGGCATCAGAGTCAAAGTATTCCTGTTACTGCTGGAGAACTGGTTTCTGTCCATCCAGTATCTGACTAACAAACCTGTTCCTCACCGTTACCTCCATGTTTGGTCTCCACCAGCTCCTGGAGGAAATGTCTGGCTCTTCAGTGGCTGGATGCTCCAATATGTCCACCAGCTCACCTCTACCTGCAGCCAGCAGTTTAAAACACCAACACTCTACATTTAGAAATAAAGGAGCTCTGACATTAAAACAACAAGAACGTAGTAGGGAACCCTAACCCGAGCACAGCAGCTTCATCTGTAAAATGACTTAATTCAGTTCCCACTGAGTCAATGCAACCTTCTGAGGACATCCAGAGCAGTCAGCGCTCCAGGTGACAGGAGGAGGAGAAATTAAAGAAACGGAAACTGAAGGAGGTGAAAAGAGTCGGCCTGAAGGCAGACTGCTGCTGGGACCGAGCCGAACAATGAGGAGGTGGGTTGTCTTCATCTGCAGAGGAAATACACACTCAACAACACACACACACACACACACACACACACACACACACACACACACAGCCTCACGGTTGAACACACACTGATACTGATGCTTGTTCACGCTGTCGCACACTCAGTGAGCCATGCTCACTCACAAGAACACACACACTGACACAAGAACACACACACTGATACAAGAACACACACACTGACACAAGAACACACACACTGATACAAGAACACACACACTGATACAAGAACACACACACTGACACAAGAACACACACGCTGATACAAGAACACACACACTGACACATGGAAGCCTACAGCGCCGACTAAACGGATTCCCCGTCTTGGAAGTCTGTCTCTTGTACTGAGAGGAACATTCTTCAACTTTGAATCTGGTCAATTTAATTTTGTTTTGTTTTTTTGACAAGAACATACAAAAAGACTCTTTCATGTCAAAGTGAGCACACATTTCTACTAATTAATGTCAGTTAATTAAAGATATAAGAGTTCTCCTCCTTCCAGTCAGTGTTCAGTAGATGATCCTCTGTCTGCTGGTCCACCTCTGGTCCTGGGTTGGTCTCCATCAGTCTGAACATCTGGACGCTGACATCTGACCTCATCCTGCTATAAACTGTTAAACTCTGTCAGGTTCCTCAAGGATCACGAGGGACCAGGACTGTTCTAGTCCAGACTCGAGTTCTCAGGTGGACTGAGGTCTGGACTCTGACTGGACCTCCAGAACCTCCACCTTGTTGTCTTCAAACCATCTCTGTTTGACTCATCGTCTGGATGGAAACTGATCTTCTCCAGGTCTCAGTTCTCTATCAGACTGGATCAGGTTGTCCTCCAGGACTTCTCTAGACTCTGCTGCATTCATTGACCCTCTACCTTTACAAGCCTTCCAGGACCTGCTGCTGAGGAACATCCCCACACCATGATGCTGCCACCTCCATGCTTCACATCATGATGCTGCCACCACCATGCTTCACATCATGATGCTGCCACCACCGTGCTTCATATTATGATGTTGCCACCACCATGCTTCACGTCATGATGCTGCCACCACCGTGCTTCACATCATGATGCTGCCACCACCGTGCTTCACATCATGACGCTGCCACCACCGTGCTTCACATCATGACGCTGCCACCACCGTGCTTTAATCATGATGCTGCCACCACCGTGCTTCACGCCATGATGCTGCCACCACCGTGCTTTAATCATGATGCTGCCACCACCGTGCTTCACGTCATGATGCTGCCACCACCGTGCTTCACGTCATGATGCTGCCACCACCATGCTTTAATCATGATGCTGCCACCACCGTGCTTCACGTCATGATTTGGCCACCACCGTGCTTTAATCATGATGCTGCCACCACCATGCTTTAATCATGATGCTGCCACCACCGTGCTTCACATCATGATGCTGCCACCACCGTGCTTTAATCATGATGCTGCCACCACCGTGCTTTAATCATGATGCTGCCACCACCGTGCTTCACGTCATGATGCTGCCACCACCGTGCTTCACGTCATGATGCTGCCACCACCGTGCTTCACGTCATGATGCTGCCACCACCGTGCTTCACGTCATGATGCTGCCACCACCGTGCTTCACGTCATGATGCTTCTCACTGTTTTCTGATGTTTTATCAATGGAATGATTCATATAGAATTAAAGTAATCTTTAGCTGCAGCTCTGACTTCATGCTGTCACCTGCCACCAAACCAGAGAACTCCAACCAACATGAAGAACCTTCTAAAGAACCACATGAAGCCTGGGAAGAACCGTCCCCTAAATAAAGAGGTTCTGCAACTGGGGATGACACACTGAAGAACCATTCAGGAACTGTTATTTTGCTGACAGTCTGAGTTTTCTGTAGCCCAGTAAGTCTGGATTCAGTTGGGTTCAGGTCCATTTTAGAGATGCTTTAGCAGACTGCTAATCTGAAGTGTCTCCGGAGGTGAGCAGGTCGACAGGTAGAAGTGGCCGATGAAGGACTCTTAAAGCAGAGTGAAGAGAGCGCTAATGATCTGTGAGTGCTGCTGAGAGGCTGACACACACACACACACACACACACACACACACACACACAGCCCTGGGGCATGTTGGGGTGGTGGGGCAGTTAGTTTCCATTTAAAAGCCCACAGAGGCAGAACAGAGTCACAGGAAAGTGTCAATCAAGAGAGCAACCATGCAGCATGAACACACACACTGACACACACACACTGACACACACACTGACACACACACACACACACACACACTGACATACACACTGACACACACTGACACACACACTGACACACACACACACACACAGACACACACACTGACATACACACAGACACACACTGGCATACACTGACACATACACAGTGACACACACACACTGACGCACACACACTGACACACACACACACACTGACACACACACACCTCATCAACATTAGAAACAGTGCTGGAATGTAACTCGGTACATTTACTCCAGTACTGTAGGAAACAGGAAGCAGGAGCAGCTCCACAGGTCAGATGCAGCAGCTGACAATTTATCCTGGACCGGTCTTTAATTCAGTTCCTCATCTTCTGTATGTGAATATCTGAACCATGTCGAGGCTCCTCCTCTCCAGTGTTGGCAACATGACAGCCATGTTTGTTGTTTTGTTTTACATTGTTTTGTGATCGATTTGTTTCTCAACAACAACGACACAAAGAACAACAACACAAAACTGTCCTCAGAGACACAAAGCAACAAGAATGAGACTCAAAACGAGAAAAAACAGACACAAAATGAAGAAAAGGACAAAACCTGTCTTTAAATCTGGTTAAATAAATAATAAATAAATAAATAATCTGGTGGACGTCCTGATGCGTGTCACTCTGACAGCAGACGTCTCTGATTCTCTTTCCTTCTTCGTGTTGTTCTGCCTCCATACAGCTGCAGGACTTCACATTGCTGTGCAAAACGAGCCACAGCGGGTCAAATCGTGGCGCTGGGCTGCAGCAGATCGGTCCTGCAGGATCCACCTGAAGGATGCTTGAAGCTGTGATGCTCCTCAGGTGAGGCTGGGGGAGGACAGGTAGGACAGATAGAGATCAGGAAACTGAGCCTCGGAGCTGCTGCTGCTGCTGTTCAGTAAACAGATGGGGGTTCTGCCCTCTGCTCTACAAGATAACCTCTGACTCCCCCCTCCTCACCTTCCTCCTCCTCACCCTCCTCCTCCTCCTTGTGGCACTGATTGCACCTGTAAGCCCCCCTCACCTCCCTCACCCTCCTCACCTCCCTCACCCTGGGGCAGACTAGAGTTTCATCCTGTTCACCCTCAGCAGACCTCTGTTAGTCACTAATTGCTTCATTCATCTCAGCAGGTTGGTGTCAGCAGGTTGGAGGGGGGGGGGGGGACTCTGGATCTGGATTTGAGTCTGACTGGACTTCATGTTCCTCCAGTTTGGAAAGAAAACGTAAGCAGAAACAACTCAAAGCAGCAAACTGTCAAGAAACCTCCAACTGAACCCAGAGCAGGTTTCGGGTTTTACTCCTGTGCTCATGTTTTGTCGACCATTTTAGACAAGTTTGTAATTTCTCAGTAATTTTGGAGGAGTTTGTGTCATTTCATGCTTGTTTGGAGTCACTTTGAACATGAGTATCTGCTCTGCTCATCAGCTGTAGGAAGATGTTCCTCCGTGCTGGATGTATCTCCAGCCGCTAGACGTTCTTCCATGCTGGACGTATCTCCAGCCGCTAGACGTTCTTCCATGCTGGACGTATCTCCAGCCGCTAGATGTTCCTCCATGCTGGACGCATCTCCAGCCGCTAGACGTTCCTCCATGCTGGACGCATCTCCAGCCGCTAGACGTTCCTCCATGCTGGATGTATCTCCAGCTACTAGATGTTCCTCCATGCTGGATGTATCTCCAGCCACTATCTGCTGGATGTATCTCCAGCTACTAGATGTTCCTCCATGCTGGATGTATCTCCAGCCACTAGATGTTCCTCCATGCTGGATGTATCTCCAGCTACTAGATGTTCCTCCATGCTGGATGTATCTCCAGCTACTAGATGTTCCTCCATGCTGGATGTATCTCCAGCTACTAGATGTTCCTCCATGCTGGATGTATCTCCAGCTACTAGATGTTCCTCCATGCTGGATGTATCTCCAGCTACTAGATGTTCCTCCATGCTGGATGTATCTCCAGCTACTAGATGTTCCTCCATGCTGGATGTATCTCCAACTACTAGATGTTCCTCCATGCTGGATGTATCTCCAGCTACTAGATGTTCCTCCATGCTGGATGTATCTCCAGCTACTAGATGTTCCTCCATGCTGGATGCATCTCCAGCTACTGTCTCGTCTGTTCTCTGGTTCTGATGCTACATTCATTCATTGATCCAGTAGGTTGATTCTCCTCTCAGTCTCTGAGGAAACACTGCCTGCAGTTCACCTGAATTTTTCACTACAAATCTCCGCAGTTCTGACCCACATCCACTCATTTATCTGCAACAGCAAATACGTCCTGATGAAAACTAAATTCAGACCATATTATTTTCTAATAAAGACAAAGTCTGAGTCTTTTTGGTTCATTTCAGGTCACGTTGATCAGGATCATGTTTTCAGTCATAGGAGACAAGAATCTGCTGCATCCAAACATGACATTTGTCTTCATTTTTTACTACAATATAAAGTCCTGCACCTCAGAAATGTCGTCTGTGCATTATGACAGAGTTAAAGCGACAGAAATCATGAAAAGAATCTAATCAAAAACAGAACAACCATGAAGAAGCAGAGCGAACTCAGAAATGCCTTTTGTGCCATGTGACAGTTGGAGTGACGAATAATAAACAAAAACTTAGTCCAAGTGTCCACAGATGTTACCGACACGTAAAACGAGCGAAATGAGACACAGAATGACCAAAACCACAGAGAGACAAATCAACCTAAAGGACACATCAAATACCCTCAGGAAGACAACGTGTAGAATAACCAGCATTAAACAGCCACAGACAGATTCACACAACGGTGAAAGCTTATATGCACCATGACAGGACCAAAATGAGACACAAAACTACCGCGAAGAGATGCAAACCCACCAAAACTAAAAGGCAAACCACCACAACCAGACGAAAATGACCAAAGCAGGACTCAGAACTACTAATTAATTAATTTAATTAAATGCAGGCAACCACAAAAAGAGAAAACAACCAAAGTGACACTTAAACAACCAGAGGAAGATGTGAAACCATCAACACGAGACACGAAATGACCAAAACCTAAAAATCCATCAAAGCACCTGAAAGACAAAACACAGACAAAAAATCTGAAACCACCAAAATGACAGGCAGAACTAAAATAAAACAGCTAAAATAAGACAGTAAAAGACTGAAGTAAGACAATAAACAACCAAAATACGACACAAAATGACCAAAACTTAAATGTCTAATCAGAAATACATTAAATGAACAATATAAGACATAAACCAACCACAAAAAGATTTTAAAAAAACATAATTAGTCACAAAATGACAAAAATGAACTGCAGTCCTCCACAGAACACCAGAAATCACCAAAATAAACCACAGAAATATACAAAACGACTGAAATGAGATTTCAACTAACAAATGAAATCAAACAAACAAACATGATGAGAAGCAGGTGACATATGATCAGGACTGTGGAAGCGTCGGACATCTGACGGTTCTAGTTTTTAGTCTCTGGTTTCTTCTGATAAATGCTGGACTTCATTGTTTTTAATGAAAATGTGTCGCTGGTTTTGTAGTTTCTCTAGTTTAAGCACCTTCAGTCTTCATTGTCAGCATTGAGCTCCCACCAGAACATAAACTGTTGAATGTCCACACAGAGCAGGGAATTCTGGGTAACTGCAGTGGTTTGAAGTGAAAGATTCAGGTGAACTGCAGGCAGTGTTTCCACAGAGAAGCAGTTATGAGGTCTTAATCGGGGCTGCAGAGGTCAGCCCCCCCACCTCCTCCCTCGCCGTCACAATTACCATGAAATTCTAAATGTCCACAGAGGAGCTGCAGCCGAGTCATCCGGAGGCCGAGGGGGCTGCTGCCATCACTCACGCCCCCCTCCCTCACACTGTTTTGGGGTTCAGCTCGGCCCGTCGTGTCCCGGCTGAACCTCTGACCTCCGACGCTCCAAAAGACTGAAGCAATTTCCAGAGCAATAAACCGTTTCTACGGCAACGAGGGCCCGACGCTCTCACAATGTGGCGAGGAGCTGCTCCGAATTCCTGCGACTTCCAGCAACTTCTCTGGCGAGCGTCCTCAGACCGGCGCTGTCGGGCCTCGTCCCGGCCGCCGACTGAATAATGAGCTCCTTCTTATTTCTCCGGCTCGTATGATAATAAAGCTTTCAGTGGGATTTCTCTTTTAGCTCGCCTTCAAATTCACCATGAAGAAAAGTATAAATCAGACATTTAAGTCGGCGCGGCTCGCCGGCCGGGCCACAATGGCAGCGAGGAGGGCGAGGACGAGGGGAGCGCCATAATGTAAAATAGTTAAAAGCTTATTAGAAGCGCTGAAAGGCAGAGTGATTTCCACTTTGTTTCGGAACACCCTGAGCTCATCCTTTCAAGTGATTGTGAAGGGGGCAATTCAAATCTCTTTGGGCCCATATGAATGAAGGCCCCTCTTAAAGCTCCTTTATAAGCCGGCAAATTCCCCACAGGCGTATGCCCTTTAGCTCCATTACTGATTTACCCGGAGCATTCATCTGCAGCCTTCTGCTGCCATTGTTGTGCTGCAGCCACCCCTGCACCTGACAGCAGCAGCTACAAGCGCTTCGTCCTGCAGGAACGTTTCTGCTAAAACCTGAGGATCGGTTTTTCTCAGCGGTGAAACAAAGGCGCCGAGAGGTGAGGCGGGAATAAAAGAAGTGCTGTGATTTGTGATTGATTCCAGCGGGGTGGGGCTGGGTGGTGTGGTGGAGGGGGTGGGGGGGCTGCTGTTAAACATGGAGGGGCTGAATGAGGCGGGTCCCCAGATAGAAAAGGTGGAGGCCTGATCCCCTCTCTCCTTTCTCTCTTGTCCTTTCTTTCCCTTTTTCTTTATTTTTCTGCCTCTAACCTCCCCCTCCTGCCCTCCCATTCACATAAAGGGGTGAAAAAAATTCCAAGTGGGCCTATTGGTGCTGTACTTAGATTAATTAGGCTCTCCTTTAGAGCCCATTCAGCCCCTCTCTCAAACGGGGGTCCTGCTCTCTGCCTGTGTAAAGTTTTCAGATCCATTTGCATTTGTTTGTGTGGTTTGGTGCTGCAGCGAGGCGGAGGAGAGGCCGCACAAAAGGAGAGCAGGGAAAATATTCTTTTAATGGCTTTTTCACTGCTTCACGCTGTTTTCTCTGGCCTCCTTTCACCACTAACAGCTCTCCACAACACGAGAGCGCCGCAGAAAGAAATACAGAAGAAGTCGTCAAAGGAGAGACGAGAGGCTGCAGGTTTGAAATCAGATCCGATGCTCACAAAGGAGGAGAGCTGCGAGTGTGTGCTGCTGGACGGAGTCTCTGAATGCCGCTGCATGTGCACTCATGCATTAAGAGCATTTCAGGGGCTGCTGCTGCTGCTGCTGCAATTCTGAATGCACTGAAATGTTTCCGCACATGAAGCTTCAGAGTTCCAGGAGTCAGAGAAGCACTGAGGAGGTCTGGACAGGAGGACCTTCAAACGCTGTTGGGTCTACTGTGATGTGGTCTCACTTTAAGGAGTTAGGGGCTCGTTAACCCAAATATTCATGTGAAAAACTATCAATAACCCAAATATTAATGTAGAAAAATATAAATAACCCAAATATTAATGTAGAAAAATATAAATAAGCTGATTATTAATGTGAAAAACTATCAATAACCTGAATATTAGTGTAAAAAACTATCAATAACCTGAGTATTAATGTACAAAACTATCAATAACCTCAATATTAATGTAAAAAACTATCAATAACCCGAATATTAATGTACAAAACTATCAATAACCTGAATATTAATGTAAAAAACTATCAATAACCTGAATAATAATGTAAAAAACTATCAATAACCTGAATATTAGTGTAAAAAACTATCAATAACCTGAATATCGACAAACAAAGTATCAATACCCTGAATATTACTGTACAAAGAATGACAGTGTGCTTGTTGTCTGTCTCTCTGTGGAGCCCTGTGATAGGCTGTTACCTGTCCAGGTGTCTCCTGCCTTCATCTGAGTGGACTGGAACAGGCTCCAGCTCCAGACCCTCTAGAGGACCAGGTGGAGCACAGATGATGGATGACTTACTGAGAGTCAGCAGTCAGAGTCCAGGTCCACCAGACACGCTCAGGTAGCAGCTAAAGTTCAGACCCACAGGTGAGCTACAGGCAGGTGTAGCAGGAAGCTGCTGTCAGGTCGTATTTACACTGAGAGATAGAGAGAAGACGCAGCTGCTGATCACACTGTGTGTGTTTTAGTGTGGGTTAGTGTGCGTGTGGGTGTGTTTTACTTGTCTATATACTTATGATACTACGGACAGTGAACTCACCACAGACCGTTACTACAGGCACTGAACTCACCACAGACCGTTACTACAGGCAGTGAACTCACCACAGACCCTTACTACAGACACTGAACTCACCACAGACCGTTACTACAGGCACTGAACTCGCCACAGACCCTTACTACAGGCACTGAACTCACCACAGACCGTTACTACAGGCACTGAACTCACCACAGACCCTTACTACAGACACTGAACTCACCACAGACCCTTACTACAGACACTGAACTCACCACAGACCCTTACTACAGACACTGAACTCACCACAGACTGTTACTACAGACACTGAACTCACCACAGACCGTTACTACAGGCACTGAACTCACCACAGACCCTTACTACAGACACTGAACTCACCACAGACCGTTACTACAGGCACTGAACTCACCACAGACCCTTACTACAGGCACTGAACTCACCACAGACCGTTACTACAGGCACTGAACTCACCACAGACCCTTACTACAGGCACTGAACTCACCACAGACCCTTACTACAGACACTGAACTCACCACAGACCGTTACTACAGGCACTGAACTCGCCACAGACCGTTACTACAGGCACTGAACTCACCACAGACCCTTACTACAGGCACTGAACTCACCACAGACCGTTACTACAGGCACTGAACTCACCACAGACCCTTACTACAGGCACTGAACTCACCACAGACCGTTACTACAGGCACTGAACTCACCACAGACCCTTACTACAGACACTGAACTCACCACAGACCGTTACTACAGGCACTGAACTCACCACAGACCGTTACTACAGGCACTGAACTCGCCACAGACCCTTACTACAGACACTGAACTCACCACAGACCGTTACTACAGGCACTGAACTCACCACAGACCGTTACTACAGGCACTGAACTCGCCACAGACCGTTACTACAGGCACTGAACTCACCACAGACCGTTACTACAGGCACTGAACTCACCACAGACCCTTACTACAGGCACTGAACTCACCACAGACCCTTACTACAGACACTGAACTCCCCACAGACCGTTACTACAGGCACTGAACTCACCACAGACCCTTACTACAGGCACTGAACTCACCACAGACCCTTACTACAGGCACTGAACTCACCACAGACTGTGCTGCTGAATCATAACATCTGTCTGTTCTGCTGTACACTGACTCTATTCTTCTTCTGCTTCTTAAAGGGAGCAGCTACAAAGTGGCCTGAAGGTCTGGTTGATGAGGTTTGGGAGGGGAGGTGTCAGTTGGAGAGGAAGTCACTGTGGACATCAAGCCCCTTTCAAAGGAAAAAAAAACACCTCAGCCTCCTGACATTGTGCACACTTGAACCCACACAGTCGCTTCCTCATGAGAGTGTCCTGCAGGTCAGATGTCAGAGTTTCAGCTATCTGAAGGCAGCACAGACTCACCGCTCACTGCTCCACCGCCTTCTTTTAGTTTGGAGGTTTTAGAAAACAGCTCTTCTGCCAGCAGTTCCTCTTCAGAGGACCCCAGAGCTGTCCACGTCCTAGTGTTTTCTTAGTTCTTATGTAGGAACTCTTGTGAGATGTTCTGTGGACGGTTCTCACGCTGGAATATTCCTCTTCTTCCAGCTTCTGCAGACTGGGACTCATCTGGTCAGCCTCAGACATTCATGGTGCATCTATAAATGTCATCAACACCTTTTAAACTCATGCAGCCCCATATCATCACACTCCCACACATTCACTGTCAGGACTATGCATCCACTGTGGCAGAAACAAACATCAAGGGAGGACAGAAAATGACAACAACGACATACAAAGCAACCAGAAACCAACAGAATATGACCAAAAAGACACATAACATGACTAAAATGTAAAGACAATGCCTCTGTGCTTCACTGTCAGGACTATGATCCACTGTGGTGGTCCTGGTCAGGTTCTGGACTCCATCTGAGCCCAACTCATTGATCTTCATGTGACCAAACAATGTTCTCCAGCATCCATCAGGCTTCTCTTCATCTTCTTTAGCTCCATCTAAAGTTTAGTTGTGAGCAGCAGCCAGGTTTAGTTGTGGTCCTCCGTCCATAGAGGTTGATGTTCTCCAGGCTCCTCCACACTGTCTGAGCTCCACACTAACTCTGGTCTCCATTGATCAGCCCTGGTCCAAGTGTGAAGCAGCTGCCGTCTGTTGTCCACAGCTAGATAGTGAAAGTAGTTCCCTGTCCGTGGAGTCATTGTAGGAGCTCTGATCAGTGCTACTATGGTCCTTCTAGACCTCCTGGTTCCTGCTGACACTGGGCTTCACTGGTTCTTAGTGGATCACTGGTCTTCCTGGATCCTTTTCCATCTTTGTCCAGTCTCACAGTCACATTGTTCACTTCCTCTGTTCACTTCTTCTCCATGTGGAGCCATGATGCAGACGTGCTCATGTGGTTCAGCTGTTTGGAGATCACAGGTGGATTCACTTTGTTCGCTTTGAGTTTGGACATTGAATTTTCAGGACTGTCTTTCTAAAGATACTTGTTCTGATTGTTTGTCACGAGGAGGGGGGGTCAGAGAACCCAAGGGCAGGCCAGGAGGACAGACGGACTCACTAATTGTAAACTTAGGAGTTATTTTAATGAGGAAATGACACCTACGTGCAGCACAGACTTCAACTAAAACAAAGCTTCTTAAGAAACATACAAAAACAACAAAACCTTACAAAAACACAAACCAAACAACAAAATAAAGAGGAACTTAACTTACCTATGACTACAATAACTAAACATAGAAACCAGACAAAACTGAAGGCAATACAGAACGAAACTAAACTCCACAGAAAGCAAATGAACTAGTGAACAACAAAAATCAACTAAGACTTCAAACTAATCCCCAGGACAAATCAAGCACAACAGACTAAAACCAACTAACACAGAACACGCCAACATACGAAACTCAAACACCCACGACAGAAGTAAGGAGAGGCTGACAAGCATTACACAAAATATAGAAACTTAACTGGAGACAACAGAAACCGGATGACAAGTGGATGAAGTTCAGGGAAGGCAGGTGGATGACGAAGGAGAGACAGACTGTGAACCAGGGTCGAATGGTTTTATGGTCTGGCAGAGTTTTGGTGGAAGAACCGGGCTTTTATTGAAGGAGGTGATTACTGGCAGGTGAGTGGTTGTTCACCGCTGTCTAGAATGAAGGTCATCAGAGCAGAGCAGGAATCAAGTGAGGGAAGGCAGGGCTGAGAGAGAGAGAGAGAGGGAAGCAAGGCTGAGAGGGGGAGCGAGAGAGGGAGAAGAAAAGAGGAAGGAAGAGGAGACAGATGGGGCTGAAGCCGGGACCATGACAGTGTGTCTACAGTTCAGCATAGAAATGAATAGAATAGAATAGAATCATCTGGTATTCCAGTGACACTGGACAGAGTATACTGTAGATGTACATAAAAGAGGCTCCTCCTCAGCCGTCCTCACCCGTCCTCACCCGTCCTCACCCGGCCCCACCCCTCCCCTCAGAGGTCAACTCAGCAACTGGCCTCGGTCACGCTTCTCTGACCTCCAACTACTGTTGTGAGTATCGTCTTTCCCTCGGAGTGCGACTGCAGCTGTGCACTGAAAACCTGCTGCACAGAGAAGCACTAATGCCACAGCGAAACAGAGCGTCAGCCACATGAACAGGAAAAGGTACTTCAAACACTAAAAGTAGAAGTACTCAGTGCAGGAAAAGTACGTCTTTGACTGTTGAACGCTCAGATTAGTTCTATGCTCCTGTCTCTTTGTGCAGTTTTGTCTCCAAAGTTGATTTTCTTTGATTTTTCATGTTACAAAAACTGAAAAAACCTGGACCCAACATGTCCACAGCTGTTACCAACACTGGAAAAAGGAGGCTCCACATACATTTACATTTATATTAAACTCTAACGTTAGTGTTCATCTTTGTTCCCTCTCTGCTTTGTAAATACACTGCCTGCAGTTCAACTGAAAACTCATCATTTGATTGATCATTGCACCATGAAGAGTAGATTTGTTTTGTTTTTAACACAATCTGCTCTGAGCAAACCATTTATTTTCAGAGCGTTTTTGAAAGAGACAAGTCATTTGATGAATTACCTCAGTTTGAAGCTTAGATGTGCTGATTTTTTCTGTCAAACCTAAACATCAAATGAAGAGGAATCATTGGCTTTTAAAGTTTCTGAACAATAAATGGTCAGTAATTATACAAATGGTCATCTTGGTGATCTGTTTTGAAAAAGCAGGTTTAGGAGTTTAATAAAACGACATATACGGTTACATTTATAAACGAAGACACAACATTCAGTGTTTTCTGTAAAAATAATTCATTTACAGTCATTTTTTCTGTGTGTTTGAGATCCTACAAAAATATGAATTATGCAGCAAAAAAATGCACTGAGCAGGAACCTCTTGTCTCCTGAATGAACCTGTTTGATCAACCCTCTAGGCTTGCATGAAGAATCTGGTATAAGTCAGGTCTGTAGGATACAAGCAAGTAACCGGGATCAGTTCTCCACTGCTGTCGACTGTAAACGCAGCAGAATGAACTCAGTAACTCTTTATCGCTGCAGTTCGGAGCATTAAAAGTGAAAATGTAAATGAAGTGTGCTGGTGTGAGGAGTCGGTTTGCTCTGAAACTCGAGCTGAAATCACTGCATTGATCTGCCGACACCCGACTCCTTCTGCTGCTGCTGAAACGAGACGCAATGACTTTTATTGATCCTCAGCAGGAAACAGTCCTGGAGCAGCTCCTCATTACAACCAGAGCAGATCTGACATGTAGTCTGAGAGCAGCTCTGCAGCTTCCATCACAGGATGATGAGAAAATACCACCGTATGTGTTCTGTCAGGGAAACACCTGTGTTCATTCATGTATCTGACTGTTACCTGCTCACACTATTAAATGACGGTAGTAAAGATGCAGCCAGGTTTTAACAGCAGATTCAAAAGCTGTCAAATCTGAAGCTTTATTTGGAGCCAGAACAGGAATGATGGAATCTGACAGTGTGAATTAAAAACAAAATGCTCACACATATAATGAAAGACTATTTCCTGAAGAATAAAGGAACAACACCCTAAAATAATTTAATTTGTGTATGAAAAAAACTAAACAAATGACACAAACAAGATTTTAGAAAATGAGAAAATGAAAACACAAAACATGAAAAAGGCCAAACATCCAAAATAAGACAGCAAACAACCACAGAGAGATGTACAGTGACCAAAACAAGACACAGAATGACCAAAACCTAAACGTCTGATCAAAAATACATCAGAAACACATCAAATGAACAATATAAGACATAAAACAACCACAAAAAGATTTAAAACAACCACAATTAGTCACAAAATGACAAAACAAATAGACCTGATGATGTCAGCTGATGACATCAGGTGACATCATGATAAAATTTAGTTCTTATAAGTTTTCATGATGGGGGTGTCAGGGATGATGGGGGGGGGGTCAGTGATGATGGGGGGTGTTAGTGATGGGGTGGGGGTCTCTGTGGGTCTAAGGGGGCCAACAGGAACGAAGTGTGCCGCCTGGCAGCCAAAAGAGTGCTCTTGAATGGGCAGGCATGAGATCTGGCAAAGCTCCTTGGAAAATCCCATTAGCCCCCCACCCCCAGCCCCCCATCCCAAACCCAAAAACCCCAAAAGGCACTTGTTGCCTCGGCTGAGCCCCCCCAGAGAAACCCCTTCTGCCCCCGGCTACATCTCTGTCTCTTTGTCCGGTGTGTCTTTTTCTGAGATTTTATCACATTAGTTCCACTGGGAGCTGGAAATCGCCTGTAATTGCGAGTCCTGTGAAGGGGGGGGGGGGGGCAAGAAGGCAACAGAGGGGAAAAGTGAGGGGCGAGGGGAGAGGTTTGTCTTTGATGATGATGATGAAGAATGTGATGTCCTTTCTGTGGGAGTTTAGTCGGAGTGTTTGGAACCAGACTATCAATAAAGTTGATTCAGTCAAACTTCAGCCACACTTTGACCCTCAGAGCCTCGAAGCTAAAGATCCTCTGGTGACAGCTTCACTGTCAAAAACATGGAAGTGGTAAATATAAATTCATTATCAGAAAATATGAGAAAATGTTGTAATCACAGGTAATCAGAGAAAACAAGACCAGACATGAGAAACGTCAGAGACAAAGCTGCATAGAGGCTCCAGACAACACAAAGAAGACACAGAATGACATACAGAAGGTAAAAGACCACAAGGACGAGACAAACCTGTTCCAGGAAACATAGAAAACACGCACTGAACATGTAGAGCAAACAAAACGAGACAACTATGACACCAAATCACATCAAACAAGAAAAACGAGGTCAAAATGACAAAAAATGAGACAGAAAGGACAAAATACAACTTCACCAGCCTCAGACCAACGGAGGACGTGATTCTGTGGTCTGGTTCTACAGAGCTGCAGGACTTTGGACTGCAGACAAAAACGAAGCACAGGGAGTTAAAATGAAGCAGAGTGTGTTAAAATGAAGCATGGGGACTTAAAATGAAGCACAGGGAGTTAAAATGAAGCAGAATGAGTTAAAATGAACCAAAGGGAGTTAAAATGAAACACAGGGAGTTAAAATGAAGCACAGGGAGTTAAAATGAAGCACAGGGAGTTAAAATGAACAACAGGGAGTTAAAACGAAGCAGAATGAGTTAAAATGAAGCACAGGGAGTTAAAATGAACCACAGTGAGTTAAAATGAACCACAGGGAGTTAAAATGAAACACAGGGAGTTAAAGTGAAGCACAGGGAGTTAAAGTGAAGCACAGGGAGTTAAAATGAACAACAGGGAGTTAAAACGAAGCACAGGGAGTTAAAATGAACAACAGGGAGTTAAAACGAAGCAGAATGAGTTAAAATGAAGCACAGGGAGTTAAAATGAAGCAGAATGAGTAAAAATGAACAACAGGGAGTTAAAACGAAGCACAGGGAGTTAAAATGAAGCACCGGGAGTTAAAACGAAGCACAGGGAGTTAAAACGAGGCACAGGGAGTTAAAATGAAGCACAGGGAGTTAAAATGAAGCACAGGGAGTTAAAATGAAGCAGAATGAGTTAAAATGAAGCACAGGGAGTTAAAATGAAGCACAGGGAGTTAAAACGAAGCACAGGGAGTTAAAATGAAGCACAGGGAGTTAAAATGAACAACAGGGAGGTAAAATGAAGCAGAATGAGTTAAAATGAACCAAAGGGAGTTAAAACGATCCACAGGGAGTTAAGATGAAGCACAGGGAGTTAAAATGAAGCACAGGGAGTTAAAATGAACCAAAGGGAGTTAAAATGAAGCACAGTGAGCTAAAATGAAGCACAGTAAGTTAAAACGATCCACAGGGAGTAAAAATGAAGCACAGGGAGTTAAAATGATCCACAGGGAGTTAAAATGAAGAGCAGTGAGTTAAAATGAAGCAGAATGAGTTAAAATGAACCAAAGGGAGTTAAAATGTAGTACAGTGAGTTAAAATGAAGCACAGTGAGTTAAAATGAAGCAGAATGAGTTAAAATGAAGCAC
The DNA here is from genome assembly GCA_024666655.1 of Dascyllus trimaculatus. Taxonomy (NCBI): domain Eukaryota; kingdom Metazoa; phylum Chordata; class Actinopteri; family Pomacentridae; genus Dascyllus; species Dascyllus trimaculatus. The sequence continues at coordinate 36,710,305 of CM045457.1, forward strand.
AGGGAGTTAAAACGATCCACAGTGAGTTAAAATGAAGCACAGGAAGTTAAAATGAAGCACAGGGAGTTAAAATGAAGCACAGTGAGTTAAAATGAAGCACAGGGAGTTAAAATGATCCACAGGGAGTTAAAATGATCCACAGGGAGTTAAAGTGAAGCACAGTGAGTTAAAGTGAAGCACAGGGAGTTAAAATGAAGCACATGGAGTTAAAGTGAATCACAGTGAGTTAAAATGATCCACAGGGAGTTAAAATGAAGCACAGGGAGTTAAAATGATCCACCGGGAGTAAAAATGAAGCACAGTGAGTTAAAATGAAGCAGAATGAGTTAAAATGAAGCACAGTGAGTTAAAATGTAGTACAGGGAGTTAAAATGAAGCACAGTGAGTTAAAATGATCCACCGGGAGTTAAAATGAAGCACAGTGAGTTAAAATGAAGCACAGGAAGTTAAAATGAAGCACAGGGAGTTAAAATGAAGCACAGTGAGTTAAAATGAAGCACAGTGAGTTAAAATGATCCACAGGGAGTTAAAATGAAGCACAGTGAGTTAAAGTGAAGCACAGTGAGTTAAAGTGAAGCACAGGGAGTTAAAATGAAGCACAGTGAGTTAAAATGAAGCACAGTGAGTTAAAATGATCCACAAGGAGTTAAAATGGAGCACAGGGAGTTAAAGTGAAGCACAGTGAGTTAAAGTGAAGCACAGGGAGTTAAAATGAAGCACATGGAGTTAAAGTGAAGCACAGTGAGTTGAAATGATCCACAGGGAGTTAAAATGAAGCACATGGAGTTAAAATGAAGCACAGTGAGTTAAAGTGAAGCACAGGGAGTTAAAATGAAGCACATGGAGTTAAAGTGAAGCACAGTGAGTTAAAATGAAGCACAGTGAGTTAAAATGATCCACAGGGAGTTAAAATGAAGCACAGGGAGTTAAAGTGAAGCACGGGGAGTTAAAATGAAGCACAGTGAGTTAAAATGATCCACAGGGAGTTAAAATGAAGCACAGGGAGTTACAGTTAAGCACAGGGAGTTAAAGTGAAGCACAGGGAGTTAAAATGAAGCACAGGGAGTTACAGTTAAGCACAGGGAGTTAAAGTGAAGCAAAGGGAGTTAAAGTTAAGCACAGGGAGTTAAAATGATCCACAAGGAGTTAAAATGAAGCACAGGGAGTTAAAATGAAGCACAGGGAGGTAAAATGAAGCACAGGGAGTTAAAATGAAGCACAGGGAGTTAAAATGAACAACAGGGAGGTAAAATGAAGCAGAATGAGTTAAAATGAACCAAAGGGAGTTAAAACGATCCACAGGGAGTTAAGATGAAGCACAGGGAGTTAAAATGAAGCACAGGGAGTTAAAATGAACCAAAGGGAGTTAAAATGAAGCACAGTGAGTTAAAATGAAGCACAGTAAGTTAAAACGATCCACAGGGAGTAAAAATGAAGCACAGGGAGTTAAAATGATCCACAGGGAGTTAAAATGAAGAGCAGTGAGTTAAAATGAAGCAGAATGAGTTAAAATGAACCAAAGGGAGTTAAAATGTAGTACAGTGAGTTAAAATGAAGCACAGTGAGTTAAAATGAAGCACAGGGAGTTAAAATGAAGCACATGGAGTTAAAATGAAGCACAGGGAGTTAAAACGATCCACAGGGAGTTAAAATGAAGCACAGGGAGTTAAAATGAAGCAGAATGAGTTAAAATGAAGCACAGTGAGTTAAAATGAAGCACAGTGAGTTAAAATGATCCACAGGGAGTTAAAATGAAGCACAGGGAGTTAAAGTGAAGCACAGTGAGTTAAAGTGAAGCACAGGGAGTTAAAATGAAGCACATGGAGTTAAAGTGAAGCACAGTGAGTTAAAATGATCCACAGGGAGTTAAAATGTAGTACAGGGAGTTAAAATGAAGCACAGGGAGTTAAAATGATCCACCGGGAGTTAAAATGAAGCACAGTGAGTTAAAATGAAGCAGAATGAGTTAAAATGAAGCACAGTGAGTTAAAATGTAGTACAGGGAGTTAAAATGAAGCACAGTGAGTTAAAATGATCCACCGGGAGTTAAAATGAAGCACAGTGAGTTAAAATAAAGCACAGGAAGTTAAAATGAAGCACAGGGAGTTAAAATGAAGCACAGTGAGTTAAAATGATCCACAGGGAGTTAAAATGAAGCACAGTGAGTTAAAGTGAAGCACAGTGAGTTAAAGTGAAGCACAGGGAGTTAAAATGAAGCACAGTGAGTTAAAATGAAGCACAGTGAGTTAAAATGATCCACAGGGAGTTAAAATGAAGCACAGGGAGTTAAAGTGAAGCACAGTGAGTTAAAGTGAAGCACAGGGAGTTAAAATGAAGCACATGGAGTTAAAGTGAAGCACAGTGAGTTGAAATGATCCACAGGGAGTTAAAATGAAGCACATGGAGTTAAAATGAAGCACAGTGAGTTAAAGTGAAGCACAGGGAGTTAAAATGAAGCACATGGAGTTAAAGTGAAGCACAGTGAGTTAAAATGAAGCACAGTGAGTTAAAATGATCCACAGGGAGTTAAAATGAAGCACAGGGAGTTAAAGTGAAGCACAGGGAGTTAAAGTGAAGCACAGGGAGTTAAAGTGAAGCACAGGGAGTTAAAATGAAGCACAGGGAGTTAAAGTGAAGCACAGGGAGTTAAAATGAAGCACAGGGAGTTAAAGTGAAGCACAGGGAGTTAAAATGATCCACAAGGAGTTAAAATGAAGCACAGGGAGTTAAAATGAAGCACAGTGAGGTAAAATGAAGCAGAATGAGTTAAAATGAAGCACAGGGAGTTAGAATGAAGCACAGGGAGTTAAAATGAAGCAGAGTGAGTTAAAATGAAGCACAGTGAGTTAAAATGAAGCAGAATGAGTTAAAATGAAGCACAGGGAGTTAAAATGATCCACAGGGAGTTAAAATGAAGCACAGTGAGTTAAAATGAAGCAGAATGAGTTAAAATGAAGCACAGGGAGTTAAAATGATCCACAGGGAGTTAAAATGAAGCACAGTGAGTTAAAATGAAGCACAGTGAGTTAAAATGAAGCACAGGGAATTAAAATGAAGCAGAGTGAGTTAAAATGACGCACAGGGAGTTAAAGTGAAGCACAGGGAGTTAAAATGAAGCACAGTGAGTTAAAAAGAAGCACAGTGAGTTAAAATGAAGCACTGGGAGTTAAAACTAAGCACAGGGACTTAAAACGAACCACAGGGAGTTAAAATGATCCACAGGGAGTTAAAATGAAGCAGAATGAGTTAAAATGAAGCACAGGGAGTTAAAATGAAGCAGAATGAGTTAAAATGAACCAAAGGGATTTCAAATGAAGCACAGGGAGTTAAAATGAAGCAGAATGAGTTAAAATGAACCAAAGGGAGTTAAAATGTAGTACAGGGAGTTAAAATGAAGCACAGGGAGTTAAAATGAAGCACAGGGAGTTAAAATGATCCACAGGGGGTTAAAATGATCCACAGGGAGTTAAAATGAAGCACAGTGAGTTTAAATGAAGCACAGTGAGTTAAAATGCACAGGGAGTTAAAATGAACCAAAGGGAGTTAAAATGTAGCACAGGGAGTTAAAATGAAGCAGAATGAGTTAAAATGAAGCACAGTGAGTTAAAATGAAGCACAGGGAGTTAAAATGAAGCAGAGTGAGTTAAAATGAAGCACAGGGAGTTAAAGTGAAGCACAGGGGGTTAAAATGAACCAACGGGAGTTAAAATGAAGCACAGGGACTTAAAACGAACCACAGGGAGTTAAAATGAAGCAGAATGAGTTAAAATGAAGCACAAGGACTTAAAGTGAAGCACAGGGAGTTAAAATGAAGCACAGAGAGTTAAAACGAAGCACAGGGAGTTAAAACAAACCACAGGAGGTGAAAATGAAGTACAGGGAGTTAAAATGATCCACGTGGAGTTTAAATGATCCACATGAAGTTAAAATGAACCACAGGGAGTTAAAGTGAAGCACAGTGAGTTAAAATGATCCACATGAAGTTAAAATGAACCACAGTGAGTTAAAATGAAGCAGAATGAGTTAAAATGAACCAAAGGGAGTTAAAACGATCCACAGGGAGTTAAAATGAAGCACAGGGAGTTAAAATGAAGCACAGTGAATTAAAAAGAAGCACAGTGAGTTAAAATGATCCACAGGGAGTTAAAATGAAGCAGAATGAGTTAAAATGAAGCACAGGGAGTTAAAACGATCCACGGGGAGTGAAAGTGAAGCACAGTGAGTTAAAATGAAGCACAGTGAGTTAAAATGCACAAGGAGTTAAAATGAACCAAAGGGAGTTAAAATGAACCAAAGGGAGTTAAAATGTAGCACAGGGAGTTAAAATGATCCACAGGGAGTTAAAATGATCCACAGGGAGTTAAAATGAAGCACAGGGAGTTAAAATGAAGCAGAATGAGTTAAAATGAAGCACAGTGAGTTAAAATGAAGCACAAGGAGTTCAAATGAAGCAGAGTGAGTTAAAATGAACCACAGTGAGTTAAAATGATCCACATGAAGGTAAAATGAACCACAGGGAGTTAAAGTGAAGCACAGTGAGTTAAAATGATCCACATGAAGTTAAAATGAACCACAGTGAGTTAAAGTGAAGCACAGGGAGTTAAAATGAAGCACATGGAGTTAACGTGAAGCACAGGGAGTTAAAGTGAACCACAGGGAGTTAAAACGAACCACAGGGAGTTAAAATGAAGAAAAGTGCGTTGAAACGAACCACAGGGACTTAAAATGAAGCACAGTGAGTTAAAATGAACCACAGTGAGTTAAAATGAAGCACAGTGAGTTAAAGTTAAGCACAGGGAGTTAAAGTTAAGCACAGGGAGTTAAAGTGAACCAACGGGAGTTAAAATGAAGCACAGGGACTTAAAACGAACCACAGGGAGTTAAAATGAAGCAGAATGAGTTAAAATGAAGCACAAGGACTTAAAGTGAAGCAAAGGGAGTTAAAATGAAGCACAGAGAGTTAAAATGAAGCACAGTGAGGTAAAATGAAGCAGAATGAGTTAAAATGAAGCACAGGGAGTTAAAATGAACAACAGGGAGGTAAAATGAAGCAGAATGAGTTAAAATGAACCAAAGGGAGTTAAAATGAACCACAGTGAGTTAAAATGAACCACAGGAAGTTAAAATGAACCACAGTGAGTTAAAGTGAACCACAGGGAGTTAAAACGAACCACAGGGAGTTAAAATGAAGAAAAGTGCGTTGAAACGAACCACAGGGACTTAAAATGAAGCACAGTGAGTTAAAATGAACCACAGTGAGTTAAAATGAAGCACAGTGAGTTAAAGTGAACCACAGTGAGTTAAAATGAAGCACAGGCAGTTAAAATGAAGCAGAGTGAATTAAAATGAAGCACATGGACTTAGAATTATCCACAGGGAATTAAAATGAAGCAGAGTGAGTTAAAATGATCCACAGGGAGTTAAAATGAACCACAGGGAGTTAAAATGAAGTACTGGGAGTTAAAATGAACCACAGAGAGTTAAAATGAACCACAGGAAGTTAAAATGAACCACAGTGAGTTAAAGTGAACCACAGGGAGTTAAAGTGAAGCACAGTGAGTTAAAATGAAGCACAGGGAGTTAAAATGAAGAAAAGTGCGTTAAAACGAACCACAGGGACTTAAAATGAAGCACAGTGAGTTAAAATGATGCACATGAAGTTAAATAGAACCACAGTGAGTTAAAATGAAGCACAGTGAGTTAAAGTGAACCACAGTGAGTTAAAATGAAGCACAGGCAGTTAAAATGAAGCAGAGTGAATTAAAATGAAGCACAGGGACTTAAAATTATCCACAGGGAGTTAAAATGAAGCACTGGGAGTTAAAATGAAGCACAGGAAGTTAAAATGATCCACAGGGAGTTAAAATGAAGCACAGCTAGTTAAAATGAACCACAGGGAGTTAAAATGAAGCACAGTGAGTTAAAATGAACCACAGGGAGTTAAAGTGAACCACAGTGAGTTAAAATGAAGCACAGGCAGTTAAAATGAAGCAGAGTGAATTAAAATGAAGCACAGGGACTTAAAATTATCCACAGGGAGTTAAAACGAAGCACAGTGAGTTAAAATGATGCAGAGGCTGATCCAGATGGATGTGTTCAAACTGTGACTGATAGAGATAAACAAACAGAAATAATAATAATAATAATAATAATAATAATAATAATAATAATAATAATAGTAATAGATAGGAATAACTAACCCTGGTCCAGATGAATGTGCTCTGATAGGGATGACCACTGATTCGTGCTGATTTCAGTCCCATGCTTCTGTCTGTCATGGACCCAGTGGAACAGTTCAGCGCTGTGAGGTTACGTAACCGTCAGAGAGGATTTTACAGCCTGAACAACGAAACGCTGCGACTGCAGAAACAAAGAGGTTCAACAGTTCAGGCTGTAAACTGAGGAAACCCTGTGAGCAGCTTTACAGGCCGAGGAGAGGCGGCCTTTTATGTCCCATCAGCCCTCATTGTTTCTGTGATAATGAGCAGCACGCTCTTTCTCCAGATATCACAAGGACAGCGACTGCACATTTCAGATTTCACCACAAGCAGTAAAATGAAGCTCATTTCCAGGATCAGCGGGTCGAGGCCACCAACAGCGAGGCGGTCAGAGGTCGCAGGTCGCCTGACAAGTGGAAGAAATATTTCTGCGATGCCTCGGCGACCATAAAGGGACAGAAAGTGGAAGCTTTTGTTGCTGTTGTGGGTTACCTCCACAGCCGATTACCTCAGCTTCCATAAAGAGGCTTTAATTGGTGTCTGCTGGCAGAATCCAGGGGGCGGGGCAACTGGTCGTCAGGGGAGGGGCCACTGGTCGTCATGGGGAATCCAACCTCTCCTGCTATCCCTCCCCCTCTTCCCCACTCCCAACCCAACCGGTCGAGGCAGATGTCCGCCCTCCCTGAGCCTGGTTCTGTAGGAGGTTTCTTTCCCTCCCTATCCTGGGGGGTTTGGTTCCTTGGTTTCTGACTGCTGCTCGGAGGGAATCCAAAGGTGTCTTGGATAGTTGGGTTTTCTGTGTAAAGCGCTATGTGATGACATGTGGTGTAAATATGAGCTATACAAATAAAACTGGACTGAATTGAATTGAACCTGCGGGACTGCAGCTCCACCCTGCTGCTGGTCTTCATTTAGTAAAATATAACGACCAAAACGAGACACAAAAAGACAAAGACGAGACAAAACTGTCACAAAGAGACACAAGAACAGAAAAACAAAACACAAAATAAGAAAAATGAGACACAAACAAAGAAAACTGTCCCCAAGAGATGTGGAACAACCAAAATGAGACAAGATGAGAAAAAAATGACAAAGACGAGACACAAAATGAGAAAAACTAGAGACACAAAGGTCCCAATGAGAGGAAATGACATAGAACTGTTGTGATCCCTGCTTCAGCCCAGTCTGTCTCCCTCTCACTCAGCCCTGCCTTCCCTCACCTTCATTCCAGCTCCCTGATTACCTGGATTCTACACAGCTGTGAACAACAGCTCACCTGCCACTAATCACCTCCTTCAATATGAGCCCGGTTCTTCCGGTCGCTCTCTTCCAGACCATAAACCTGTTCCAACCTGGTTCTCAGTCTGTCCCAGTCTTTCCTGAGACTCTGCCCACTGAAGTCCCTGCCTCAGCGTCACTCTCGCTGCCTGGATCCTGCCTGTGTTCAGCTCATGTTTTGATTTATGTTGGTGGACTGTAGCCTGTAGTTTAGTTTATTATTCTGTTGGTATGTTAGAGCCTTTTGTTAATCCATCACATTTATTGTTCCGTGTAGTCAGACGTTCACCTTGTCTGTTTTTAAGTATTCTGAGTTTTGTAGTTTGCAGTTTTTGGTGTTGGTCACATTTTGTGTTCTTTGATTTTTTTTTTTGTTGTTCCCTTTGTGATGAGTTTAGAGTTTAATTGGTTTTTGTTCATTAGTTTTGTATTAAATGTGCTTCAGTTTCCTTTAGTAGTTAATTCAGTTTTGCTTTCAGTTTAGTCTGGTCTGTGTGTTCCTTTTTGTTGGTGTGGCTGAAAATCAGGTTCTCCATACGTTCCCCTGCTGTTAGTTTTGAGTTTTGTAGGGTTTGTAGTTTTGTATGTTTTTGCATTTGGTTTGTTTTTAGTTGTCCCCTGGATTAGTCTTGGTTCTATCTTTGTTTTCAGTTCTGTTCAAGTATTAAAATCGTTCAGCAATTGAACATTCTGCAAGTCTGTCAGTTCTCTGTGTCTGCGCTTGGGTTCTCAGAAACCCAGGAACATCTAGTAGCTGGAGATACATCCAGCATGGAGGAACATCTAGTAGCTGGAGATACATCCAGCATGGAGGAACATCTAGTAGCTGGAGATACATCCAGCATGGAGGAACATCTAGTAGCTGGAGATACATCCAGCATGGAGGAACATCTAGTAGCTGGAGATACATCCAGCATGGAGGAACATCTAGTAGCTGGAGATACATCCAGCATGGAGGAACATCTAGTAGCTGGAGATACATCCAGCATGGTGGAACATCTAGTAGCTGGAGATACATCCAGCATGGAGGAACATCTAGTAGCTGGAGATACATCCAGCATGGAGGAACATCTAGTAGCTGGAGATACATCCAGCATGGAGGAACATCTAGTAGCTGGAGATACATCCAGCATGGAGGAACATGTAGTAGCTGGAGATACATCCAGCATGGAGGAACATCTAGTAGCTGGAGATACATCCAGAGGAAACGTCTGGTGCTCAGAATCTTTTCTCTGTTTTCAGTTTTCAATCAGTTCAGGTCGATGTCCGGTGGAGGGTCAGGGTTAGTCCCCTGGTCAGAACAGTCAAAGAGCAGCAGAGGCGGCAGAGAGTGAAGGTGAGACTCTAGGTTCAGGTCACCTGCATGAGCTCACCTGTGGAGGGAAATCCCCGTCATGCTGCTGCTAAAGCCACATCTCTCAGCTTGTGTTGGTGAAGAAGGAAGAGCGAGTGGAGATGCAGAGCGACGCCTCGTTGATCATCTCCAGCCGCCTTTCACATTCGTGTCCGTCAGACGTCCTGCTGAGGAGGTGGAGGTCTGCTGCATCTGAAAGCTTCTCCTCCAACAGACCCTGCAGAACTCCAGCAGAAGGACTCAGCTCCACAGAGCGACCTTCATTAGCATTTGGAAGCAAGCTTCATTTAAAAGAACTTTCTTTTTCTGCTGTGTTGAGGTGGCTGTCGAAGTTGTTCCAGAAGAGTTAAAGAGCTTCACAGCAGATGGAAACACCTTCAATGAGTCATAACATGGAGCTCAGGACTGATCAGCTGTTTGAAGGAAATGATGGAGACTGAGAGACGACAGAAAATTACCAGAAAATGAACCTGAAAGAAGTCCAAAAGGTGTCATAAATTACTGACACAGTATTAATTAAAGACTCCATACATATCTATAAAATGCTTGAATTGACAAAACATGTTCAAACTGACTCAAAGCTTTTTAGTGATTCATAAAAATTTGTTCAAAATGACCTAAAACTGGAACAAATAACTAAAAATGTCCCGAATGTCTCCGAAATAATTACTTAAAACTGAACTAAAATGACAGAAAGATCCACCATGAATCAAAGTGACAGATAGAAGTGTTTTAAAAACCAGAACATCTGAGGATTATTCCACCTGAAATAGTACTTTCTGTCCATGAAGTTGTAGTTTTACAGGTTCATTTCTCCCAAATAGACCTTTATAATGAACAAACTTTGGCTCTAAGGGTTTATTCCTCTCTACATGTATATATTTCTTCTGTTTCTTACCTGTAATCTACTTTTCTAGGTGTCTGTGGCCTAGAAAAGTAAATTACAGCTGCTTAAACTAATACAGTGAAACCCTGCCAGCCACAGCTCGCCGTGTTCTGCTGTGTTTGTTCTGTCTGAGGATGAATGAATGCGATGAACGTGCTGTATGAGCAGCCTCCTCCTCAGTCCTGGTGTCTCTGAGCTGCCTCCACTAATTGGCCCTGTGAAATCACACATACAATAAGAAGCAGCTCTGAACCGACCAGGAGGCGACCCCCATTCAGCCCAGATATGTAACTCGAGCCCGCCGTATTATTATTAGACCCGGAGAGCTCAAACTGCTAGTTAGAGCCCGGCCTCTGCGGTGCCACCTTCATTGTGTGGACGCTCCAAGGCTGAGATTATGTGGTCGGGTTAAAACACAAGAGAAAGACCCCCCCAGCCCCCGGCTCTTTGGGAACTTTGCTTTAAATGGGCTCTATACAGCGACGGGAGATGGTTTTACACATTGGAGAGCAGCTCAGCGAGCTGGTCAGGTTGCTGTGGTCACCTGGAGCCGCTGCCACCCAGCAGGACTCACTCTTTCATCCTTTGTAGCACTGAGCAGGAAGGGGCGGGGCTTTTATTTCGCCATGCAGCTGGTAGAGATGCCCCCCGCCCACCCAATTCAGGATCACACCCAGGACAACAAGACCAGGAGGACACGCCTTCAGGTCTTCATCCTCCTCTGAACTTCACCTCACTTCACCTCATCGCCACCATCTCAGACACAGAAGCTGCTTTTCTGGAGACAGTTTGGACGCTGATGGGTGCATGTTCCTCACAAGAACTACAGTCCTAAACCAGAATGACCAGGTTAGAACTACATCACAGACTGAAAGCAACACTTTCAGTCTGTAGGAAGGAAATCATCACACTCCACCTCCGTGCTTCACTGTCAGGACTATGATCCACTGTGGTGGTCCTGGTCAGGTTCTGGACTCCATCTGAGCCCAACTCATTGATCTTCATGTGACCAAACAATGTTCTCCAGCATCCATCAGGCTTCTCTTCATCTTCTTTAGCTCCATCTGGAAGTTACTGCTATGGCTCCTTCTAGACCTCCTGGTTCCTGCTGACACTGGGCTTCACTGGTTCTTAGTGGATCACTGGTCTTCCTGGATCCTTTTCCATCTTTGTCCAGTCTCACAGTCACATTGTTCACTTCCTCTGTTCACTTCTTCTCCATGTGGAGCCATGATGCAGACATAGATAGACCCAGTCCACAGGTCCAGACCTGGTCCATAGATAGACACAGTCCACAGGTCCAGACCTGGTCCATAGATAGACCCAGTCCACAGGTCCAGACCTGGTCCATAGATAGACCCAGTCCACAGGTCCAGACCTGGTCCATAGATAGACCCAGTCCATAGGTCCAGACCTGAGGAGGTTCTCAGTAGAACCAGGGTCATCATCTGATGGACTGATGGAACCACAGCTGGACTCTGAGTTTTTAGTTTGGGCCTGATTTTTCTGTCTTTCTAAAGGATTTGTTGTTCACAGTTTGTCTGCTGTTCCACATGGAACCGATGAGGCTGTACGGGAGTGAACTGGGGCTGTTGGGTGCTGTACATGCTGCATCTCCTCTCCCTCCTGCTCAGTCTGTAAACTGGTCGGACTCTGTAACAGCCAGCTGAAAGGCTTCTCCTCAGTGTGGAGCTAACAAGCCGCCCCCTCCCGGCTCTCTGTGAATGGATGAGAGTCTGTTGGGTGGAGTGCTCCTCTTTATCCTTCCCTGACCGCTGAAGTGTGATGTCAGCAGGACGCCGCCCGCTCTGATTGTGCAGGACACTCTTTTTGATTGGATAAGTGGAGCGGCTTCCTTTGTGCCTTTGAGCCTGAGGTGGCCTGTCGGGCTCTTAATCAGGCCCTCGGAGGTGAAGGAGCTGTTGATCTACCAGCTCATTGTGCTGCTGCTCTGCACCAAGGTAAACAAATGGCAAACAGAAGGCGGAGCCTCGGAGTGTAACGCTGCTCCAGCTCCCTCAGCAGCACCGGTCCGGTTCTGCAGTCCGGTTCAAAGGCTCCTCAGACGCAGTGATGATAACACGGCTGACTCCATCGGGGCTGTTCTCCTCTCTGTCTGGCTCATGCTGATCCTTCTTCTTTCTTTCTGTGTCTCTTTGTGGTGGTTCTGTTTGTGTCTCTGCTGAACTCTGGGTCTGTCCTCTGTCGTCTTCTTGTGTCTTGTTTTTCAGGTGTTGTGTCATTTTGTCTCCACATCCCACAGATATCTAACCGTTTAAAATTTTACCGCCCTACAAACTCATAAAGAAAGCTTTGTCAGCCTTCTGCTGTTTTGTGTCTCTGTGGGACAGTTTTGTTTCTTCTCTCTCATTTTGAGTCTGTTTTGGGACAGTCTGATTTCCTTTGTTAATTTTGTTGTTTTGCGATTCCATTGTGTTGTTTCGTATCTTTCAGCACAGTTTTGTCTCTTTGTGGTTGTTTTGTGTCTCTTTGTTGTTGTTTTGTGTCTCTTTGTTGTTGTTTTGTGTCTCTTTGTTGTTGTTTTGTGTTGTTTTGTGTCTCTTTGTGGTTGTTTTGTGTCTTTGTGGTTGTTTGTGTCTCTTTGTGGTTGTTTTGTGTCTCTTTGTGGTCATTTTGTGTGTCTTTGTGGTCGTTTTGTGTCTCTTTGTGGTTGTTTTGTGTCTCTTTGTTGTTGTTTTGTGTCTCTTTGTGGTTGTTTTGTGTCTCTTTGTTGTTGTTTTGTGTCTCTTTGTTGTTGTGGTCGTTGTGTCTCTTTGTGGTTGTTTTGTGTCTCTTTGTTGTTGTTTGTGTCTCTTTGTGGTTGTTTTGTGTCTCTTTGTGGTTGTTTTGTGTCTCTTTGTGTTGTTTGTGTCTCTTTGTGGTCGTTTTGTGTCTCTTTGGTTGTTTTGTGTCTCTTTGTGGTTGTTTTGTGTCTCTTTGTTGTTGTTTTGTGTCTCTTTGTGGTTGTTTTGTGTCTCTTTGTGGTCGTTTTGTGTCTCTTTGTGGTTGTTTTGTGTCTCTTTGTGGTTGTTTTGTGTCTCTTTGTGGTCGTTTTGTGTCTCTTTGTGGTTGTTTTGTGTCTTTGTCTCTGCTGTGTATTTTTGCCTCAGGTTCTTCTGTTTCATCTGAACTTCATTCTGTTGTATCTCAGTCGTGTGATTTCTTTCTTTTTCTGTGGCTGTACAAGCAGTCACCCCTCACCCTCCTCACCCTGACATCCCCCTAATCCCTCCCCCACGGCCTCTCCTCGGCTCTATTCTCCGTCGGCCTCGCTTGCTCTCGGGGGATCGGATCAGATTAGCAGAGCGATGATGGGCAGTCGTGTGACCGAACTGCAGCTTTACTGCTGGATTGTGTTTTTACTGAATCAACAAGTCGCATTTCTTTGTGTCTGAATGACATTCAAGGTTTTCACCTCCAGATTCTGCAAACAGGTTCGACTTTATTTTAGTTTTACTGTGGAACCAACACCTCTCAGTGAAGTTGGACAGAACCAGATGTTACAAACACTTTTATTACATTACTGCTTTCTGCTTTGTGCCTCTTTGTGTGATTCTGTGGTGTCTTGTCTATTTCTTTGGTAGTTTTCTGTCTGCTTGTGTCCATTTTGTTTCCATTTGTCGTCATCTTGTGTCTTTTTGTTGACATTTTGTGTTATTTTGTGGTTATTTTGAGTGTTTTGTGGTTATTTTATGTCTCTGCAGCTGTTTTATGTCTGTTTGTTGATATTTAATGTGTCTTTACAGTCATTTTCTGTCCTAATTGTAGTAATTTGTGTCTCTGTGGTTGTTTTGTGTCTCTTTGCTGATATTTTGTGTCTCTTTTGAGTCAGTTTGTGTCTCTAAGTGGTCATTTTGTGTGTCTTTGACAAAGAAGCATGTGACAGAACAATGACACCCCTGAAACTATCCAGAATTTATATTTTTAATCACTATTAATTTGCATGGCTGATCCAAAGGCTGCGGTCACTCAGCACTGAGATCCAGGTGTTTTGTTCCAGAGTTTAGATTTTTTTGTCTCGTTTGTTTGAGAGGAATCCTCCCTAATGTGATGTACAGATCATTACCCTCCACTTCATTACGGGCAGCAGTTTAAACAGTCCCTTCAACAGGTTCTGCTGAAATGAACACATGAAGCCTGACAGATGAAGTGATGCTGTGTGTCTGCAGCCATGAAAGTGATGAGTTAACCAGAGAATTATCACAACAAATGAACACTGACACGCGCCTGATCTGCAGAACACCGTGAAGACAAAGTGCACACTGAGCCATCTGCCGCTCACATACATCAGTTTCCAGGCGTGGTCCGAGGGCCACCAGGGGTCCATCACACAGCAGAACACTGCTACGAAATCATAGCAGAATTCACCATCAGCAGAATATTTACTCTGATGTACAGAATCAAACACCTGACTTGATTAAAACAATACAACAATACAACACAAGCCCTCCAACAAAGAAGGACCATAGTAGCACTGATCAGAGCTCCTACAATGACTCCACGGACAGGGAACTACTTTCACTATCTAGCTGTGGACAACAGACGGCAGCTGCTTCACACTTGGACCAGGGCTGATCAATGGAGACCAGAGTTAGTGTGGAGCTCAGACAGTGTGGAGGAGCCTGGAGAACATCAACCTCTATGGACGGAGGACCACAACTAAACCTGGCTGCTGCTCACAACTAAACTTCCAGATGGAGCTAAACAAGATGAAGAGAAGCCTGATGGATGCTGGAGAACATTGTTTGGTCACATGAAGATCAATGAGTTGGGCTCAGATGGAGTCCAGAACCTGACCAGGACCACCACAGTGGATCATAGTCCTGACAGTGAAGCACGGAGGTGGAGTGTGATGGTAGATAAAGGTGCTGATGATGTTTAGAGATGCTCCATGAAGGTCTGAGGAGGAACCAGAACACTGGCTGACCACATGGAGAAGAGGAAGATTCTTTGGGGTGGTTTTGTCTCTTTGCAGCCGTTTTTTTGTGTATTTGCAGCCATGCTGTATCTACTGCTCTACTTACAAGTAATCTGATCAGTGTCAGGTGACACACTTTAGAATCACTTGACGTCCAGCTGATTTTTTAAACTGCTCCTGTATTTATCTGAAAATGTTTTTCTAAAAATGTGATTATGAGTGGATATTGAGGTGAACGGCAGATGAACCGTGAAGCCTTTTTATTGGCAGATTCTGAGTTTAATAGAGTTTTAACTGCAGCTCGACATGACCAGCACATTCCTGACTGTCTGAACGGCGGCTCAATGAGATTTAGATATCGAGGAAGTCTCAAAAAGCTAGTTAAGTGCTATTCAGCTGCCCTGAAAGGCGAAGCATTGAAAAAGCCAAAATGAGAGTGTAAAGAGCGTCGCGCCGGGGGTTCGTGGAGATGCGAAACATCGGCATTATAGCACGGATGGCATCTCTGCAGCCGGACAGAAAGCCCTCCCCAGCTGGCAGAGTCTGTCGGCTGAAGGCTTTCACTCCGGGACAAAAGCTATCTAATTGAGAACAAACTGTCAGTGAAAGAGACGAGACCGTGACCGGAGAGGGGGCCGCTCCGGGCCGCCGGCCAGCACCGGGGGCCCGAGGCTCGGTCCGACGCCGGCCCCTCCGGCCTCCTCAGAACCTCTTATGACTGACACAAGAGGCCACGCAGGATAACACGCTCAGCGGCCGACACAAAGGCCTTTCACAGGCCGAACTCAGCCGACTGTCAAGTGTGAAGGAGGGAGGAGAGGCTGAAAGGACAGATAGGTGTGAGGTCTGAGGGGAGGACGGGGGAGGACGGGGGAGGATGGGGGAGGACAGGGGAGGACAGGGGAGGATGGGGGAGGACGGGGGAGGATGGGGGAGGACGGGGGAGGATGGGGGAGGACGGGGGAGGACAGGGGAGGACAGGGGAGGACAGGGGAGGATGGGGGAGGATGGGGGAGGACGGGCTGATGTGAGGACACAGACAAACTACAGATCTGAGTTCATGACAGGTTTCGTTCATCCTGCTTCTGTCTGAGTCTAAATAAAACATCTCTGAATGTTCTCGAACACATTCTAACTACAACCTGATCTAAATATATGATAATAAGTAAATAATGTAGAATTAAAGTCCAGTAATTAAATATTCCTGTTGTTGGTTTGTCTCTTTGTGGTTTTAAGAAGACAAGTTAAGACTTTATAAATTCTAAATTTTGTTTTGTGTCTCTTTCATAATAATACACATGATAGAAAAGTGACACCCAGCAGTCGGACCACCGCTCTTTTTTCTTTTTTGTTAAATGGGCATTAAACTGTAATTATTTTTCTCGTTGTTGTAAAAAATCTGGGAGTTTGTGTGAAAAAAAGATTTAAATTCCTTTAACTGAGTCTCACGTTTTGTGCATCTTTAATAAAACCTTAATATTCATGTTTGTGGAACGGTACTTGGAGCTCTGGAAGGCGTTCCAGTTCAGATCCAAATGAAATGTGCACTTTAAGTCAACATTCAGCTCCTTTGTCCTTCAGATGAATTTAACATGTCTGGAGACTTTCAGGCATCCAGGCCTCAGTATCTGGGACTAAAGACTGTTTAGCGAAGCGCTCTGGATGCCACCTGCAGGCTTCTGCAGCTCAACAGGTGATTTCTCCACTCTGAGATGTTGCAGTTAAACCTGGAGTCATTGTGTCCCTGTGTCCAGTGTGTTTTTGTGGAGGATCTTCTCCGCGGCCTCATGCTCCACTGCTGCAATGTTTGGAGATGAAAAGCAGCTCTACCACCAACAGAGCTGAATGGTCATTGTGAGGTTCACAAAGGCGGCTGCAGGGGAACACAAGACTCACTCGTCTCAATGGTTCACTTTAGGGGCTCAGACAAAGGCGTAAAAACACAGATAGAGGCTCCAAAAGAGAAGCACCACTCGAGTCTGAGGGACTCATGTGGGATTGTGTTCTCTGTTAAAGACGCCATCAATCAGCCCATCAGTCCTGCTCCAGATGACCTGATTTACATGTTCGCATCCCCGACCTGCAGGAATGTCCTCAGAGGAGAACCTCATTCTGCTTCGTCATGTTTCCAAACAACTCCGACGCTCTACAACCAGTGGACGGGTTTGAAAAGCAGTTTATCGCTTCAAAAAATGACAAAATGACACAATGAATCAGCCAGAAACAGCAAAACAGAAAGAACTGAGGGACTGTGATCGGGGACGATTCATCAAATCTGAGTTTAAAGTCAAGAAAATCACTGAAGTCATTAAAATCTTTTTACTTCGACACATTTCTTTTTTAAATGCCCCAAAATAAAGATTTTTCATTAACCACATTCTGTAAAAACACAAAAAAACATCGTCCCCCTCATCACAGCCGACTCTTTAAAACGGACTCAGCTGTGATCAGAGGTTAAAAAACAAATTCAGCAAGGCTCAGATGATGAGTTGGAGACACCTTCAGCATGGTGGAACATCTAGTAGCTGGAGATACATCCAGCATGGAGGAACATCTAGTAGCTGGAGATACATCCAGCATGGAGGAACATCTAGTAGCTGGAGATACACCCAGCATGGAGGAACATCTAGTAGCTGGAGATACATCCAGCATGGAGGAACGTCTAGTAGCTGGAGATACATCCAGCATGGAGGAACATCTAGTAGCTGGAGATACATCCAGCATGGAGGAACATCTAGTAGCTGGAGATACATCCAGCATGGAGGAACATCTAGTAGCTGGAGATACATCCAGCATGGAGGAACATCTAGTAGCTGGAGATACATCCAGCATGGAGGAACATCTAGTAGCTGGAGATACATCCAGCATGGAGGAACGTCTAGTAGCTGGAGATACATCCAGCATGGATGAACGTCTAGTAGCTGGAGATACATCCAGCATGGAGGAACATCTAGTATCTAGTCTGGAGATACATCCAGCATGGAGGAACGTCTAGTAGCTGGAGATACATCCAGCATGGAGGAACGTCTAGTAGCTGGAGATACATCCAGCATGGAGGAACGTCTAGTAGCTGGAGATACATCCAGCATGGAGGAACGTCTAGTAGCTGGAGATACGTCCAGCATGGAGGAACATCTAGTAGCTGGAGATACATCCAGCATGGAGGAACATCTAGTAGCTGAAGATACATCCAGCATGGAGGAACATCTAGTAGCTGGAGATACATCCAGCATGGAGGAACATCTAGTAGCTGGAGATACATCCAGCATGGAGGAACATCTAGTAGCTGGAGATACATCCAGCATGGAGGAACATCTAGTAAGTGGAGATACATCCAGCATGGAGGAACATCTAGTAGCTGGAGATACATCCAGCATGGAGGAACATCTAGTAGCTGGAGATACATCCAGCATGGAGGAACATCTAGTAGCTGGAGATACATCCAGCATGGTGGAACATCTTCCTACAGTCGATGAGCAGAGTAGAGAGGACAGCTATCTGTAGAAGTAAACAAAAAGATTTATATTCAAAATGACATAAACTTGTCCACCATGATTAATATCTGTTTCAGAACTACTCAGTTTAACCAAAAAGATTGAAAAAAATAATCAAAAATAACAGAGACTTAAAAATGTTTAAACTTTTTAAAATGGTTTAGAAGTCAAAAAAGGTTCAGAAACAGTTCCAGATGAGAAGAATCAACCTACTGGATCCATGAATAAATGCAGCAACAGAGGAGACAGTAGCTGGAGATACATCCAGCATGGAGGAACATCTAGTAGCTGGAGATACATCCAGCATGGAGGAACGTCTAGTAGCCGGAGATACATCCAGCATGGAGGAACATCTAGTAGCTGGAGATACATCCAGCATGGAGGAACATCTAGTAGCCGGAGATACATCCAGCATGGAGGAACATCTAGTAGCCGGAGATACATCCAGCATGGAGGAACGTCTAGTAGCCGGAGATACATCCAGCATGGAGGAACGTCTAGTAGCCGGAGATACATCCAGCATGGAGGAACGTCTAGTAGCCGGAGATACATCCAGCATGGAGGAACGTCTAGTAGCCGGAGATACATCCAGCATGGAGGAACGTCTAGTAGCCGGAGATACATCCAGCATGGAGGAACATCTAGTAGCTGGAGATACATCCAGCATGGAGGAACGTCTAGTAGCTGGAGATACATCCAGCATGGAGGAACGTCTAGTAGCCGGAGATACATCCAGCATGGAGGAACATCTAGTAGCTGGAGATACATCCAGCATGGAGGAACATCTAGTAGCCGGAGATACATCCAGCATGGAGGAACGTCTAGTAGCTGGAGATACATCCAGCATGGAGGAACATCTAGTAGCCGGAGATACATCCAGCATGGAGGAACATCTAGTAGCTGGAGATACATCCAGCATGGAGAACACCTTCCTACAGCTGATGGACCATGGAGGTAGATAAATATCTGTAGTATGTGGTGATAATGCGACCATAAAGAGGCACAAAACAACAGCCGCTCTGGGTTCAGAAGGTTAAAACTTATATAGTTTCAGTCCAACGTTGGTCGAATTCAGCCTCATCAACACGTTTGTGATTTTCCTGCTACACAATATTCGCCTTAAAACTCTGAAATGAAACTTCAGATATGTGAAGCTACACCCAGCTGCAGACTGGAAGAAGAAAGAAGCCCTTCAAGGAAGCTGTAACCTTCACTAACCAACATTTAACTCACTGATGAGCCTCTAAAGGTGCAGACGTTGTGCTGATGAGCTTTTTATGATGCGCATTTTAAACTGAAATGTCTGCATTTATTGATGCAAAACAAAAGTCATGTAGTACTTAATTATCATTTCCTCCACCTTGAATTCCAGGGTTCAAGTCCTTAAAAACTTAAAAGCTTGTGTTGATGCTGCCAGTTGTTAAGTAATGAGTCATTTAAAATGAACAGGCTGGTTCCACTACCTCAGTGAAGGCAGCTGGTTGAACACGGTTCCATTAGAAGCTGTTACAACTAAAGAAGACTGACTCCAACTGGTCATTTAAAAAATAAAAAGATGTACTGAGAAAACAGTGAAGGTAACGGTGATGTCACAGCATGCACTTTAAAAAGTAATGTCATGCACCTCTTACCACCACCTCACTGGGTTTGTATCCTGAAACAGACCGAGGGACTTAGTTCAACTATTGAAGTGACTAATTTAACTGACTGAGACCAACCTTAACTGAAGAGGTAAAGCTAAATCTCCAAACTCAGTATAGTTTGTTGGTTGAACAAGATTTCATGACTGTAAAAGACCGACGTAAACTGATGCACTGGATGTCCACATGTTAAGGATCAGCTGATCCCTCACTTCACAATCAACATCAAGTATTTCTGTGTCCATGTGAGGACGGCACAGTGATGATTCCTACTGCTGATCCTCCCACCGTGCCAGAAACCTGGATATCAACACACCAAAGTGTCAAAAGCAGGATATTATTGCAACTAAACATCAAAAACCTGGATAATAACTCACCAAACTCTAAAAAGCCCAGATAATAACGCAACAAAGAGTCAAAACTGTGATATTAAAGCAGTGAAACATCAAAAACTAAGATAGTACCCACCAACATGTCAAAAACATAGAAATTAACACATCAACATGTAAAAAAGCTGGTTATTAATTCACCAGAGTATCAACCCTTGGATATTAACCCACCAAAGTGTCAGAAACCTGGACAATAAGGCACCAAAGAGTCAAAAACTTGGCCATTAACCCTTTAAGACCTCAGCCTCACAGTTAGATCTTTAGGTCCGCCTGTTCTTTTTTCTTATTTTGGTCAGACGACGTCCTGTGAGCGAGTGCTTTTGCCCATTTTTTCAGAAGACAAGAAACTTTCAGTATCTGGAAGTTATTTAAAATTTACTGCATGTTGTAAGAGAGAAATGACAGTTTAATACAATGAAACGTCAAAAACTGAGATATTAACCCACCGAAGTGTCAGAAACCTGGAAAATAAGGGACCAAAGAGTCACAAACTTGGATGGTAATGTCAGAGTGGACGGACGGACGGACGGACGGACGGACGGACGGACGGAGGAGGACGATGCAGTGATTATTCCTCCCTCCCAGTCCTCCCATCTGTCCCAGTTTCTCCTGGCCTGAGCCTCTTTCACAGCGGCTGTCGGGACCCTGCAGCCCCCAAACACAGGGCTGGTGGGGGGGCCTCAGCCCAACCCCTCGGCCCCCCGATTGTGTCCCTGCACACCAAAGCACTCTTCTATAGCTTTTTGATTGGCTTTCAATCCCCACACCACTGACAAGGTTCTGTATGGGAGGAGGAGAGTGTGGTGGGCTTACTAAGGAGATTTAGTGGAGGGGAGGGGGGCACAGAGGTGATTTTTCAGGGGGAGGAGGAGGAAAGTAAAAACTGGGACAGATGGGGCTGATTGTTGCTCTCTACGCAAATTAAGGAGCGAGACATCTGCAGAGAGTGGCCGACCGAGGCAATTAGGCCTGGAGAGAGAGAAGGTAAACACACTTTTAAAGTCCACCATCGGCCTGTTGTTCCAGCAAAGTTAGGACAAAAAGCTCTGGAAGAAAACAGACGATTACCACAACAAAACATGAAACACCTGTACGGTACCGTGCCAGGATGGTAAACCTCGGATAAGAGCAAAGCAAGACATCAAACTCTGGATGAAGACCCATCAGAATGTCTAAAACCTATCAAAGCACCAAAGCAGGAACAAATTCAATATCATTGCACTAAAATGTCAAAAAGCTCAGTAATTACTCACCAAAACATCCAAAAACCTCGACACTAACACATCAGAACATCAAAAACCTGGATATTAACACACCAAAGAATCAGATATTAACACATCTAAATGCAAAAAACAGGTAATTAATCACCAAAACATCCAAAAACCTCGACGTTAACAACCTGCATATTAATGCAATGAAACATCAATTACTTGGATATTAACTGATAAAAGTGTCAAAAGCTTGTAAATGAACACATCCAAATGTCAAAAACTTGGATATTAACGTATCAAAATGTCCAAGTGCTGGTAATTACGGCACAACAACGCCAAACACCTGGATATGAACCAAGACACCAAAAACACAGTAATGAACTTATGGAAGAGTCAGAAACACGGATGCTGGTCAATCAGAACTCCAACGGGGGCTTCTGTCTCGTCACAACTCTGGATCTGACTGTGGCAACTTGTTGAAACCTGGACAGAAACACAGACAACAAACACCTGGAGATTTACGCATCAAACATGTCGACTCTATTGCACCACAACGCAACAGCCTGAATGTTAATGAACCACAGGTAGACAAACATGGACACTGAAGGACTAAACACCCAAAAACATGGATGATAATTAGCTATTTTATAGACACTGGATATTAATACACTGAAACTTAGAAAACTTGGATAATAACAGAACAGTGGGTAAAAACCTGGATATTAATGCACTGAAACATCCCATACTTACAGTGTCAGAAACTTCAATATCAACACACCAACACATACAAAAACCTGAGTATGAAGATATTAAAGGGGCAAAAAGTGCAGATTGACACACCAAAGTGCAAAAACTTTGATTTTAATAAACCAAAACATCAAAAAACTGGATATTAACACGAACCTGGACATGAATGCATCCAAGCATCCAAAAACCTGAACAAAACTAAACGTTCAGAGACAAAAAGGGACAAGCTGGCATTAAATCCAGCACACTGCTCGTCTATACTGCGACCTCCGACCTCTGCAGAGATCTGAAGTTCTGAGGCTGTGAATAGATGTTCAGACACTTTAAGATCAGTGAAGAAGAAACCAGCTAAACTCATGAGTACATGGACTAAACTCAGGCAGATGAATCCATTGGTGATGTTTTATATAATGAAATGGAGGTCTGAGAGCAGCATCTGGGGCCTGGATGTTGCTGCACTGGAACATCCTGAAGCAGCAGATAAAGCAGGGAGGACTCGGCTCCCTGCAGAGGTCGGAGGTCGCAGTATAGACGAGCAGTGTGCTGGATTTAATGCGAGCTTTTCCCTTTTTGTCTCTGCACGTTTTGTTTTGTTCCGCCGCCTCACACACTCTGAGAGCTCGCGTGACAAAGCAAGGTCATCGGCAGGATTACTGGGCTCTTATTGGACGGCTGGCAGGAGGAGAGCACAGCGAGCTGCTCGGACGGCGACTTGCATGTGTGAAAGGAGAGGTTCTGAAAATGAAGTTTAACCCTGCACCAGTGTTCCTGCTGGAAACTGGGTCTGTCGGTCTGAACTAATGAGTCTGTCTTTGTCTCTTATGTAGGTTCACACATTCGCTCAGCAGCACGAGCAACAATGCATCTCTGTTGTTAAATAGCTAATCTCCAGCGTGTCGTGACCCCCACCCTTCATCCAGTGTCAGCTGACCCACAAAACAACAACCCAAAATATCTGAACATGGATTCTCAGACACGCTTCAGCCATGCAGCAGGAACCTCCGGCCTCATGTCGGCTTGCTGCTGTTGGTTCATCACTGGCTCTTCTCATCTTTGTAATAGAACCAGCGTACATTCTGTCAGTGCAGCTTTTCAATGTGAATATTTCTGACCTCCGTCCTCCTGTTTGACAGTAAACCGAATATCTTTGGACAAAAACAATAGAAACAACCCCTGTGAGGCTAAAATCAGCTACAAACAGATGCAACAGGCCTACAGAGAGACGCTAAACTGCAAAGACTTGGAAGACTTGGAAGCAGTGTTTTTGGTGAAATAAACCTTTAACACTTCAAGTCCTTGGTCAGAAAGCAGTATCTGGGGGATTGGAAACTTTTAAAACTATAAATACTTGGACACAAAATAGTGTTTGGGTGGAATAAACCTTTAAAACCATGAGTCACTGCTTCATCCAACTCAACAAGGGGCCCAGACATGTGGTCCTGAAGCTGCAGCCTCCTCTGCTGCAGAACCGTCATACCGGGACCAGGATCTGGACCCAGACTCCACTTCTCGGCTCCAATCCGGTGGTCTGAACACCTCATCTGACACATCTTTTCCCAGCAGGTCAGTCACCTCTGAGCACGAGGCTGAAAACACAAGCGCTGAAATCAAAAGGAGTCGAGAGCGACGGGCAGAAAGGAGAGAATCCCTCTTCAGCCCGGAGATAAGAGCTCTTTGTTGCCTCAGCGTCGCCTCACAGGAAGCTTTTGTGGTCGGGGAGATATTAACCCTCTGAGCTTCAGTCCTGCTGGAGGGTGGGGGGTCACTTCTCAGCCCAAAGCCCACTCCGTTAATCCAGAGCCCCAGAATGAGACCCGGACCAGAGGAAAACCTGATCTGAACAAACCTGAGACTGGTCAGGAGAAACAAAGACGAGACGGTTCAGGCACCAAACCAGAACCCCGGTCAATCAAAGGAGCCATAGGTGCATTCTAGAACTACAGCACCTAGAACTACAGCACCTAGAACTACAGCATCTAGAACTACAGCATCTAGAACAAGTATTAACAGCCATAAGTTCTCATTTGGACTGAGGTCTGGACTCTGACTGGACCTCCAGAACCTCCACCTTGTTGTCTTCAAACCATCTCTGTTTGCTTCGACTCATCGTCTGGATGGAAACTGATCTTCTCCAGGTCTCAGTTCTCTATCAGACTGGATCAGGTTGTCCTCCAGGACTTCTCTAGACTCTGCTGCATTCATTGACCCTCTACCTTTACAAGCCTTCCAGGACCTGCTGCTGAGGAACATCCCCACATCATGATGCTGCCACCACCGTCAAACATGGCGTCTAGTCTGATGGTCTAAACCTCCATCCTGGTCTCCTCAGACCAAAGAACCTTCTTCAGGTGTCTTCAGAGTCTCCACATGTCTTCTGGTGACTCTAGTCCAGATTTAATCTGAGCTTTTTCCAACAGAGTCTTTCTCTTTGTCTCCATGAAGCTTTGACTGGAGAAGAACAGACAACAGTTGTTGATGAACAGTCTAGTCTGTCCCATCTCAGCTGATGAAGCGTGGAACTCCCTTTGAGCAGTTACAAGCTTAATGCAGAGTTGAAGAACTGACTAACAGTGAAGGCAGCATGTTGAGAAAACATGCAGATCATGCACACGCTCAGCTGTGACAGCTGGTTTAAAAAAGTAAAGGTCCAGTTTCCCTAAGCTGCAGCAACTCTTGTTCTGTGGAGGTCAAACACTCTTTCAGGCTCATTATAAGTGTGTGTCTGCCCTCTGCTGGACAACTGCAACACTAACA
Source organism: Dascyllus trimaculatus (assembly GCA_024666655.1). Taxonomy (NCBI): domain Eukaryota; kingdom Metazoa; phylum Chordata; class Actinopteri; family Pomacentridae; genus Dascyllus; species Dascyllus trimaculatus. The sequence continues at coordinate 36,735,194 of CM045457.1, forward strand.
TCTACACTAATTTCTGAAAGCTTCGATTCTTCTTTACTTCTCAGTCTTTAGTACATGAGCTACAAACTCAGGTCATTCCATGAAAATCAGTCATTATACAGTCATCAGTCACTATATTAAACAGAGTGCCACAGAGGTAGTCTTGTCTTTAGATGATCCTTAACATGATGCTTCCATTGTCTCCAACTGTTCTGACCAACCTCCTACCAACATGCTGATAGGAGCCTTAAAGTTTACCCAGAATGCACTTGTTAAAGTTTCCTCTGGTGGATGATCAGAAACCAGAAACACATCCAGGAACCACTGATGGTTTCTAGGACTCTATGTCAGACATTAGACTGTTCACACTAGGAGACATCCCATAATACTGATGCTACAGCTGGTTCTAGAGAACATGAACTAAACCAGGTGTAGTGATCAGACTGAGACTCCTGGATGGATGTAAACTGATCTGGGTCCAGGTTCTACCAGAACTCCAGTGTGTTGTTCCTCCTACATGTCATGTGTCTATCTGCTGGACTGATGAGGTTCTGATCCATGTGGACCCCCCTCTATGGACTTCAAGGACCTGGAACTCTGAGAATATTCATAGTATGAAGGTAAAACTTGGCATGGCTTCATTAAATACACCAAAGTTACTGTGAATAAAACCCGGCAGATTGTGAGTGGGAGCTTTTCTCAGACTTGGTTGGTTTCATATGAAGGACCCTGTTGTGAATTATCAGTGCTGTGTTCTGGCTGTAAGAAGGAACAGACACAAGATTTATAGTTAACTAACCAGAGAAGTGTCATTTACGGCTGCAAAATGTGGATGAAATATATAAAATTCTATGTAACTACCAAACATTTATAAAGTTAACTCTTTAAATCTAGTTTAAATGAACAAACCTTTGAGAAACAGCTTTGATTGATTCTTGAGGAACAGAAGTGGAACCAGTGCTTTTAGCTAATGTCAAACTGTTAGTGAGGCTTAGGGTCGGGTTAGGGTCCAAAACAGCATCCAAACAAAAAACAGCGACGAGCTTTTTCTCCATAAACATTTATTTTCAAGTAGTTTAAGAAAAAATAGATTTTTTTACATCGTTTTTTTCTTTATATGACTTTTTATACAGTACTTTCTGTGCATTTAGAAAAAGGTCAACACGACATCAGTTAATGAGGCAGCAACGACGAGTCAGAGGGCAGCAGGGGAACACAAAGGAACCAGAGAGAACCAAACACCAAAACCACCAGGTCACACTGGACCAGAACAGCTCTGAACTGGATCAGAGTGGATCCAGACTGGGTCTGAGTGGATCTAAACTGGATCAGAGTGGATCTAAACTGGGTCTGAGTGGATCTAAACTGGATCAGAGTGGATCTAAACTGGGTCTGAGTGGATCTAAACTGGGTCTGAGTGGCTCCAGACTGGGTCTGAGTGGATTTAAACTGGGTCTGAGTGGATCTAAACTGGGTCTGAGTGGATCTAAACTGGATCAGAGTGGATCTAAACTGGGTCTGAGTGGATCTAAACTGGAACAGAGTGGATCTAAACTGGGTCTGAGTGGATCTAAACAGGAGCAGGGTGGAACTCAACTGGGTCTGAGTAGATTTAAACTGGGTCTGAGTGGATCTAAACTGGGTCTGAGTTGGTCTAAACTGGGTCTGAGTGGATCTAAACTGGATCAGAGTGAATCTTAACTGGGTCTTAGTGGATTTAAACTGGGTCTGAGTGGATCTAAACTGGAACAGAGTGGATCTAAATTGGGTCCGAGTGGATCTAAATTGGGTCCGAGTGGATCTAAACTGGGTCTGAGTGGATCTAAACTGGGTCTGAGTTGGTCTAAACTGGGTCTGAGTGGATCTAAACTGGATCAGAGTGAATCTTAACTGGGTCTTAGTGGATTTAAACTGGGTCTGAGTGGATCTAAACTGGGTCTGAGTGGATCTAAAGTGGACTAGACTGGGCCCAAAACAGATTTAAACAGGGTCTAAAGAAGCTCAAACCCTGATCCGGCCAGAGCTGACTGGATCACACTCAGTAAAGTCAAATGTAATGAGTGTGGACCAGACCAGCTGTACACTGGATTTAAACTGGGTGTTACAGGTTTAGACCACCTCTAAACTAGATCAGACCAGATGAACCAGATTAAGGTGGAGCAATCTGCACTGAACCTAAACTTGATCAGAGCGGATCTACAAAAAGACTTGATGTAAACTGGACCAGGCCAAATCTAAACTAGATCAGACCAACTCTCAGCAGGATCAAACCAGAGCTGACCGGATCCTAACTGGGCCAAACTGGTTTAGACTAAATCTAAGCGGGATCCAACTGGATTAGACCAACTCTAACTTGGATCAAACTGGATTAGACCATATCTAAACTGGATTAGAGTTTGTCTAGACCTAAAACTGGATCAAACCAGACCAGAACAACTCTGAACCAGATCAGACCAGCACTGACCAGATCAAAACTAAACTTGACCTAAACTGGATAAAAGTGGATTAGACCAAATCTAAACTGAACAATGGTGGATTAGACAACATCTAAACTGGACCAGAGTGATCTACAGTGGACTAAACCCGACATAAACTGGATCAGAGTGGAACTAAACTAGACCAGACCGCCTCTGAACCGGACCAGACTCTGAACTAACACAGTAAAACCAAATGAGCAGAAAAGTGCTTTTCGATAGGAGGAGGCGCTAAAGGCGATCAAAGAAAACGTGAGCACAAGGTTTGATCTCAGGTTCTATAAAAGAAAAGTGCAAATAAAAGCTGAAGGTGAGCGTGGAGACAGCCGAGCAGCTTGTTCTGAGTTCAGCCAACAACAAACACTCCTCTCAGCTGATTTACATTCAGAGAGTTTCCACAGACAGACGGGTGGAGGGTCGCAGTAACAGTAATGTAATCTGAACTTGAACACGTGCGAGCGCAGAACTTTGGCAACACGTCAGGCTGAAGGTCGAGTGGCGGCTGGAAAATACGGCAGACATCTTGTCGACGATGTCACAGTGCGGACTGGGGTAGGGGCGGAGCCAGACGGGGTCACATGACGTGTTTCTGGATGCCCGGGGTGAACTCCTTGGCGTTGGGATTCAGACTGCTGTTCACCTGGAGAAGAGAAGAAGAAGAATGAAGGAGTGGCTTATCTGGCTCTTTCAGTCTTCCTGTTTCCATCGTCGGAGCCAACAGCTTCGACCGCGACACCAGGTCTGACAGAAACAAACTAGTTACTGGATCCAGGACACTGGAGTGAGCACCTCCCCTGAAAAAGATTTCACTGGGCCGGTTCCTGCAGTCAGAACACCTTCAGAGGTTCAGGAGCTAACTGGGTGAGACGGGATCTGAACTGGTTCAGACGAACACTCAACTGGATCAGACCCAATTTAAACCAGATCAGACCCACTTTAAACTGGATCAGACCAACTCTAAACCAGATCAGACCCACTTTAAACTGGATCAGACCAACTCTAAACCAGATCAGACCCACTTTAAACTGGATCAGAGTAGATCTTGAGTGGACTGTACCTAACAAAACCGGATCAGACCAGGCGAATGCATCTGTCCACACTGTTCCGGGTCCGACTGTCTGAAGCAGACAGAACTCACCACAACATCGAAGTCGGCGTCGGCGTGGACGTCTGCGTCCAGGACCAGGAGGCCGATCTGCTCCTGCAGCTGGCTGACGGTCTGAGAGGGGAGGTCTCTGGACGGGATGAACCACTCCCACTGCTCCTCCTCCTCCAGCATCTCCTGGAAGCAGCGCTCGATGAACTCCTCCTCCCACAGCTCCTCCTCCACCTGCACCACAAGAACACAGTTTACAACATTTTCTCATTTGTCTAAATTTGGACATTTTTTTTCCCTTTCTTGTTTTTTGTAGTTTTGTCCCATCTGGGTCCATTTGTGTCTCGTATGTGTGGTCTTCTGTCTTCACTGTGTCGTAATGTGTCATTTGGTCGATTTTATGTCTCGCTTTTGTCGTTTGGTGTCTCATTTCAGTTGTTTTATATCTCCATTCTGTTGTTTTGTGTCATTTTTGTTTTTGACATTTTTTCAATTCTATTGTTTGGCATCTCTTTGTGTCTCATTTGTGTCGCTCTGTATCTTGAGTGTCTTGTTTTGAGTTGTTTTGTCTCATCTTTTGGTAGTTTTGTTTCATTTCTGTCATTTTGTGATGCGTTTGTGGTGTTTCATGTCTCTTTAGGACAGATTTTCGTCCTTACTGTTGTTTTGTGGGTTTTTTGTTCACTTGTGTCTCGTTTTAATATCTTGTTGTGGTCGTGTCGTCTCCTCATCCTGTAGATATGATCTACCTCCATGGTCCATCAGCTGTAGGAAGATGTTCCTCCATGCTTGATGTATATCCAGCTACTAGATGTTCCTCCATGCTGGATGTATCTCCAGCTACTAGATGTTCCTCCATGCTGGATGTATCTCCAGCTACTAGATGTTCCTCCATGCTGGATGTATCTCCAGCTACTAGATGTTCCTCCATGCTGGATGTATCTCCAGCTGCTAGATGTTCCTCCATGCTGGATGTATCTCCAGCTGCTAGATGTTCCTCCATGCTGGATGTATCTCCAGCTACTAGATGTTCCTCCATGCTGGATGTATCTCCAGCTACTAGATGTTCCTCCATGCTGGATGTATCTCCAGCTACTAGATGTTCCTCCATGCTGGATGTATCTCCAGCTACTAGATGTTCCTCCATGCTGGATGTATCTCCAGCTACTAGATGTTCCTCCATGCTGGATGTATCTCCAGCTACTAGATGTTCCTCCATGTTGGATGTATCTCCAGCTACTAGATGTTCCTCCATGCTGGATGTATCTCCAGCTACTGTCTCCTCTGTTCTCTGGTTCTGATGCTGCATTCACTCATTGATCCAGGAGGTTGGATTCTCCTCTCAGTCTCTCTGTATATAGTTCACCAAAAACTCTGTTTTTATTGACTGCTGGTCACAGCTGAGTCAAACTCACTGAAATAACACAGAATGTAGGTGCTAGTTACGCGGCGGGTGTCTACCACAGGTGGCAGTGTAGCTTGGTGTGGCAGGGGAAGTCTGTATATGGCACATGTGTTTCAGCTCAGGTAATCATGCATGGGTGACGGGGAGATCAGACGGTTTTTACCGCTGTCACAGGCATGCAGGACCATCACCTCAGCCATCACATCAAGTAAGAGATATATTATTGCATGGATCTGTTTTTAAATTAAATGGGAACCTCACCCGACAGCAGAAAGAGTCTCGACATTCATTCATTCAGCGCGTCAGACCAAGGTCTCATCCCGCACCCAGCTGAGTGGCCGATCAGCTGATCGTCACTACACAGAATATTCCGCTAAAATGAAATATGCAGTGAGAGCACACGTTGAACTGGTTTTTGATTTCCATAATGGATTATTTCTGGATGAATTGATCAGCTTTTGTCTGTACAATTGCAGCAAATGGTGGAAAGTGTCGATCAGTGTTTTCCAAAGTCTAAAATGACGAATGTCTTTTTGTGTAAAACTCAAAGATACTCATTTAAGTGTCACGGAGGAGGAAAAGAATGTAAAGATTCACATGTAAGAGACTGCAGCCCCAGAATGTAGACTACTCCTACTGTAAGAATTACTTACATGGATAAATCAGTTATGAAAGTAGCTGGATCTAAGTAATCAATTAGTCGCTGCAGCTCTACGGTTAAATCAGGTTTACTGTTTAATGTTTGCCTCTATGCGCTTCTGACCGCTCATGAAAACACTGATTTACTGGCCCAGTGTGTTTCTGCAAAAGTAAAAATATCTTCATGGAAACTCCCAACAGGACCTGAAGACAACCTCCCACTCAGTCCTCTGTTGACCGACTCCAACACTGTCAGCTGATTACACAATCAGGTCACGACTTGACCTGAATTCCAGCTTAAGAAGCCACTTCTCTGCTTGTTGACACAGACTGCAGCTCTCTGGGTGTAACGTCTCATCAGTCTGTGCAGGACACGGCATCTATCTAACCCTGGTTTAAAGGATGGTTCATGTGTTTGTTGACACCAGCTGTACTCTTACAGTTACACCAACACAGGCTCTGGGTGGACTGTCCCTTTAACCTGCAACCAAACAGATCTCCATCTGGAGAAGTTGGTCTTTGTTTGGTCTTGGACAATCATTCTCTCTGAAACCATAGAAAACAGGCATCAGTGTGTACCTGCAAACCAGGTGTGAAGCTGCCCTGCTCCTCACCTGTCCATTAACTCCTACCCACTTGTCAGTTTGTATAGGTCTGTATAGGTCCTCTCCTCACCTGTCTGTTGACCTCCTCACCTGTCTGTTGAACTCCTCCTCGTTCTCCATCCACATGTACTCTGCGAACGGGTTGTCCTCGTTGTTGAACTGGTTGCTCAGGATCACCTCGTTGCTGATCGTCATGTTTGGGGCTGCGTTGCCGATGCTCGGGTCTTTCATGTCCCTGCTCTCCGACGGACGGACGGATGGATCAGTGCGGCCCGGGCTGCGACCCTGCGGGGGGCAAACAGGAGGAATGTCACGGTGAACCTCGGAGCGCTGTGGCCGCTGTGATGGCCGCTGTCTGACAGTCAGACAACAATAGCAGCAGGCTAACGACGTTTTTGCAGCGAACACGGCAACAACACCGAACCACGGCGACACAAAACGCCTCCACGGACACGCAGCGGCAGTACAGCGGTGTAAAAAGAGGAAGGGCAGTGTTTCTGAGGCGGAAATACCTGATTAGTTCGACGGCGGAGGATCCAAACGGAGAACTCTGAGGAACTCTGGAGAACTGTAATGGCCGCGCTGCCTCTGTTTGTTTACATCTGCAGCGTCACTCTGTCCTCGCTCCTGATTGGACGAAACGCTGTGCTGCCTTCACGGACCAAACGGCCCGTTAACATCTATGGAAGTGGAGCATCGGCAAGTAGGCTTTCCTCTCGTTTCACAACAAACAGTTCACAAACATGAAACTGAAATTTTAACAAGCGACACGTACGCATTATAGCTTTTAATTTATTTTCCCGTGCCTGTGGGGAGTTTGCATGTTTTGCCTGTGCAGCGTGGGTTTTCACGGGGTTCTCCAGCTTCCTCCCACAGTCCAAAGACATGCTGAGGTTAACTGATAATTCTATAATGTCCGTAGGTGTGAATGAGAGTGTGCTTGGTTGCCTGTCTCTATATGTAGCCCTGCGAGAGGCTGGCGACCTGCCATGCCTTCGGCTGAGTCGGTTGGAAAACTAAGCTTTGAGTTGGTATACAAGAGCTTTGACTTATCAAAAGTAATTTTAGTCTTGAATTTTAACTTTGACTTTAACTGGATACAGACTGTCATCCTACACTGTTCCTATACGCAACACGTTCTGAATTCAGAACTTCCGGATTTCACTTGAATGCATCACTGTAGTCCAAGCTCGTTCAGAAACAGCCCCACTTTACTAAACTGAATGTGAAACAATCAGTGAACTCTCCATTATTTATTTATGGCATTTCCACAAATACAATGAAAGTTTCAAAAACTGTGTTTCTGAGAGTATTTAGCCTCTATTGGTTAATCCAGATGTGACCCGTCCAAATATACTAGTTCTAGATTTGGACTTGTTCTAACGCGGTCTACATGCAAGAACAAAACAAAAACACAAATTATTAAATGTCAGTTTTTGCATTTTTAAAAACAAAATAGGCCCCATATTTGTAAAACGTGAAAAAGATGGGAGAAGCGGTAAGTTTTCGCGTCTTAACACCAAACTGCTCGACCGCAGCTGTGAAGGAAATATCGCGTTTACTCCGTCTCCGTGAAGACAGAGTTATCGCGATACTTTGTCTTCTGTCGCAAAGTGCAGCTTTCCTTTGCGCTCGCGGCTAATCGACGACGCATCGGAACAAGTTAAGGTAGGTCATGTGTTTATATCCCCATATAAAACTACAACATACATATTATAGGCTGCAAATAGCTTTATATGCAACTTGCATATTAGAAAACCTGAACTCTGGAACGCAGTTATATGCTATGTTAGCTACCCAGTATTAGCACGTAGCAGGAAGCTAGCTGCGAGACAGGCAATCCGTTAGCAATTCATGTATGCTAAAGTTAGCTTCAACCGCATAGCTTAACGTAGCTGTGTTTAGGTAATTATTTATTTAGGTATAGTTAATTACGTCTGATGTTATAAATTTAGGCAGTGCAGTCTTTACCTTAATAATAAGCTTTAATAAAATAATTTCTCTTGAAAGTTTAAGCTTCTCGGTAATATCAGCGCTGTTAGCTTAGCTGCTAGCTCCTCCATTCAAAACTTGTCTTACACATTTGCACATAACTGGAGCTTCTTGAAACGCCAGATAATGTTTCAGTGGAAATACGTAGCTGGTAAACCGTCGGGTCTGTGAAAACAAGCAGCTATCTGCCAGATGCTCCCCTCCTCCGTTCATTGACTCTTTATTCCTTCACGTCTGTATCAGTCCGTAAGTGAGTGAGTTTCCTATAGAGGGTTATTTTAATCACGTCTCTCTCTGATATGTTACACCGGTTCCCAGAGTTTCTCTTCCTCAGTGCGGATATCTCCATCACACTCTGTATACTTCAGTTCATGTTCTTCCTCCTTTTCTGAGGTGAATTCTGAATCTTTTCTATTTCTACTTTAATTATGTTCCCTTTCCAGTAATCACCGCTTACATCTGCTCAGGTGGCTGTTAATGAATCGCAGTCATTCTTCCATCTGCTCGTGTGGCCCAGGGCCTCCGCTGGCTTCTGTTTCCTCAGTGGAGTCATTGTTTGAAGATTGTCTCTACTTCATTGTGTTTCAGCTGAGACAAGACATTCTCCAGAGAAGAGGAGTTTCCCTTCACTTTGACCAAGTTTTCACAAGACATTAACTGACATTACCTTCCCCCGTCCTTAATAGACCCTGCTTCATTCTTTATCTTGACTCCCAGAGACACCAGACAGCAGCTCCACTTCGTCTCGTCATGTCTCAGAAGTCACAGTCCGACGGCGGTCAGAAACACTTCGCTGTGGGTCGGGGGCTCCTGGCTGCTGCAGAGACCTTGAACTTCAACATGAACGAGCAGCGTTCCAGTCGGCAGATGGGGGGCATGGCCTCAGGTGTGGGGATGGGTGGTGGTGGTGGTGGTGGTGGTGGCGGGGAGGGCAAGGACGGCAGCGCCCAGATGTCCCGACGTGGCGGCAGCAGCAATCTTGGCAGCACCATGAAGCTTTTTGCCAGTTTGGGGCTGTCGCCCTCTGACCTGGACGCTCTGGCCGAAATCCCCGAAGAGGACATCAGCGTGGAGACGCTGCCACAGATCCTCATGCAGCTCAAGAGCCGCAAGGGGGACGCAGGAGAGCGGCGAGCAGCATCGTCTATGTCCTCTGATGCTGCGTATCGAGGAGGAAGGGAAGGCTGGGAAGAGGGGCATGTGGGGAGGATGGGTGGTCCTTCTCTGGGTCAGGGCTCTGCCCGCGCCCAGCCCTCTGCAGACTTTGGGTACAGCTCCATGCAGGACGTCTCCTCCAGCCGAGGCTACAACTTAAATTACAGCAGCGGTGGGGGTGGGAACAGAGAGAGGCCGTATTCTGAGCTTTCCCACCAAGATTCCTACGGTGGGATGAGCATGGGGCCGCCGTCGTCTGACTCCGTCTTTATGCAGAGGAGGATGGGCTCCCCATCCACTGGAAAAGTCCAAGACTTCTTGGGAGTCATGCCCCCCATGTTCCCCCACGTGTGCTCTCTTTGTGACTTTGACGTTCATTCCACCATGGTGAGTACGTCCAGCCTCTTCCTTCTTTCCCTCTTGGACTAACTGTAAATGTTTCAGTTCAGACACCTGAGCTCAGCTCAAGTCTTCTGTCAGCGTCAGCCAAGTCAGGTGTAAATCCTCCTCATGTTTCCAGGGACTGGAAGTCAAGTTTGCATCCTGTAAGTTTCTTGTTGTGAATGACCTTACAGCATGTACCGTGTCTTCGTTTTCCCACACTGATAGCTGCAGCTCTCCAATGTTTGACTTTCAGATTTGGGGCTTTCCTGTTGTCATCCAGCTAAATGTCCTTAAAGCAAAAGTCAACCCAGAGATTCATTTCTTGCCGTTATCTGTTTACCCTCATAAAAGTTAGCTGTTCGGCTTCACCTCAGCCTCTGAGTCTGCTGAGCTCCATCAGGGCAGGAAGTGCCGGAAGTCTGTGATTTACTTGAACTCCTCAATGTATTGGCTGTCACAAAGTCCAGGGAGTGTCTTCATGTACTCGTTCTGCTCTCCGACATGCAGAATCTAAAGGTCCTCACAGGTTCATGGACTGATGGAAGTTAGCTCATTATATAGACGTCTAAGTTTGATTACCGTAGGAAGGCTGGAGGCAGTCAGACATGCTGAGTTATTGAACTTCTACCAACCTAATGATGATTTTAACTCTCTGAACTCCAGGCAGTTTCTGGACGTTTCTTTGGTTCTGTCATTTTTCCTCACTGTGAGCTAATTACTACTACTATTATTATTATTAGTATTAGTATTAGTATTAGTTATAATGTTATAGAGTCCTGCAGCTGTATGGAAACAGAACAACAATGAAGAAGGAGAGAGGACTTGGAATTGTCCTCTGTGCAGTATGACACAGTTAGAATGACACAAATTATAAACAAAGAAAAAATTAAAGTCTAATATTTTGAGTTATTTATAAAAAACAGTCAACATTACAACACTTTTCCTAGTGCTCACAGTTTTTACTGATCCTGAAAACTTGTGTCTCTCCAAGCTGTAGATGTTTAACTACTACAGCCTCTCCTCTGTGGATACACAGCCTGCAGTTCAGCCAACAGTCACAGAACTTCTGACTGTTCATCACAGCTTGGCAGAGCTTGTAGTTTTTTGCATAGTTTCTTAAGTTCACACTTTCCAACAGAACATGGAGACCAGTTGAAGGACCGACTGGAGGTTAAACGTCGACTGATTCTGTCTGTTTTTGTGGGTTCAGGCTGAGAAATCGTGTGATTTTGGTGTTTTAATGTTTTTCTTTTGCCTTTTTAATCAGCCAGTGGGTTTTGGGTTCAGAGGGTTAACAAAAAGATCTAAGAGAAGCTATGAAAGACCGATTCCAGAAGGAGCTTGGAGCCCGTTACTGCTGTGATAATGATTTTTAACACACTGTCCAGTTTCTTTACAGCGACGTAGCAGAGGCTCTTACAGCCGGTTAGCTCCAGCAAATCCACATTAGTGTCTGTGTTCAGCGGCTCTGATCACCAGCTCCTGTTTTCAGTTCTTGACTGTTTCTAACGGCAGCCAACAGTCACACTGAGCATTCAGCTCTCAGGTTCTCTCTGTGGGAAATGTGGCCTTTAAAAGTGTTGAGCGCTTGCTAGGATAACTCCCCACCGATTAATAGTTGGTTGAACTGTTCCTTTAGCAGTGGTTGATTTGGAGGAAAACGGCTTTGTGAGCATCAGTAATTCTCTGTTTGTGTGTGTAGGAGTGGAACCAGCACATCAACGGACTTCGACATGCTGAAAACCGACGGCTGCTCCTCAACATGTGAGTGTCCTGCACAGACATGAACACGGATGAGCCGAAACATTACCGCCTGGAACAGACGTGTAGCTAAATGCTCCAGAGATCTGTCTGACCTGATCCCCGGCTAAATGTGATGTCCCTGTGGAGGGTCTCCGGTCGTTTCATTTAAGAATGATTCAGAATGACTGGAAACTCATCCAGAATCAGAAAAACACATCTGAAATGACCGACCTGTCCACAGATAAGGAGAACATGTCCTAATTACTGTTAACTTGTCAAGAATCACTCAGAAATGGAACAAAACAACCTCAGATTTGGTCCAAATTCCTCAAAATTTGTACAAAATGACAGACTTGTCCACAGTGACTAAAAACGTGTCCAAAGTGACTTGAAAATTTTCCATAATAAGTTAAAATTTGTCTAAATTGACCCAAAATTTGTCTACAGTGAGTTAAAATTGTTTTCCAGTGGTCTTTAAATTTGTCCAAAGTGATATAGACTTGCCCATATTGAACAAAAGCTTGTCCGAAATTATCCAGCATTTGTCCAGAATGACTGAAAATATGCCCAAATGATACGGACTTGTCCATTATTGAAAACATGTCCAGAATTACATACAACATGTCCTAATTCACTCACAATATGTCCAGTTAAAAATCTCCTCCAGTGACTCAGGATCTGTCCAGAATGACATAAGCTAGTCCACAGTGAGTTAAAACACGTCCACAGTAATTCAAAACTAGTCCAAATTGACTCAAAATGTGTCCACAGTGAGTTAAAACTTGTACAAACTGACTCTGAGTCGGTCCAAATGACACGAACTTGTCCACATTGAGTGGAAGCATGTCTAAAATTACCCAAACGTCGTCAAGAAGGACTCAGAATTTGTCCAAACCAACATAAACGTGTCCACAGTGAGTTAAAACGTCGTCTAAAATAAAGAGAAAATGTCCAGAATAGCTTCTCAGTGTTCAGACTGACCCAGTCATTGTCCTGAGTGATACTGACCTCTCCATGCTGTTGGAAGCTCGTCAGAAATAACGTAAGCATGTCCAGAATTACCCAGTTTGTCCACAATGAGCAAAAACTGTCCAAGATAAGTCAGACTCTCCTGAGAAGACATGAACTTGTGTATAATGACCTCAGACTTCCACATGTTTGACAAACCTTGAATCTTTTTGGAAGTTTTTGAGTAATTCCGTACGGATTCTGAGTCCGAGTGTCCTGTTTCTGTAGAGCGGTGGTCCTGACCCACAGGAACACAGCAGACCCATGAACGTAGAACACAGAGAGCTTAAAGAAAGTGAGGTTCTGTTCTGAAGGAGCTGCTGTTGACGATGTTTGTCCTGTTTTCAGGTATCCGGACTGGGATCCTGGCATGGGCTCAGGAAGAGGGTAAGACACACAGAGCTGCCTCAGTGGTAACGTTAGCGTAGTCCGACCTGAAACTCCTCATTCAGCCAGAGACAGCAGAGACGTGGGTTTCACCATCTCGTCTGTTAGATGTGGACTCGACTGTTGCCTTTGTTTATTAATTGACAAATCAGCTGTTAAAAGCTTCATCCAAAATACAAACAAACAAGCCTGTCCACAGTGACTGAAAACTTAAAACCTGTCCAGAAGAAGTTAAAGTGTTCACCCAGAATCTGTCCCCAGTGAGTTCAGAGACATTTAATGTTTTATAATTATCTAGACTTCACCATATTGATCAGAAACCTGTCCAGAGTGATTGAAAACGTGTGCAGCTCAGATTGGCTCATTTTCCTGATGGAACGTTCAAGAACCACCTGAAACTCTGAAGGTTCTCTCTTATTTTACAGTTTCAGGCTGATAAATGATGAGAACTGTCCAGCTGTAAATGACTGAATGATAACGGCTGGTTCTCTATTGCAGCGGTGGTCTTCTGGAGACCCCCAACCTGTCTGCAGGACGGCTGGGACCGACCCCCATGTCTTCAGGACAGGCAGGAGGAATGTCCTCCAGCTGGGGTAAGAAACCCACCATGGTCTGCTTATGTGTGCAAAGAATGAAGGTTTTAGCTGCAGCTCAGAAAAACATCTGCAGTGGAAAGAAAATAAACCAAGAAGATCTGGAACCACCCTCAGACCTGGAACCACCCTCAGACCTGGAACCACCCTCAGACCTGGAACCACCCTCAGACCTGTGGCTGTTTAACATCTCTTTCTCTTTTTGAGGTCGTTTTGTGTGTCTTTGTGGTTGTTTTTCATCTTTTGTGGTTTTCCTGTGTATTTGTGGTCACTTTGCTTCTGTTTGTGATTGTTTTGTATCTTCCTGGTTGTTTTGCGTCACTTTCTGGGGTTTTTTGTGCGTCTTTGTTGACATTTCGTGGCTCTTGGTTTGTGTTTTTTGTCATTTTGCATGTGTTTGTGTTCATTTTGCACCTCTTTTAGGTCAGGTTTAATCCCTGTCTGTTTGTTTTGTGAGTCTTTGCAGTCATTTAGACCATAGTTATGTTCACCTGTTTTATTTTAATCAATTCTGTTTCTTTGCAGCCGTCTTGCATCGTGTGGTCCTTTCGTGGATCTAATCTGTGTTTGCATCGGTTTTGTTTCTGTCAAACTGGCGTCTCGTTTGATTTGACTCTGTTTCTCTGTGGTTGATTTGTCTGGTCTTTGCTGTCATCCCTCCAATGAAAACCAACCAACCCACTAGTCCACCTGGAAACTGCAGAATACACCTGAACCAGCGAGCATGGCAGGTCCAGGCTGCTGTCCAGACTACTGATGGAGTTTCCTCCGTCCTAACATTCGTTGTGTTTGTGTGTCAGGAGGAGGTGGAGGTCCTGGACTGTCGGGGAAGAACCAGCCGGGACAGAATAAGGTCAGTCTGCTTTTGCTTTATTGCTCCTGTGTTGTTTTTCTTCACTGTGGCTCATTTTTCACTGCAAGCTGAAGTCCTGCAGCTCGATGGAACCAGAACAACACGACTGGAAGAACAGAGAACTGAGACAAGTCTTCTGCTTAGGGTGACACAGTCAGAGTGACAGGACCCAGAAAACCAGAATTACTTTGATGCCAAAGAGAAAAGACTAAACGGCTGTGAAGGTTTAAAGGCCTGCAGTTCATCCTCCATGTCTCATCTGTAAATGTGAACCAGATTCTGTAAAAACCAAACAGTCTGATGTCTGATGAGGTCCTTGATGCCTCTGATCCTCCAGGACTGACCCAGCTGTGACAACAGTCCAGGGACAGGTTTCAGGTGAACTGCAGGCAGTGTTTAGAGACGACGATGGAGACTAATTCAATGAACATGTAAACAGTTAAATGTCTGCCTTTTCCTCGCTGTGGAGAGAGAAGCCAGAGCTGTCTTCTGATCAGCTGTTTGGTAGCTTTTAGAGACCAAACGAGGAATCCACTAAAAGATAACTGACAGATTAATGACAGTTAAAATATCTACTATCTGCAGCCCTGGTTGGAATCATCTGTTATTATTATTCCTGTTTTTGAAGCTGTCATCACGTCAGTACGTCTGCCTCTCACTTCTAAGTAGCATCCAGTGCTATTTGTTAGCTTTATGTTACTTAAACACAGCTGTTAGCTTTAGGTGTCTGTTATAAACACATACTGCTAAATGCTCTTTAAAGTCGGTTATGTTGCTTAAAGGTGTGATTTAGTGAGAACTGTCCAGTGCTGCTGGTTCAGGTCTCTGTCCTGTGGTAGTCGTTATAGTCGATATGTTAATTAGAGCTGCAGCCATCAGTTGATTAGCTGTCGACTGTTAAATGAACTGCCAACTCTTCTGGTCCTCCATTAATCAGTTTGAGTCATGTTTTATTTAAAACAGTCTAAGTTCAGTGACGTCAGCTTCTGAGACGTTAATATTCATATGTATTTATTATATATACACATACTGGGACAGTAAAGGGAATGTCTCTGGACTTTGAGGAAGCTCTGATCCACATTCTCCTACATGTTCTGACTCTTCATGGATCAACAGCTGACCGACTGTAACGGTTGTTGGTGTCGGCCCTGATCTGTAGCTGTTTAAACACGTGTTGTAGCTGCAGGACTCTGACATTAACGTTGTGGTTTCAGCTGAGAAGCAGGGTGGTGGTGGTGAAATACGACAGGAAGCCTCTCAGCAACAAGACCCTGTTCGCCTTCACCGAGCCGTTCGGCTGCCTGAGGGAGCACCTGGTCCTCAAACACAAGGTATCCCATCATCCCTTAACCATAACCCTGTGAAAACTGACCCGCAGCGTCCCGGCATCACAGTCAGGGGTTATCATTCATTAAAGACATATTCTGACGGTGTCGCTGGGTCAGTTATGAAGCAGTTCAATATCCAACTAGTACTGGAGGAACTCTGCTTCAAGTCTGCTCTGTCAGGTTTAAGTTGGTACAGATCTGACTTTCAACATGGATGTCTGGTGTTTGAAGCACTGATTAAAGGAAAAGTACACCTAGAAACTGTTGCTCTAATGCTGATTTCCACACTGACGTTTAAAGACATTAAAGATCTGGAGTTAAGTTTCAGATTAGAGTCAGATCACAGCTCAGAGCCTTGTGTCAGACTTTTAATGATGCAAATGTAAAGTTTAGGCTTGTCAGCGGTGGTTTACATCAGAGACTGTTCTTTAAAGTTAGGATCCACAGACAAGAGTATAGCTGGACGTCTGGTGATTCACAGATTAAAGAGAAATATCACCTGGAAACTCATTTTAAAGTCAGGATTGAAAACACAAAAGAGCTGACAGCTAAAGGTGAAGACCTGGAGTTTGATTTACAGACTAACAGGAGGTCACAGGAGAACCTGAATTATTGAAGGTGAAAGGTGAAGTTTGAGTCCCTGAGCCCCAGGAAGAGACGTTGGGATGTAGGTTTGGTGTTTCTACCTCGTCTGGCTCCTCCTCAGTCGGCTGCTGTATGAACCTTTATTTATGGTCGCAGCGTTCCACCATCAGGGTTCTAGTGTTTCCAGTGTCTTGTTGAATTATCCATGAAAAGTTGTTTACTGCTGCTGTCCGACCTGTCCAGTGAGGTAAAGGTCTAATATAAGACATGTGGAGGAGTTACCATATGAAGTGGTCCAGCGTGTGATAAAGCTCCTGACTCTGCTCCATCAGGCCTTTCTGGAGATGAGCACCCATGAAGAAGCTCTGGACATGGTCAACTACTACGAGCAGCATCCGGCGGCGCTGTATGGGAAACCCATCACCTTCTACCTGTCGCAGAGGCTGCTGGTCATCGACGTGAGTCTGTTTTCTACACCAGCTGCTGAGGCTGCCGCCGAGCGAACCTCCCACCGTTTGTTTTTGTCTTTGCTTGTCAGAAAGGGGACGGGGCGCCGGACCCGCTGATGGACAGACCTTCAGGCCTCGGCAGCAAAGTGGTCTTCTTCTCCAAGCTGCCCAGAGAGGACGAGAAGAAGAGGGAGCTGCTGACCATCGCTGGGCGCTTCGGCATCGTGGAGAAACACCTGTTTCTAACCGACCAGGTGAGCTGACGGCTACATATGTGGTAGCTCAGCTCAAAGCGATGGTCCAGATGGTTTCATTTTAACACTGAGCTCTGATTCTGGGCTTTGTTTTTCACTCCTGTGTCAGTTTTCCTCACTGTAAGCTCATCTTCCTCACTGTAAGCTCATCTTCCTCACTGTGAGCTCATTTTTCCTCACTGTAAGCTCATTTTTCTTCACTGTAAGCTCATCTTCCTCACTGTAAGCTCATTTTTCTTCACTGTAAGCTCATCTTCCTCACTGTAAGCTCATCTTCCTCACTGTAAGCTCATCTTCCTCACTGTAAGCTCATCTTCCTCACTGTAAGCTCATCTTCCTCACTGTAAGCTCATTTTTCTTCACTGTAAGCTCATTTTTCTTCACTCTAAGCTCATTTTTCTTCACTGTAAGCTCATTTTTCTCACTGTAAGCTCATTTTTCTCAATGTAAGCTCATTTTTCTCACTGTAAGCTCATTTTTCTCACTGTAAGCTCATTTTTCTTCACTGTAAGCTCATTTTTCTCACTGTAAGCTCATTTTTCTCACTGTAAGCTCATTTTTCTCACTGTGGCCTCATCTTTCAGGTTGGTTTACTTCAGTTCGTTGCCGGCTGTTGTTAGGGTTGTTTGTGGGGAACCTGCAGGAGTTGGTTTTGAACTGAGCTGTGAGCGTCGTCCTCTCTGGGGGTCGACATGCTGTAAACTGTAAACTGTGTTCAGGCGTTCGTCCAGCTGGGAACCGTGGAGGATGCAGAGATGCTGGTGAAGTATTACAGCGTGAATCCTCTCACCATCGATGGAAGGCAGATCCGCCTCAACATCTGCGCCAAGTACAAAACCCTCAAGTGAGTCCAGACTCCGTCCCCTTATTTCACCGACTGCAGACCCTCCATTCCTTTCCTGGCATCCTAGTTCCTCCCACCACAGCTTCAGACTAGATCACTTATTGACCTGCTGTAACGCACCGCTGCAGAACTCGTTTTTATCCATACAGAGTATTGATTATTGAAGACGATGTGGACACGAGGCTGTTTGCTGTGAAAATGGGAATTAATACGTTTTATTATCTGTAAATTAACAAAACAGGAAGTCTGTGAAATGGTTTCGACAACTTCCCAGTTTCATGACAACAGTTTAATGATGTTTTCTTCAGATAATCCAAAGTAATAAAGAAACGCTGCTCATGTAGACGCAGAGACCAGCAGACCTCCTCCACTCAGACAGAGGGAATCACTGACTGTCTGCTCTCCACAGTGTCAACCGCAGGCAGGGGAGGGACGATCAGAGCCGCAGGAGAGCCAACACCTCCTCCTCGTCCTCCTCCACCTCCAGGAACTCCTCCTCCAAGTCCAGCTCCAGGACCAGAGAGGAGAAGAAGAAGAAGAGGGAGGACGAGGTGAAGCCTGAGGAGAAACCGGCAGCAGTGAAGCAGGAGGAGGAGGACGATGAAGAGGAGGAGGTGTCCGGAGTTCTGCAGGGAGGAGAGGAAGGAGGAGAGGAGGAGCTAACCGATGGAGACGCCGAGGAGGAGGAGCCAGAGAGGGCGGAGTCTGTGAAGGAAACGGTGGAGAAGTCTGAGGAGGTCAGACAGGAGGACGAGGAGGAGGTGAGGAGTTCAAACCGTACGAAACACACAGCAACACAAAGTACACACAACAACACAAAGTACACAAAGTACACACAACAACACAAAGTACACACAAAGTACACACAACAACACAAAGTACACAAAGTACACACAACAACACAAAGTACACACAACAACACAAAGTACACAAAGTACACACAACAACACAAAGTACACACAACACAAAGTACACACAGCAACACAAAGTACACAAAGTACACACAACAACACAAAGTACACACAAAGTACACACAGCAACACAAAGTACACAAAGTACACCCAACAACACAAAGTACACACAACAACACAAAGTACACACAAAGTACACACAAAGTACACACAACAACACAAAGTACACAAAGTACACACAGCAACACAAAGTACACAAAGTACACACAGCAACACAAAGTACACAAAGTACACACAACAACACAAATTACACAAAGTACACACAACAACACAAAGTACACACCACAACACAAAGTACACACAACACAAAGTACACAAAGTACACACAACAACACAAAGTACAAAAAGTACACACAACAACACAAAGTACACACAACAACACAAAGTACACACAACACAAAGTACACACAACAACACAAAGTACACACCACAAAGTACACACAACAACACAAAGTACACACCACAAAGTACACACAACAACACAAAGTACACAAAGTACACACAACAACACAAAGTACACACAACACAAAGTACACAAAGTACACACAACAACACAAAGTACACACAAAGTACACACAACAAGACAAAGTACACACAGTACACACAACAACACAAAGTACACACAACAACACAAAGTACACACAACAACACAAAGTACACACAAGACAAAGTACACACAACAACACAAAGTACACAAAGTACACACAACAACACAAAGTACACACAAAGTACACACAACAACACAAAGTACACACAACAACACAAAGTACACAAATTACACACAACAACACAAAGTACACACAACAACACAAACTACACACAACAACACAAAGTACACAAAGTACACACAACAACACAAAGTACACACAACAACACAAAGTACACACAACAACACAAAGTACACACAACAACACAAAGTACACACAACAACACAAATTACACACAACACAAAGTACACAAAGTACACACAACAACACAAAGTACACACAAAAACACAAAGTACACACAACAACACAAAGTACACACAACAACACAAAGTACACACAAAAACACAAAGTACACACAACAACACAAAGTACACACAACAACACAAAGTACACACAACAACACAAACACCACAATGAGCCTGATCAACTGAACGGAGACGAATGACTCGAATGAAGTGACCAAAAAAAGCAAAGCTGTCACACAGACATGAAAACATGACCTCGTAACGTTAAAATGCTCACAGGTTCCTGTCGCCGATGACATCACTGCCGACACATCTGGAGAAGTGGGCGGGTCTGAAGCCCGGCAGGAGGCGGAGCCAGAGGTCCAAACGGAGCCGACGGAAACCGAAACCTCGACCGACGAACACAAAGACGAGGCGACGGCAGACGCAGCGGAGACGGAGGGAGATCTGCCCGAGCACATGGTGAGAACCGTCAGAACAGGTGCATTCTGGGTAAACGTAGCCTACAGGGATGCTAATGAGCTGCTGCTTCAGTTTGACCAGGACTTCCTGGAGAACATGGAGGACTTTGTGACGCTGGACGAACTGGGAGAAGACGAGGACGAAGCCGGAGAATCGGACGCCATCGGTACAGAGACACTGAAATGTTCCTTGAGCTGCTCTTTAGTCAGACTTTAAATGTCGCTCGTCTTCCTCCTGCTGTCTCGACTCTACTTTAACGTGTTTGTGTTTCTGGTTTTCTGCAGACAACACAAGACGAGGGGTGAGTTCCTGTCTCTTCAACCTTCGTATTGTTTTATATTATTTACATATCATTTCTCAGCAGTCCTGCCGCCTCTGTCCTTGTGAAATGTGTATTTGTCTTTATTATTTCTTCATTTTTAGCTTTGTTGTACTTTTTAAAGTCCCGTCCTGCTTCTTCCATGTCCCATCCGGCTGCTCCGACATGTAGAGTTCATTTTATCTTCAATAGGAGTTGATTAATCAGGCGCCAGTTAATTCATCACATCATGAGGGTTAGTTGTTCTATGAAGCAGGGAAACCCTGAACATGTGATAAATCCTGGTAGTTCAAGTTGTCTCTGCTGGTTTCTCATCAAACTTTCAGATTTTAGTGTAGAAGAAAAATGTTCATGTACCTTTGAGTGTCCTGTATAAAAATAGAACACCTGGAAGTATTATTTCAGACGTAAAAACATTTAATAAAGGCCAAAAAATATTAATTAAATGTGTGAAAAATATTGAATAAATCTAGTTATAGTTATTATAATTAAATAATTACATACATGCAGATCTAATAACCACTAGAATAACTAACTACCACTGGAATAACTCCACCTGTAAAGGGCGGAGCTAAAGTGAGGTGTGTCTGAGCACCGACTCTGAAGCTGCTGTTGTTTGTTGTTGTTGTTGTTTGTGTCAGGGTATGAGGGTGGTAAACATCGTCGGCTTCAGGAGGGGCCACAACTTCCTCAACGAGCTGCTGGGACTCGCCAAACCTTTCGGGAAAGTGGTCAAACACCTGGTGCTGGACTTACGGCCGGAGGTAGGGTCACCTGTAAAGACCAGAGTGTCCAGAGGTCCAGGGGAGAAGAGTTAACCTGAGTACTGTATAATAACCCCTACTGAGAGGCGGCTCTGGTCTCTGGTCCAGGTTTCTAGAACTCTGTGTCAGAGACATTAAACTGTTCACACTAGGAGACATCCCATAATACTGATGCTCACAGCTTAGGGTTAGGGGTTAGATGGGTGTAGACCTGATCTGGGTCCAGGTTCTACCAGACCCTAGCGTGTCCTGTGTCCTGCTGGACTGATTCAGTCTGGGTCTTCCTCTCTCCAGGCCTTCCTTCAGTTCGCCACGGAGGAAGAAGCTCGAGCCATGGCCCGGTTCTACAACGGCAACGTGGTGGCGTCGGTGTGCGGCCGCCCGGTGAGGGTCAGCCACTCCCTGAGCTACCCCACCATCCATGTGAGTGTCCTCCATGAAGCCGCTGAGTCCACCGGCTCTCATGTAGACTTCAGTGATCTGTCTTCTGAGACTCAGACCTGAGCTCTGTCAGATGTTTAGTCCTACAGCCTGAGAGTTTGCATCGTCACAGCGGCCGGTGGAGACACTTTCAGGGTTCAGTATTTTCAGAAGTAAAACTCCAGCAGTCATGACGAGGTGGTGGTGAGGACACAGGCGACTGGTTTGATCAGATCACAGATGGATCCATCAGAGGACAGTTTCATTAGGAGACAATGGGATGAAGTGGCTGTTTGAAACCAGGCTGGTACTTAGACCCCATAAACCCTGTCAGCGTCCGTCTAGGATGGGTCCATGTTCTGCTAAAAGGCTCTAACATCAGGGGAGTCTGATGGGTTAGCGTCTGACCAGACCAGGTTCTGGTTTTTAGATGTTTAGACTAGCAGGACCTGGAACTTCTCCACCATGTGTCACATTTTTACACAATGATGTGAAATTAGTCCAGAATGGCTCAGACTAGTCTCAGCATGGCAGCACTGAGTAATGATAATAATAAATACTGGACCCTGAAGACACAGAGATGCAGACTCTCAGGAGGCTGGTCTTTGACTGGTCCGGGTTCTCAGGCGGTTTAAAAGTCTTACAGCGAGCAGAGCAGCTCACTCTGTCTGTGTTTGCCTTCAGAGCGGCTCCAGCAGAGTCGTGTACGTCGGTCAGATCCCCAACAGCAAATACTCGGACGAGGACATCCTGAAGCTCGCCGAGCCGTACGGGAAAGTCCGCATGTACTTCCTGAACCGGATCCGGAGAGAGGTAGGGGGCGCTGCAGCCGCTTTAGCTTCAAACTGCCCGCTGCCGCTGCTTAACACCGTCTCAATGTTGGTCCTCAGTGCTTCATCGAGATGGAGAGCCCCGAGGACGCCGAGAAGATGGCGGAGAGCTACAAAACGAAGCAGCTGAGGTTCAACGGCAAACGTCTGACCGTCTACGTGAGCAGGAAGTACCGGCAGCTGAAACACGGGTGAGCTGCCTCAGTTCAGACCTGGTCTGGGTTCACTTGACCAGGTCAGGGTTCAGGGTTAGTCTCCGTAGGCCTCGTCATTCAAATTAATAATATTTCTAGAGGATTCCTCTGACACTAGTGTTTCCAGACGTTTTCATTCTGCTCTTCTGACCGTCACTAAATGTTTTTCTGACGTGTTGTCGCTACTTGTTGTCGCTACATTCCCGACCACCTGCAGAACATTTAAGGAACAGATGCAGACATGCAGTTTACTCTATCAGTGAATTAACATTTTTAGTCGGTTAGATTATTAACAACGATAATTAACGGTTGATCTGTTCGTTCAGCCATCGATGTCCCACCGCGACCAAGAGACCCAGCAGCAGCTCGCCGCCCAAATCCTCCCAACCAGCCGAAGAGCCTTCAGCCAAGAAACCCAAAGAGGAGACCGAACAGCAGGAGGAGGAGAAAGAAGAGGAGGAGGTGGAGGAGAAGAAGGAGGAAGATGTGCAGAGCTGTGAAGAAAAGATGGAAGAAAGCTCAGCCGAGAAGATTCCTGAAGTTTGTGAGGAGAAGCAGAAGAGCAGCGAAGACGTAAGTCCATTATAAAATGTGGATTTATGGCATGAGGACTACAGATGGTTAATCTGAACCCAGCTCTGCTGTCTGCATGAATAATGCTAATAACTGTAATAACTTTAGGATGAACTGACGTCACTAAAAGCTCCTCCTCAGAATCAGCTGATTCTCAGATGTGATGAAAAACATGTGGGTGCAGTTTTTACAGAAACACTCTAAATGTAGTCATGGAGACGATGAGGAGACGGGAATACAACTAGGCTGAAGCGTGTCAAAGAGGACATGAAGTAGTGGCACCAGGCATTAAACTGAACAAGAAATTAAAGAACACAAGGGTCTAATCATAAATATAATAATAATAATATAAATATATATTAGAAGAAACCCCTTAAAGATATTTTTAAAAATACCAGTCATGATCTCTGGTGCTGAGATGAACGTCACCTCAAAGCTCATCTGTCTCGTCTGCAGGAGGACAAACAGGAAGAGCAGCCGGAGGACGTGGAGGCATCGACCAATCGGAACGGACAGAACGCCGTCGTCGTCGCCGCCGCCGCCGACACCAAACCCAGCGTGGCGTCTCTGCCGCTGCCCCCCTACGACCCCGACACCCCCATCGGTGAGGAACCCGTCAACCACCGCTGTCTGAGGTCTTAGAGGCCAGACATCTGGTTTGTGGTCCAGCACGTGGTTTTAGCTTCAGAGTCCTGTTAGATCGATGTTTTCAGTGGCCTTCAGGACTAAAACTGACGCTGGCTGTCCTCGTGGGTTCAATCATAGGACTTGTCTGAGTTTCTTGAACATGTTCCAGGCTTTAAGCATCCAAGAGCCTTAAAGCCTTAAAGCCTCTTGGATGAGAGGTGGACCGCCCTCAAGACACTCCAGCAAGTCCTACGATTGAACCTAGAAGACAACCGTGACCTGGATGACTGAGGGTCTTCAGACTTCCCGTCATCGTCTGACGTCTTTAAAATGACTTCAAACAGCAGCAGAAGCTCAGTCAGCCGTCTGAAGCTGCGACAGTTAATCAACGACTTCTCAAACGTTGAATAAACCAGCAGCTGTTTCAGTAATCAGTCTACGTTGTGACTGCAGCGTCTTCAGTGTGGACTTTTCTGGTTTCTTTCCTCCTCTGACAGAAAGTGAAGGTCTGTGGACAAACCAGGAAGTCTGAGGATAACAATATTATGCATTATTAAACTTTGTTTGGCTCTGATGAGGTCGCCGTACAGAGACGCTCGTCTCGAACCTCTCGGTTTTTATGTGTTGCTGAAAAAGGCGAAACATTCTGTCAGAGTTTGTGAAAAACAGCAGGTTCACAGAGGCTGAAGCGTCACCAGGTGTGTTCAGGTCCGTGTTAACCTGCTGGGTCACCACGGCAACAGACACACCACCTCTGGTTGAGGTTCTAGGATGTGTTCATATCCTGCTTTGTGATGGAGCCGTAAACAGTATTGATTATTGATCACGTCGTCGTTTCAGGTGTGGAACACGTGAAGATGGGGTATTACTGCCGTGTCTGTTTCCTGTTTTACTCCAACGAGGACACGGCGAAGAAAACCCACTGCAGCAGCCAGATGCACTACGACAAGCTGCAGGTGAGACGCGGCTCCGCCCACTCTAGCATTATTCCATTAGTAACGACACGACAGCAGCTTGTTGTTCTTCTTTTTCTTTATTTGGTGAAAAATGACACAAACAAGAGAAGCCATTTTGAGACCAGATCGAGTCACATGATCTGCTCGCCAACATGTTAAGACTATTTACAATCTGTTCAGACCACGCTGATCAATAAACTTGCTGTTTCAGAAACACCTGGAGAAGGAACAAACCAAACCAGAGAAGAAGAAAGGCAGGAAGACGACGGCGTGAAGACTCGACTTTTTATTTCAGAAAAAATCCAAGCTGGACGTAGCTGACCTGAATGAGTCCTCCCGTCTGAACGACAGCCAGCGATCAATTATCAGTTCCATTAGTGATCGATCAGAACAAAACAAAAACTTAAAAACCAGATCCAACACTGACGCAGCGTTTAGAAAGCCAAAGAAGCAAAACTACGGATCAATAAATCAGATTCATCTGCAGAAAGTCTCCGAGTCGGATCCATGACAGTGTTGGCCGGAGCTTCAGCAGAGCAAACATCAGCTGATTGATTAGTCTTTAAAACGTCCGATCAGTTCAGTGTCGAACGTTAAATGAGGCTCAGCTGATTTTTATGTACCTGTTCTCAACACGTTTTAGGAAACAGTAAAGAAAATGTTTTAGACAACAGAAAGTCATCTTTGGATTTCTGGTCGGTTAAACCGACAGATCAATAGTTAATCGATAAACATGAAGCGCTGCTCAGTTTGTCCCTCTGAGGATATAAGGGTGGGTTAGGACACAATCAAAGCAGCAGCTCAGTGCTATGGAAGGTCCACTGTTAGCAGCTAGCACGGCTCGGTCTAACACGTCTGAGCTGGAACTATTTCCTCACCGTGTATCCTTCCACCCATACAGTGACTTTAAGGCCGCTGGTGGAAGGATCCGCTTTGCCAGGAATAGTTCCAGCATGTAGCTGAAACGACACCAGACATGTTTACCCGTTAGTTTTTTTTAAATATGTACATGTGATATTTTCTGTGTTCTTTCCTCTGACAGTAAACTAAAGATGTCTGGAGACCAACAGCTGATCGGTTCATCCACTGAGTTGTACTGAGTTTTGTTTTTATCGACTTCAGGACTCAAATTAACATTAACATTATCTTCTGTTGGTCAGAAACTCAGTTTGAGTGTTTCAATCTAAATTCTGACTGCAGCTTCTTAATGTGATATTTCCTGGTTTCTTTCCTCCTCTTTGACGGCAAACTGAAACTCTCTGGACAAAACATTTAACCCAACAGCTGAAAGACGAACTAATGATCAGCAGAGCTCCAGTGGTTCACCTGAAGCTCTGCTGCCTTCACTCCTGAGACGCTGAACTGCTTCTTTCTGTCTTTCTCTTGGTCGGAACGTGTTTGCTGTATTTTTATGTTTTAGAAAATAAACAAACTTCAGAGGAAGGAGTCGGTGTGGTTTCTCTTCCTGCCAGCGGGAGGCAGACGGACGTCCACTCGGTTTCTAAGCAGAGCTCGTCCTTCAGCTTGTCCACGGGTCTTTCCCCGTCTGCTCCTGAAAACACAAAACAAACCGGTTCAGTTTGAAGACGCTGGATGTGGACGTCATGGTGATTTGAGCTGCTGGTTTCCGTGGCGACCTGGTATCGGCTGTAGTGCGTCGGGCTGCTGCAGTGCTGCTGTTTGGCTTCGTCCTCGTCGGCGAAGATCAGCTGACAGAGCTTACAGAAGTAACCGACGACAGGTCGCACGAACTCTGTACCTGCAACACAAACGCAGGCAGCAGTGAGCCTTAACCCCGACCACAGGGGGGCAGACGAACCAGCACCTGTACAGGTGTTGAACTGTTTCATGCCTACAGCGGGCGATGCTAAACCTGAAACCACGTTACTCACAATAACTCCTCCAACACGCAGGAACAGGAACAGCCCCGATGCAACAACGACCAAATATCCAGTAACAATATAGATGTAATTGATAAGAACCACTGAAGCCACTTCAGGATAAAATAATCTGTTTTTAAACTTCACTTGTTTGATGAAAATTTAAAAGGAAAACTGTGTTTTAGTCTTGCCGAGTCACTGGTGGCCAAAGTCGGACCTGGACTCAGATGATGCGTTCAGGAACTGCTGGAAAGCTGAAAATCTGACTGTTGTCTTTACAGTCGGCTGATGAATGGAGTCGTCTT
Organism: Dascyllus trimaculatus; assembly: GCA_024666655.1. NCBI lineage: Eukaryota > Metazoa > Chordata > Actinopteri > Pomacentridae > Dascyllus > Dascyllus trimaculatus. Next base: position 36,762,220 of record CM045457.1, read on the forward strand.
GGTGTTTCATTCACCTTAATCAGAATCTCAGAGGGTTAGAGAGGAAACACTCTGGCTCATCTGAGTGAGATTCAGACGTCTGTGTAGGTCTGAAGGCCTTCAGCCGAGCGCTGAGAGGACCTCCAGACATCCTGTCAGAGGGTCAGAACTCCTGTTAAATCTCTGTAGAGCTTGACAGGAAAGTTACACTGGTGCTTTCTGGTCTTTGCTGCTATGACTGTTGTTTCTTTCTTCAGTTTAAGAATGTTTGGCCACGCCTACTAATGTCAGCTAGCCAATTAGAGGAAGCTGAAGTGTGACGTCATGAATCTGCGTTGGTTGGTTTGGTGAGATCAGGTGAAGCGTGTAGAGCAGGAAGCCACGAGGACGCTCAGGCAAACCGTGACATGAAGGAAGTTTCTTACCGACGGGTCTGGAAGGTTTCTCTGCTGCAGGGTCGGACGGTCGCTCTGCCTCAGCTGCAGCCTCGCCGGCCTGGAGACAGTCGTTCATGGTTAAAGGATGCTGCAACAGATGTTATCTATTGATGCTGATCAATAAATGTTATCTATTGATACTGATCAGTAAATGTTATCTATTGATACTGATCAATAAATGATGGTGGAGCATTTTATTAGCTGTTAGCGCCTCCTGCTGGACAACCTGCTCCCCTACAGGTCAGTCCATGACTACATGTTTAGTGTTGGTCTGTGGAGACTCCCTTCCTCCAGAGCTGCTAACGTCTGAACGTCTGTGGGCTCTTAGGAAAATGCTGGACATCTTTCAAACTGCTCTTTTCACTGCTAGCGCTGCTGGAGTTTCCTACGTGCCGTGTTTTGGACATACTAATGGTTTCTAAGTTTTCTACATGCTGAGTTCCCTACATGTAGTTTTCTATGAGCTGTCTGTGCACTTGGTTTTCGATGCCTTCAGTTTGCTATTTGCAAACCAAACTGTTCATCGATGATCAATCACTGATGACTGAAGACTTCAATACTGTCCAGAGAGATCTGGAAGCTGTTGGACCATGAAAAGGCCTTTTGGCAGCTCAGCATTTATTGTATTGTGTTTTTATCTAACTGTAAAGGGTCCTGTAGTGTTTTGAAAGGCGCTGCTAAATAAAATGCATTATTATTATTATTATATATATTATATTATTATTACCATCAGTCGTACCTGTTCAGGTTGTGGTTCTGGATGATCTCCGGTGCCGTCTGGTGGATCTGGACTCTCTGAATCCTTCACCTCTGTCTCCGATGTTCCAGACTCCAAACAAACTCCAGCCGTCTTTTCTTCTTTGTCTCTCGGTTCGTCCGTCTCTGAAGGTTTCTCTTCCAGCTGATCGTCTGCCGGTTTTGGTTTTATCTCAAGATTGTCTTTTGCAGATTCTGTCTTCAGGGTCTTCTGGGACACTGAGTCGTCCTCAGGAGTCTCTTCTCTTTGCAGGGTCTCCTTCTCTGGACTTGTTTTCTTCTCTGGAGCGTTTCTAGCAGCAGCATCCTTCTCTGATGTGTTTTCGAGGTCCTTTTCTTCACTTTTTTTGCCCAAAGAATTATTCTCTGGAGTCCTTCTAGATGTCGACTCTTCCTCTGGAGTCTTTCTAGACGTCGACTCTTCCTCTGGAGTCTTTCTAGACGTCGACTCTTCCTCTGGAGTCCTTCTAGACGTCGACTCTTCCTCTGGAGTCTTTCTAGACGTCGACTCTTCCTCTGGAGTCTTTCTAGACGTCGACTCTTCCTCTGGAGTCCTTCTAGACGTCGACTCTTCCTCTGGAGTCTTTCTAGACGTCGACTCTTCCTCTGGAGTCTTTCTAGACGTCGACTCTTCCTCTGGAGTCTTTCTAGACGTCGACTCTTCCTCTGGAGTCCTTCTAGACGTCGACTCTTCCTCTGGAGTCTTTCGAGACGTCGACTCTTCCTCTGGAGTCCTTCTAGATGTCGACTCTTCCTCTGGAGTCTTTCTAGACGTCGACTCTTCCTCTGGAGTCTTTCTAGACGTCGACTCTTTCACTGGAGTCTTTCTAGACGTCGACTCTTCCTCTGGAGTCTTTCTAGACGTCGACTCTTCCTCTGGAGTCTTTCGAGACGTCGACTCTTCCTCTGGAGTCTTTTTAGACGTCGACTCTTTCACTGGAGTCTTTCTAGACGTCGACTCTTTCTCTGGTGATTTCTTCGAGGACTCCTTCCCTTTCACCCTCTTGTCGGCCTCGTCATGGTCTGAAGTTCTGGATTTGCTCCTTCTGCTGCTTGGACTCCTGCATTCGCTCTTCTTCTCCTTGCCTTCGTCCAAAGGTACAGCCCACCTGTAGAAACAGGGATTAGAGGATGAGCGACAGCAGGAAGCTGACAGGAAGAAACAGGGATCGTAAGGAGGAGGTTTCTGACCCGTTGGTGAGTCTGCGGTACTTGTAGGAGAGGTGGATGACGGGTTTGAAGCTGTTGAAGGTGATGGGTCTGAAGCTCAGCTCTTTGGCAGCTTTTGATGCCTCTGAGGAGCTCGACATCTCGATGAAACCCTGAAAACACAGACAGAGGCTGAAATCATCCCTTAACTCTTTGAAGCCTAAGTCCAAATCCAGACTAGTCCACCATAAAGTCTAAAACAAATCCAAAGCCAAGTCCAGAACAAAACTAAACCACATCTAAAAGAAGTCCAACATCAAGTCCCAAACCAGTCCAAAGCAGGTCAAATCCAAGTCCAGAACCAAGTTTGTCCATCAACTGAACCAATATGGCTGCTGACCTGCTGCCTGATATGTTCCACCCAAACAGTTGCCATGGTAACCAGAGGTTACCATGGCAATCGTAATCAGGGTCAACACCTGTCCGTGGTTGTAATGCCGGGGCTCACCTGAGGATGTCGTACTTTTGTTTTTACTGACCGTTACACACCCGGCTGTAAAAGTGAAACCAGCGAGGTGGTTCCACAGTGGGAACGTCGTAGTCGTAAAGTTTGACCAGATCAGACTGACGGTAATTAAAACAGTTTCTGTCGAGTTTTTCGGACCTCTTGTCGGTTGCGGATCAGGATGTAGCGCACCGCCGTCCCGAAGCCTCTCACCAGCCTGATGAACTCGGAGTCGGTGAATCGCAGCGGCAGGTTGCTGAAGTAAAGCACTCTGCTGGGCGGAGATGACTGCAAACAAAACAGAGCTGATTCAGCAGCATGTCGGACCCACGGAACAGACGGCTTCAAGAACAGCAGGACGTACCTTAGGGTCACCTGGGATGCCATCATCTGCAACAAACAAAGGGAGGTTAAAACCCAACAGGACTCAACTGCTGCTCTACATCTCACCGTCTCCAGACCTCGGGTTCGTCTACCTTCATCAGACTTGTCCTCGTCCAGTTCATCCAGAGTGATGCAGTTCTCCAGGTCTACTGGGAAATCTGGTTCCTGCTCAACACACAGAGGGAAATAACTCGGCATCATATCATCAAACAGTCGCCACATGAACAGTCAAGCTCAGGGAGTAGATTTTAAAATCCCCACCAGAGCCCAGCGTGATGCCTTCAGACACCTGGTTCTGTTTGACCAACGACCCAAACGCTTCATTTAGAACAGTTTTCATTAGAGAGGCTGAAGTTTGGCTTAGCTGGAGTTTGTGCATAAAAAATGAGGCTCTGATGGAGATTTATAAGACCTGGTCCTGACAGCTGGCAGACTTAGAGACCAGCTCACATCAGTGCTCAGGTGACCCACTGGTTCTATCCAATCGAAGGGGTTTCGGCTGAGGAACACCTGAACACCGCTGACATTTCTACACACCTCTTCAACATGAAGGCGTCTTCTGGTGGCGGTGATCAACCACAGCGTCGGTCCACGGGTTAGGGTTATTATCCACATCTTAAAACCAAACCAACCAAAACCAGATCAAGAACCAGCCTAAAACCCCTTTGACTCTAGATCTCAAACCACTCAAGAACCAGTCCAAATCCAGGTCCTAAAACCATTTCCAATACCAAGTCCTAAACCCAGTCTTAAACAAGTCCCAACAGTTCTAAACCAGATCCAAAACAAATTAAAAACCAGCTTAACACCAGTCCAGAACTAAGTCTTCTAACAAGGTCCAAAACCAGTCTACAATCAAATGAAGACAAGGTCCTACAATAAAGTCCAACACCAGGCCCTTAAACCAGTCCAAAACCTGTTTAAATTAGTCTAAAACCAGTCTAAACTTAGTCAAAAACCAGGTCCTAGCAGAATAAAAAAGTCCAACACCAGTCTAAAATTAAAACAAAAAACAGACCAAACAAGCCAAATCCAGTCCAAAGGTAGTCCATGGTAACTGGATCTAGATCTCCATGGTAACTGATGCTGTGGAACTGGATCTCCATGGTAACTGGATCTACATCTCCATGGTAACTGATGCTGTGGAGCTAGATCTCCATGGTAACTGATGCTGTGGAACTGGATCTCCATGGTAACTGATGCTGTGGAGCTAGATCTCCATGGTAACTGATGCTGTGGAGCTAGATCTCCATGGTAACTGATGCTGTGGAGCTAGATCTCCATGGTAACTGATGCCGTGGAGCTGGATCTCCATGGTAACTGATGCTGTGGAGCTAGATCTCCATGGTAACTGATGCCGTGGAGCTGGATCTCCATGGTAACTGATGCTGTGGAGCTGGATCTCCATGGTAACAGATGCTGTGGAGCTAGATCTCCATGGTAACTGATGCTGTGGAGCTAGATCTCCATGGTAACTGATGCCGTGGAGCTGGATCTCCATGGTAACAGATGCTGTGGAGCTGGATCTCCATGGTAACAGATGCTGTGGAGCTACCCTGTTGTGAGCAGGTTCTGTTCAGAGTTTTAGGTTTAAATTGGCTGGGAGAAGCGTCTCCCTTTAACCACAGTGTTTCCTGGTGTTCATTTATGAGCCATTCAGATTCTCAGCTGAAGCCAAATGTTTTATCCGTGAACCTGTTGAGCTGTACGTCACTAAAGCCACTGGATGAAGCTGTGGAGTTACAGTACCATCAACAGAAGTCATACACATAAGTATGTTTTATATGTTTAGTTCTGATTTGGTGTCAAGTTTATTCTGCTGGTACTGCAGCTGATAGAACGCTGATTATTCTACTGGTATCTACTTCAGAGAATATTCAGTAACATTCATTTGGCGTTTATCTCATGAATCGGGGAGACTGGAGCGGAAATGAATCGGCCCAACAACAGTTAGTACAGGTATGATGGAGGACAGCAACGCTACCGTAAGAGACGCCCCATCCACATTTAAGTCCAGAGTGTGGACCCATTTGGGTTTTGAGGGAACAAGCAAGCTGGACAAAGACTATGCAGTATGCAGGAACTGCCTCGCCAAAATAAAGCACACAGGCAACACCAGTAACATGCCAACCCACCTGCAACGCCTCCATCCTGAACTCCTGGCCCAGAAAGCGGCTGATGCAGCAACGTTTCAAGTCGGCCTGCAGCCGTTAGCACGACGTTTAAAGCAAAGCTTCCTTTCTCAGTATCACTGTATTCAATACAGTGATACTGAGATAATCACACAGTGTACAATAACGGTATAATATAATATAATACAGTGTATCATGACGGTGTCGGCATCGTGAGCCATGTATCACCTGTCGTATCGTATCGTATCGTATCAGGAGGTACCCTGTGATTCCCAGGTTGATAACCAGCTTTGTGATGCCCGTTATCTCCGACGAGGCTTTGGTTCTTGTTCAGCCGACTTACACAGAGAGAGCCTGGCTATAACGTACACCCATCTGCATCTGTGTTTGACTAGAGCTCCGCCCACAGTCCAACACCTGAGCAACATGACAGCAGGTAAACCTTTGTGACTGTCTTTACCTCGTCCTCCTGAGTGTCTGCCGTTTCCCCTGATTCTTCCTCTTCCTTCTTCATCCCACAGCTGCCCTCCTCCTCCTCCTCCTCCCTATCTGTAAAGCAGTCAGACACTTCCTTAAATTTGGTCTGTATTTGTCGTTAATCTTTAGAGACAGCTCAGCGTTGTGTTCTACCTTGTTCCACTGACTGAGTTCTCTCTGCATGACTGCCGTTCTCCTCGGCAGCCTCCTGTTCTTCCTCCTCCTCGTCCTCCTCCTGACTTTCCACTTCTTCATCCTCCAGATCCTCTCCGTCCTCTGCGATCACCTCCATCCCCTCGATGTCGCTCTCCTCTGCAGACTCCCTGCAGGACATCACGTTTACATCTTCATACCTGGTTCAGTCCATTCAGACAGAACTCAGGAGAGATGCTGTGTCTGCATCGTCTCACGTTACGTTAGAATTTGTGTGTTTGGGACCAAAAACTAAATTCTGTAAAACATTTTGACTGAATGTCTAGAATTTCATCTTAAATTCCTTCCAGACGTGGAGTCTCTGGCTGGCATGTGACCAACGTTCAAGGCCTCTAATGTCAGTGGATGCTATGTGAGGCCAGTACGGCAGGACAAGGTCAGCTTTAACTAACACTGAGCCTGATTATGAGAACATGAGGTGAGACGGAAGCAGCCTTTAATGCTGTTAAACTTCAACATGAAGAAAACATGGAGGCAACATGCAGAGCCCTGTGAACATCAGTTTGTATGCTCCTCCTACCACGGAGAGCCTTAACCCATCATCATGTTGTAAAATACAACAGACTGGACCCTTGTCCTGCCGTGCACGTAGCGCATCCAGGTCTGCTGATGTTGGAGGACTCAAAGGTTGGACAAAGACTATCTCTAGTAGGAGACATAGTCCTGAATAGTTATCCATTCTTTGGAGATACTGAACCCTTAAATGGCTTCCTAAGTATGAAAACCTCCAAGTTAAGCTCAAGTTCTGAGTTACAGAACGTAGTTTTGACCGTCTGCGGTAGTGGACCAGCACCAGGGGAACCCTCTCCAAACAGCTGCTTGTTTGCTGCATCAGCTTAGACTCTTTAGGGAAGACTGGAGGAACTCACTCTGCTTCCTCCTCGGTCTGTTCGGCGTCTGCAGCTTCAGCTTTGGAGTCGCTCAGAGAAGCCGGCTCTTCTTCAGACCTGGACTCTGGAAGTCAACAGCCATCATGTAGATGAAGGATTAGACCAACCAGCTCTCATCAGGGAGTCATTCTCCACCAACACCACCTGAACTGTCTGTGGACCGGGCTAGCAGGTTTAGCTAAGACTGTCGGTCACGTTCTGGTAGATCAAATATAGGTCTGTGGGTTCTGGTTCTGGTAGATCAATTAAGGTCTGTGGGTTCTGGTTCTGGTAGATCAAATAAAGGTCTGTGGGTTCTGGTTCTGGTAGATCAAATAAAGGTCTGTGGGTTCTGGTTCTGGTAGATCAAATAAAGGTCTGTGGGTTCTGGTTCTGGTGGATCAAATAAAGGTCTGTGGGTTCTGGTTCTGGTAGATCAAATAAAGGTCTGTGGGTTCTGGTTCTGGTGGATCAAATAAAGGTCTGTGGGTTCTGGTTCTAGTGGATCAAATAAAGGTCTGTGGGTTCTGGTTCTGGTAGATCAGATAAAGGTCTGTGGGTTCTGGTTCTGGTGGATCAAATAAAGGTCTGTGGGTTCTGGTTCTGGTGGATTCGCTGTGTCGTATCGATCAGTGAATCTAGTAGAACCAGAGGACAGTTCTGATCTCTGTCCTTCTAGCCATGGTTGTACTCGGTTAGCTTACCTGGTTCCACCATCTTTTCTCCGGACGGACCGGTGCTGGACTTGTCCCTGGACCTGGACTCAGACCCAGACCCAGTCTGTTTCTCTCCGCTGGTCTTCTCTCTGGACTTGGATCTGCTCTTTTCCTCTCTGTTTGACTCATCCCTGGACCTGGATCTGGTCTCTCTGCTGGACTTTGTTCTTGATTTATCTCCAGACCTTGACCGGGACCTGGACCTTGTTCTGGTTGCCCTGTTTCGGCTAGACTTGTCTCTGGATCTGGACCTGTTCCTTCTGGAGGACCTGCTGCTGGACTTGTCTCTGGATCTGGATCTAGTCTTCTGGTGTCGGCTGGATTTTTCTTTAGATTTATCTCTGGATCTGGATCTGGATCTGGACTTGGACTTGGACTTGGACCTAGTTCTGGTCCATCTGTCCCTTGATCTGGACCTGGTCTTGCGGTCTCTGCTGGATTCTCTCCTCGGCCTCTTGGCTGGACGGGGTTCCTCCTCGTACTTCTTGGCAGAGGGAACCTTCCTGCAGGACAGACCAGACCAGAATCACCAATAATCAATAATCAGTGGAATCGACGGACTGACCTCCAGCGGGTCGGTTTGCTCACATGAGGCTCTTGTACTCTCCGGAGAACGAGACTTTGATGGAGTCGCTGTTGATCCTCAGAGGTTTGGATGAGTAATAGTTCACCATCTTCTGAGCGTCCAGAACATCTTTCATCTCGACGAACGCCTGAAACAGAAGAACCGACCGTGAACCCGGCGCTGCTCGCATGACGCCTCCCACTGGAGGAAGTCCAGCAGTGATGGCGACCGCTGTGGCGGATCAGACGGTCAGAAAATGAGACAGAAGACATCATCAGCAGAGACCAAGAGCCTCGTTCGCCAGAAGACTCGCTGCCTGGAGCTTCGTCCTCTGGCTGCTGTGACACGTCGCTAAACAGCTGAAGACAAGCCGCCTCCACTCAACCAGCTTCTCACCAAACCACCGAGTCACAACGAGAGTTCAGCATCTTTCTAATGACTCTGACCAGCAGAGCTCCAGAGTACGACATGGACCGTGTCAGCCACAGCTGTGTGGAGGGTTCATGTCACTTTTTAACTGTTTAGTGTCTCTTTGCTGTCGTTTTCTATGGCTGTAAAGTCAGTTCTTCTTTATGCAGTCGCTTTGTTGTTGTTTTGTGTCTCCTTGTGGTTGATTTGTGTCTCTTTGTGGTTGATTTGTGTCTCTTTGTGGTTGATTTGTGTTTCTTTGTGGTTGATTTGTGTCTCTTTGTGGTTGATTTGTGTCTCTTTGTGGTTGTTTTGTGTCTCCTTGTGGTTGTTTTGTGTCTCTTTGTTGTTGTTTTGTGTCTCTTTGTGGTTGTTTTGTGTCTCTTTGTGGTTGTTTTGTGTCTCTTTGTGGTTGTTTTGTGTCTCTTTGTGGTTGTTTTGTGTCTCCTTGTGGTTGTTTTGTGTCTCTTTGTGGTTGTTTTGTGTCTCCTTGTGGTTGTTTTGCGTCTCTTTGTTGTTGTTTTGTGTCTCTTTGTGGTTGTTTTGTGTCTCTTTGTTGTTGTTTTGTGTCTCTTTGTTGTTGTTTTGTGTCTCTTTGTTGTTGTTTTGTGTCTCTTTGTGGTTGATTTGTGTCTCTTTGTGGTTGATTTGTGTCTCTTTGTTGTTGTTTTGTGTCTCTTTGTGGTTGTTTTGTGTCTCTTTGTGGTTGTTTTGTGTCTCTTTGTTGTTGTTTTGTGTCTCTTTGTTGTTGTTTTGTGTCTCTGTTGTTGTTTTGTGTCTCTTTGTGGTTGTTTTGTGTCTCTTTGTGGTTGTTTTGTGTCTCTTGTGGTTGTTTTGTGTCTCTTTGTGGTTGATTTGTGTCTTTGTGGTTGTTTTCTTCTTTGTGGTTGTTTTGTGTCTCTTTGTGGTTGTTTTGTGTCTCTTTGTGGTTGATTTGTGTCTCTTTGTGGTTGTTTTGTGGTTGTTTTGTGTCTCTTTGTGGTTGTTTTGTGTCTCTTTGTTGTTGTTTTGTGTCTCTTTGTGGTTGTTTTGTGTCTCTTTGTGGTTGTTTTGTGTCTCTTTGTTGTTGTTTTGTGTCTCTTTGTGGTTGTTTTGTGTCTCTTTGTGGTTGTTTTGTGTCTCTTTGTGGTTGTTTTGTGTCTCTTTGTGGTTGTTTTGTGTCTCTTTGTGGTTGTTTTGTGTCTCTTTGTGGTTGTTTTGTGTCTCTTTGTTGTTGTTTTGTGTCTCTTTGTGGTTGTTGTTCTTTGTGGTTGTTTTGTGTCTCTTTGTGGTTGATTTGTGTCTCTTTGTGGTTGTTTTGTGTCTCTTTGTGGTTGTTTTGTGTCTCTTTGTGGTTGTTTTGTGTCTCTTTGTGGTTGTTTTGTGTCTCTTTGTTGTTGTTTTGTGTCTCTTTGTGGTTGTTTTCCGTCTCTTTGTGGTTGATTTGTGTCTCTTTGTGGTTGTTTTCTGTCTCTTTGTGGTTGTTTTCTGTCTCTTTGTTGTTGTTTTGTGTCTCTTTGTGGTTGTTTTCTGTCTCTTTGTGGTTGTTTTGTGTCTCTTTGTGGTTGATTTGTGTCTCTTTGTGGTTGTTTTCTGTCTCTTTGTGGTTGTTTTCTGTCTCTTTGTGGTTGTGTTGTGCTTCTTTGCGGTCATGCTGTGTGGTTATAGTTCTTAAAACTTCAGTTGCAGTGTCATAGCATGTTTGAAAAGCATGCTGCCTTCCACTCGCCATAGCTCCTGACTTAACCACAGATATCTGAAACCAGCACATCTGGACCTGCATTCTGACCAGGCAGAACTCCAGTCTGAGAGTCTACATCATCATTCTGACTCGTCTAAACTTCATTCAGGAACCTAAGAGAGACATGCAGGTCTGCTGAACTGAGGAGAAAAGATGTCAGAGCAGAGCTGTAAACACGTGAAGCTGGCATTAAAAGGAGTCAGAGTGCAGCTGCAGACGTCCACAGTGACAGCGTCTGTTATCGGAGCATCAGCAGGCTGAGCTGAGCTGCAGATTCTCACCATCGACGGCAGGAACAGCGTGTAGAGCGGCAGGCCGAAGCGTTTGACGACGCTCATCAGATCGGACCGTCCGTCTTCTCCTGCTGGGGCTGGACTGAAACTCACCACCTGGCAGCTCTGAAAGGGCAGAACACAGCGTGAGAAAGACGTCCAGCAGCCTAAAGCAGGAGAATGAAGCTGCTGCCGGCGTCAGGCTGAGCAGGCGGCGTTCAGTTGGACTGTAGGAACGGCTCTGCAGCGACCTACAGCTTAACCAGAGGACAATTTAAATGCCAAAAAATAATAAGAATAAAACGTCTGGGAAACGTCAGAATAACATCAATTAAACACCACAAATGTTACAATATGAATAATTAATAAAACATCACAAAGTAAAAGAAGTACCTGGAAACTAACAGTATTAATAATGAAATAAATGTAATATTTAGGTAAGATCAAAAATACTAACGACCAATAACTTTTGACGACGTGTTTCTAACAGATCAGAAAAATATTGAGTAAATATCTGAAAACAGCTGTCCCAAAACACACCAATACAATTTACAAATATTAATTAAATGTCAGATTAGAAACAGAAAACACAAAATTATGTGTTAGAAGTTTTTTAATACCCTAAAGGTGCCTGATAAATATTCACAAGAATGTCAGAAAAACATTTAATAATCATCTGAACGATGTTGGTAAAATAAAAGTCAGGACCAAAACATCGACGTAGAAATAAAATGCTTGTGGCTGCTCCTGATGTCTTCCTGTTTACCAGATGATCTTAAGACGCTGATGTCTGGTTGTGTTTCACCACCTCATGTTTTTATCAGATATGTATTTACTCAGTCTTGTCATCTGCCAGATGAACCATGCTTCACATGAGGAACACTGGAGAGTTGAAAACATGAAGGGTTCTTTAAGTTTTTCATTAGTGCTGTCAAAAATATCGAGTTAACGCCAATCAGTTTTAACAACGTCCATTTTTATCACCAGGTCTCTGCTGGACCTGGTGAACTTAGTACCGCCCCAGACGAGGGATCTCTGTGTTCATTTACTCATCCGTTCACTGATGGCGGTGTGTTGCGGGAGGTTCAGCTTCAAATGTGAACGACTGCTCAAAGTGAGAATGTCAGTGTGAAATATAACCACATATGGCTGTTTTCAATACAGAACATTTGCACAAAGCAAGCTTTACCATGTTGATAAGAGCATTAACATGATAATTCAAGGGACATTTAGAACAGATAAAATGTGCCATTTATTTGCGAGTTGACTCTGACAGACATACGATTAATCGTGATTAAATATTTCAATCGATTGACAGCACTAGTTTTTACGGGTTCTTGCTGATACATGGTCAGTTGTAAAGAGAACGGGCTGCCAGACTGTCCCAGGGACAAACCACCGACACCTACCTGCAGGAAGCTGAAGGTGCTGGAGATGCTGAATTCAATCTGCTCTCCGTTCACCGTCGGAGGATAGTTGACGTGGAACTTCACCAAGTCCTTCGCCTGGTCGACGGTGCTGAGCTCCAGAAAGGCCTGCAGGTTTACAGCAAAGGTCAGCATCAGCAACAGAACGAGACCGCTGGTCTTTAAATGGTCCAGCAGCACGTTAATGAGCAACGCTGGATGACCTCTGAGGAGGTCTGGTCATTGATAGTTACTGTGAATGAGGAACCAGAGGAGGTCTGGTCATTGATAGAGGTACTGGAGATGAGGAACCAGATGGTTCTGAGGAGGTCTGGTCATTGATAGTTACTGTGAATGAGGAACCAGAGGAGGTCTGGTCATTGATAGAGGTACTGGAGATGAGGAACCAGATGGTTCTGAGGAGGTTCTGAGGGATCTGTTCAGGTCTGGGGGATCTTCCATGTGATGTGTTCAGTGTGTGATGAAGGTGGAGGACTCACTAAAGACGGGAACATGAGGATCTTCAGGACCTTTCCAAACGGTTCGGTCAGCTTCCTCAGGTACGTCTCATCCACAGACTGAGCCGGGAACTTCACACAGACCACCTTCCCTTTATCTGAAGACTGAACCAAGACAAACACGATCAGCTGATGCAGCAGCAGCGAAACCCAAAGTCCGACTGAGTCCAGTGTTTACCTTCTGCTGCTTCTGGCTGGAGGCCGGCGCTGCTGCTGAACACAAGAGACAGTCAGAAACAACAAGTTCAACCCATCAGCTGCTGACAAAGATCAGAGAGGTGAGTTACTCTGGCTCTGATTGGACGCCGGCCGCGGCGGGGCGCGTTTCTCCTCCCTCCTCTTCTCTGATTGGTCCTCTTCCCTGAAACAGCAAAAGGTTTTACTGAGAGGTGGTCTCTGAAACCCAGAGCAGCACACGTGGACTTGGTGCTGGTCTTATTTACACCGCTACACGAGACGCATTCATTAAAACTGTCTGGACATTTAAAAGTCAGATTTCAAACATGAGCCGACATCTTTTGCATATTTTATTGGCATTCCTTAAAACCTCTTGAACAGTGAATGGCTGTTTTATTTTATTTCTAACATTTTATTAATTATTTCATTTGTTTTAAAACATTTTATTAAATATTTTATTTCTAACATTTTATTAATTATTTAACTAATTATTTTATTTTTTGATGTCTATTGGACATTTTCAAACTATTTTCAGACATTTTCTGACGTCTAAATATTATTTTTTTGCATTTAAAAATGTTTTGGACACAATATTTTGGAGCATTAAAAATATTTCAGAATTTTTCTGACAGTTTGTGAGACTAATATTTCATCTTTTGGTCATTCTGAAGCTTCTCTCATTTCCTTTTGTTGTTATTTCAGACCTTTTTAGACAATTTTCAAATTGCTTCAGACATCACTTTCTAAAATGGAACTATTAGTTTTTATAAATTTTAATATTTTTAATATTGTATTTGGGATCATTTACAATTTTCTCTGATATTTTATTATTTCTTTCAGATATTCTATAAATTATTTATGTTAGTATAGTTTTTATTATTATTTCTGGAATTTACTGAACACTATTCTGACATTTTCCAGACATTTACAATTTTCAAACATCTGTCAAACATTTACATATAATATTTTTCTGACAATTATAAAAATGCTTGTATTATTTTCAGACTTTAAAAAAAACAATAATACATATTTTATGATTATTTTTCCTGCTGTTTTATAATTTAGCATTTCTGGAGTGTTATCCATCTTCTGACATGTTCTTATCCTTAATTCAGATCTTTCTCATCATTTCTGTCCATGTTTTCTATTTTGGTTCGTTCTACGGTCCTGTCCCGCTCGGCTCACGTTCAGGTTGTTATTGGACTTCGTTATTCTCTGGTCATTTGCTCCAGCAGCAGTCGGACACAGACCTGACGAGAGTCTTTGATTTGGACTATTAACAGGGTTGGTGAGCTCAGAAAAGGGTTAGACGGTCAGTTTAGTGTTCCACTGACCTGGTGACTGTTTCCATGCGACAGTCCCACTTGGGAAACCTGGAGAAGTGACAGGACAAAGTTATCAGAACAGAACTGAAGCCATGAATCCTCTGAACCGCTAGCAGCTGTGGACACTTGGAGACACGTTGACTCCAGGTTTTTCTGCTCTTGTAAAATAAATAAATAAATGAGACTTCTTCTGATTGTTGTCGTTCTAACAGAAGACATTTCTGAGTTCTCTCTCCTTCTAGCCGTGGTCATGTAGTTTACACTGCAGTGAAAAACGAGTCCACAGCGAGTGAAAACAGCTAAAGGCTAGGGCTAGGCCTGCTGTATAACTGAAGAGAGGTGAACTTACTGCTGCAGCAGGTTGAGCTGTCCATCTGCATGCAGGGTGCCATTGATGTGCTGAATCCAAACCTGAAGCACAAAACAACAAGACATGAGCCTGCTGCTGTCGCTCTGCTTGCATGTAGCCGACGGCTGCAGCTCCCATCATCCTTTGCTGCAGCTCACACAGACCCCGCCCTCCCCAGAGAGTCGAACAGGACAGGTGAACTTACCCTCTCTGACAGCACAGTGATATGACACAGAGAGCACGAGTACGGGTACACCGGCGGAGTCGTCCCGTGGAAATCCAAGGCTTGTTTCTCGAAGGGCATCGAGACTGAGGGTCGGATGCTTCTGCTGGAAGAAGATCCGGACTCGCGGCGCCCCTCTTGGGGTTTCAGTTTAGGAGGAGGAGCTGCTCTGGAATCAGCTGGTCGGGCCTCAGAGTAGCGAGAAGGACGAGCTCGGTTTCCCTGCTCTGCTGGGCTGAAAGAGGGTCGGTCCTGAGAGGGGACTGGACCAGTCTTACCATAGTCAGAGGGTCCTGGTCTGTGTTGGTAGTCTACCGTAAAGCCCGAGGAGGATGATGATGATGAAGATGATGGAGCGTCTGCCCTGCGGGTCCTGGAAGTCCCCCAGTGGCCCTGCTTAGATGGAAGTGCGCTGGAAGGTATGAGGTCCAGCGGGTACTGGACCGGCTGTGTGCGGAGCTGGTCCCAGTCTGTGCTGGCGGCAGGTCGGTGGGCGGAGCCAGCAGGATAAGAGGAGGAGGAGGAGGATGAGGGAGCGCTGGGAGGGAAAGGTTTGATGGTGCCTCTCTTGCCTTTGATCTGCTTGAGGATGTGCGGCAGTGACTCGACGGTCAGGACGTCCTCCGGCAGCTCGGCCAGCAGAGCGAGATCATCGGGTTCCAGACCGCAGCTGCTCAGGATGCTCAGAACGCCGTCCTGCGACGCCGGCGGCTGCAGCGTGGGCCTGGAGGAGGAGGAGGAGGAGGAGGAAGAAGACGACGGGTAGGAGAAGGACTCCTGAGGCCTGTAAAAGTCATCGGGGGGGTGGCGGCGATCTGTAGAGCTGTAAGGTCCAGGATCAGGCCGGAGGTCGGTGTCAGACGGCGGCAGTCTGTACGGGTAGTTGTGAGACATGGCGGGAGGCTGTGGAGAAATGCTGGCGGCGCTTCCTGCAGACAGAAGGTGTCAGGGAAGACAGGAGGTGAAACATGTGACGCAACGCTGGAGGACGAGTCGTCCTGAAACCATGAACAGTCAGAGCACAGCAACGAGATGCGTTCAGGACCGAAACTGACGAAGGGAGAAACAGCAGAACTAGGGGTCCAATGAAACGGGTCTTCAGGGCCGATAGATTACTGCTATCAACAAAGACTGATAACTGAACCAACAGACTTTAAAGGCTCCACATTAACAGCATCTGACAGCAGAACACCTGTTTTTATAACCAGACTTCTTCATGAGTAAGGACTAACCTGAATATGTATAACAGAAATACAACACTCTCCTGTTCACTATCAGATCAACTGATTGAGATCAATAACAGTTTGTCTCCTAAAGGTCTGCATGCTGATTCTCTATCTCTCTAAATCAGGGGTAGCCAACCCTGGTCCTGGAGGGCCCCCATCCAGCATGTTTTAGATCAGGGGTCTCAAACTCCGGTCCTCGAGGGCCGCAATCCAGCATGTTTTAGATGTTCTCTCTTCTAACACACCTGATTCAAATGATCAGCTCATCATGAAGCTCTGCAGAAGCCTGATAACGATCCTGATCATTTGAATCAGGTGTGTAGGAAGAGAGAACATCTAAAACATGCTGGATAGTGGCCCTCGAGGACCAGGGTTGGCTACCCCTGCTCTAAACCTTTTAAGTCCCACCTGGGTCCAGATCATAAAGCAGTATTAATCTCTGTTCTCCAGACTGTTTCAGGTTGGTCTGTGGCTGCGTCCTTACCAATCACTAGCTGTTAGCGTAGCCTTAGCCACTGTGAAAGCAGCTACTGTCCTGAATTGTGGAGAAGGTTTGGCTTCTTGTTCACAGTTTTAACTTCCCAACAATGGCATTGATGTTTTTATGCTATGCTCACGGAAAACAGCCCATCCAGATAAACTCACCTGGTTTCAGGTGAATCGGACATGAGAACTGCTCCCATTCAAACTGACCAATGGCGTCTCAGCTGTCTGAGCCACAGCTGATGGAGACCAGAAGCTTCTCTGTGCACAGAGACTGTGTGGCGTTCAGGGAACGTCTGGAAACTGCAGCATCTACTGATGACTGAGGCGTTTAGGTGTCTGCAGATCAGCAGATGTTCAGCCAGCGAGGCGCTCTGGGTTTTATTTCTACTGGCTCGTATTTATCCTTTAGGAGATGCTCTGATTTCAGCTGAACATCATGTTCAGTCTGATGTTGATGCAGATTTGTACATTAGCAGGAAGGAAGCACAACATGAAGGTAAAAGAAGCATTCGGTCTGTCTGAAGGTGAAACAACTCTGTCTAATAATGATCACGGTGCTGTCGTCGTCAGCTGTGTGGAGATAATTCAGATAAAGAGAGGATGACGTCCAGACATAGTTAGAACATTTACGTCAGCAGCACAAAGATCTGAAAGACTTCCAAAGAAGAAGAAAACTCTTTGCCAAAGTTGCACCACGTGATGAAGACTCCAAACTGGTTCTCATTTTTATTATTTCTCTGCAGATGCACGGCCGAAGAAAACCACTGCAGAAAGAGTCACGTCTTCCACATGGAGTAACTCAACTCACCTGCTGAACGTTCCTGCATTTGAACAACATGTAGCACAGAAAAGGCAAATATAACTCTGTCAGTTATCCCAGGAGTCCATTACACACACCGACGAAAGAAGCAACAACCTGCTGAAACAAGAGCAGTGAGGGATGTGCTGTTGGTCCCGGTGGATTTAAACCTCTACATTTAACTTTAAACGGTGAAAACCTGCAGAAGGATTCAAAAAACCACGTTAACTGACACAGCTAACACCCAGCTAACAGTGAACTGGCGGCTAACAATTCGTTCGCCCAGTGAAAGCCTAGCTCACCCAGCTAACGGCTAGCTCACTCAGCTAACGGCTAGCTCATCCAGCTAACGGCTAGCTCATCCAGCTAACGGCTAGCTCACCCAGCTAACGGCTAGCTCACCCAGCTAACGGCTAGCTCACCCAGCTAACGGCTAGCTCACCCAGCTAACGGTTAGCTCACCCAAACAGAAAGACAGACAAACCACTGAGCAGCGGACTCACCTCAAAATAATGCGGCCAGACGAAGAAAGCAGTTTTATAAAAAACTCAAACTGACAAGCTGAACTAAGAATTATTTGTTATTAACGCAGAAAGTCGCAGGACACAGACACGCAGCTAGCTGTCCGGCTCCTTCCTGTTTATCAGCGGTCAGACCGTGAGCGCCTCCTGCTGCTGTGGAGGGGAACGGCGAGAAAAACAATTAGTGAAAATCAACTGAAAAAGAAATAATTTAGACTACATAAGTAATTAAATATTTTAAAGTAATACTAAAAATAGAACATATTATTACAAATATAATAAAATATAATATAATAAAATGCATTTCAATTAAAAATACTGTATTTTATACACACTCACACACACACACATATATCACAATAAAATGAAAATAAAGTTGAAAAAGTATGAAGTAATTCCAGTGACAGTAATACTAATAATAATAAATCTAATTAAAACTATAAAGTAAAAAATATAATACAATAAGATGAAACTAGAATTTCAGAAACTCCATAAAATAAAATAGAATGAATTTAAACTGAAAAACACTGCTAGACATGAAATAATTTTATATTAGTCATTTATTTAATAATGAGCCTATAATAAGAACTAAAATGAAGTGGAATGTAAAAAATTAGACTGTAACGGTAAAACTATTTACAACCAGAGGATCCAGTCTGGAAACCTGACATCAGAAATAAATGAACCTTTTAAAAGAATCCCAGTCGGTAAATCTGAACAGAAACCACAGTGTGTCTCTGACTTTACTACTCAGAGGGAGAACAGTCCTAAAGGCCAAACAGAGAACGTGAACTCAGAGCTGTCTGAAGCCTTCTAACCATGAGGTGGCGCTCTACGACTGGTTTTAAACTGTGGCCATGGACGACGTTTAGCTTCACTGAACAGGAGACCCAGAAAAGACACACTGAGGAATAAATCCTGGAATAAAGAACGTTAACATCAGAGAGTCTCAGATCCTCTTTAGTTCTGTCAGATCAGACGAATGAGTCGTCTCTGTTCCTAAAACATGCAAACACCAGTTCTTCTGTGATATTCAACCACCAGGAAAGAAGACAAATGAAAATATAAAACCATCTCTTACATATAAAAATAAACAACATTCCTAAACAGATTAAAACAAAAATATATTACAGCACAAGTAGTTTATGTACATAAAATAATAATAATAAATAATGCCAAATAATAATATATAATTATATATATTTATATAATAATAGGGTTAGGGTTAGGTAAAATAATCACATCATTAAAATAAAATTATCATCTTAAATATTAAATCTAATGCTTCAAGAATGACATTTAAAACTGAATTATTAAAATGAAAATAATGCAACAAATGTGATTTCCTTTTCTTGTCTCTTCCATTAAACACTGGAGAGCATAAAAATAAATAAATAATCTTCAAGAACACATTAAATATTACAAGTAGCGCTTCACAATTTAAATAAATCAATATATGAAAACATAAAGTATACAGTAAAAAATACAATCGAGATAAAAATGAAATGAATGAGACGTTAATTACTGCATGTAAAACTGAACAAACTCAATGACAGAAACAGAAAATCAGTGAAGTGATGATCCTGTCTGGTCCGTCATGGAGCGTTAGACCAGGTAAATCACAGGGAGCTGAACCCAGCGAACGTCAGCACGACTTAAAATACACGATTTAACATCTACCATAAAAAATAAATCAGAGCGTCAACAATAAACTCATAAACAAACCAACACATGAGCTGATCAGTGAGAAACTGAACCAGTCAGTTTAAAATAAAACAGCAGCTCCATGAAAACCACCGCCGCTAACATGAAACACCAGAGAGAGCATGAAATAAATTAAAAATACACTCAGTAATAATATAGAATTAATAAAAACACCAGTGAACAAAAACATTTAAAATAATACATAATAAAGAACAACACATAATAAAAAATAACACACAATAAAAAAATAATACACAATAAAAAAATAATACACAATAAAAATAACACATCACACAAAAGTAAATGAACAAAAATGAATCACAGCTTAAAAACACCACGAAAACCACACAGAACAAAGTAAATGGAACGATAGATAGAATGTAAAGAATTAAATATAAAATAGAATAAAATAAAATAAATGATCTTTTGTCATATCGTCAATGAAACACAGATAAATTCATGTCAGCAGATTATTTTAAATATGGTTTTTATTCTCATCACAAAAGGACCCTAAGAACAAGACTGAAGTAGAATAAAGGCAGAGAACACTCAGGTCTGCTGGATGCAACAGAACCAAATACAAAACCAGCTTTTATGGCTGAACTATTTCTGACCGAAGGATCGAGTCTGGAGCTGAGAGAAGAAACGACGACCGCAGGATTTAAACCAGGAGAGTAAAGGATGAGGGGAAGCAGGACGAATGAAGAGGAAAGCATCTAAATAATGTGACGTGACTTTCTGTTGGTGAAACCTGTCGCTGAACGCTCCACAGCGTCTCAGAGCCTCTTTGTTTCATCATCTGTGGCTCAGAACTCTTCCTCTGGGTCTCGTCGTCTTCATCTGTCCAGACAAACCCGACACTCCGTCATACAGTCACATTAAAACTCTCATTAACGCTCCACATCTCAGCCAGTGAAGCTCAGAACAAACGTCTGACGTTTAAAGGACTTTCTATTATCTCCATGCAGCTCTTCAGGTCTGCTGAGGTCCAACACGTCGTCAGGTCTTCATCTCTGGTCAGCAGGTGGCGCCACAGACCGCATGTTGAGCTCCGAGTCGGCCTGTTGGAGATCAGAGCGGGTAAATCAGCGTCGGCGTGTTCATCGGCCTCAGCGAGGAGTCTGACGGTTTAATGGCAATAACCAGTTTTACACTCAGTCACAGAGGTTGAAGGAAACCAACCAGCTGATTTCAGCCCCCGGCAGCCTCACCTGGACTAAAACTAATCAGCCACTGTGTTTTTAAAAATAATCAATCAGGTCACTGAGCTTTTCAAACTAACACCGTCCGACATGTGAAGGTCACGCAGCGACGCCACACACCTGCACAGGTAAACACACTGTTAGGTACAACGCTGCAGGTGACCTGAGGAAATCATCGAACTACAGATGTCTGTGGGAAGTTTTCTAAGATCGTCTGTTCAGAAATGCAGCCGAGGAATTATCGAATCCAATAACAGTAATAAATAATGATACAAATGATCACAATATAATCTGATCAATATAATAAAGATAATAAATATTGTAACAATAATAAATATAATAATAAATAATAAATATTATAACAATAATAAATATAACAACAGTAATAAATAATAATACAAATTATCATAATATAATATGATAAACATAATAAATATAGTAACAACAATAAATATAACAAATCTAATAACAATAATAAATAATAATAAATATAATAACAATATTAAATATAATAAATCTAATAGCAATAATACATATTATAATAACATCAAATAATAATAAATCCAATAAGAACAATAAATAACAATACATCTAATAACAACATTAAATAATAATAAATCTAATAACAGTGCACCCATTTCTACAACAGAACCATCTTGTGGACTCATTACGGAGGTCTGGATATTCGCCGCTCCATAAACAGACTTAGAGAAACCTTCACCTTGTTCTGTTCATGGGAGCAAATGCTGAATGAATGTGAACCTAAATGAGGCTGTGAGGATCAGCGAACAAAGCCCTCCGTAAACAGAATCTGAGCAGGATTAAAGTGGAAGTCTGTGAGAGCTGCCGAGGAGGAGACAAAAAACACGACAGGAAATTAATAAAGCGTCAGACGGTCCTTAAAAATGTGATTAAAACGTTAAAAACACCAACAAAACTCCTGAAAATGGATCAAGTGTCAGAAAAACCTCCCAGAAATGAGTCAAACATTTTAATGAAGTTCCAGAAAATGAATGAAATGTTTTAAAATGTCTGAAATAAAACATTAAAATCTGAAGCGAAATGATCGGACTCAGAGAAAATTTAATAATAAATAATAAATAATACAGTCCCAGAACAGGAGGTTTATACAAGCACAAGTACACTGGCTGTAGCTCCTCAAACCAGCACCAGCAGTTCACTGGTTAGAGATGATAGTGTGTTATTATTATTGTTATTATTATTATTATTATTATTATTATTATTATTATTATTATTATTATTATTATTATCATCATCATCATTATTATTATTACTATTATTATTATTAGTAGTAGTAGTAGTAGTGGTATTATTATTGTCATCGTTATTATTATTATTATTGCTATTATTATTATTATTATTATTATTATTATTATTATCATTATTATCATCATTATTATTATCATCATCATCATTATTATTATTACTATTATTATTAGTAGTAGTAGTAGTAGTAGTGGTATTATTATTGTCATCGTTATTATTATTATTGCTATTATTATTATTATTACTACTATCATTATTATTATGTCATCACAGTATTTAGGTTTATCTTGCAGGATGATTTTGATTCAGAGAACAAACGTGACAAATACGAATCCAACTTCAATCACAGTTTTCTACACTGATAGTAATACATTGATAATGATACACTGATAGTAATACATTGATAATGATATACTGATAGTAATACATTGATAATGATATACTGATAGTAATACATTGATAATGATACACTGATAGTAATATACTGATAATGTTCCTGCATGTTTCTGCAGAACAAAGCTTTGACAGATGCTTCAGATTCAGATTCAAAGTTTTATTGTCAAGTGCACAGTAAGAAACACGTTTCCCTGCACAATGAAATTCTTACTTTGCTGTCCACTCAGATAACCAGCAACAAGTATAAAAATAGTTTATACAAATAAAATAGAATAAAATAGAAACAGAAAAAACAATGTAAATATGAACAGTAAAGTGTATTTTAGTGCAAAGTAGTGCAAGAAAATGTAAACA
Source organism: Dascyllus trimaculatus (assembly GCA_024666655.1). Lineage (NCBI taxonomy): Eukaryota > Metazoa > Chordata > Actinopteri > Pomacentridae > Dascyllus > Dascyllus trimaculatus. The sequence continues at coordinate 36,784,775 of CM045457.1, forward strand.
GAAGATAATTGCAGTTCAGTTGTATGGATTTTTAAAGTGTCTTTAGTAGAATCCGGTCAGATGCTCCACTGTTCTGGATCTCAGATGAAATACTTGAGGAAACAAACACGGATGAAGACGTGACGGTAGAAACACGGAGGAGGTCTGGAGGTTGTTCCTGCTGGTTTGGAGGAGCTCCTGAGAAAAACGCAGCCGAACCCAAAACAGAGTCCAGAGTTTAGAAGGAGAACATCCTCCAGATGTTTCTGTCCAGAAGACGTAAAGTTTGACTGGGTTTTTATTCGTATATGAATGTAGGATCTACCTCAGCCCTGTGAAATATCACCTGAACGTCTTCTAAGCTTCCTGTTCTTCCAGCAGCCGAGTGTTCGCTCTGACGTGAAATTAAAAACCCACAGTTTAGATTCACTGGGTTTAAAACTCAGACCCCACAGATGAAGCTAAAGTCCTTTCATTACTGAGGTTCTGATCTTTGATTTCTGCAGTGTTTCATACCTCCACCTTTATTTTTAAGACAGACTCAGCATGAACGACTCTCCCTGTCCAGGTCCTGGTTCCTCTTAGTCCTGGTCTAGAAGCTCTGGTGTGATGTTGTTCTCTGGATAAATCTTCCTCTTCTCCATGTGGTCAGCCAGTGTTCTGGTTCCTCCTCAGACCTTCATGGAGCATCTCTAAACGTCATCAGCACCTTTATCTACCATCACACTCCACCTCCGTGCTTCACTGTCAGGACTATGATCCACTGTGGTGGTCCTGGTCAGGTTCTGGACTCCATCTGAGCCCAACAAATGTGTTTTTCACACTGATTTATTAAATTTGATCAGACACATGCATCTTTTTGCACACGATCCTGGACAGGGTAGACTACTGAGATGCTGCCCAGGTGATCTGAGTTCACGTTCAGCCTCCTGGTGACATGAACTCTCCTGTAGGCCGGAGGACCAGCCGAAGACCGGAGGACCAGCCGAAGATCGGAGGACCAGCCGAAGACCGGAGGACCAGCCGAAGACCGGAGGACCAGCCGAAGACCGGAGGACCAGCCGAAGACCGGAGGACCAGCCGAAGACCGGAGGACCAGCCGAGCAGAGCTGCCTCTCTCAACCTTCAGCGTCCAACAGAGACACCGGCTTCCATTCCTGACCCGTCACAGATTCAGACTGTCGGGTTGAAACATCTGCACACCCGTTGTTTCATGAACCCTCACCTCCACGTCCAGACGCTTCTGCCTGGAAATACTTCCAGGATGAAATCAGACCACCGTCAGGGATCAGAGCAGGGCTCGGGTTGGCTGTGATGGAGTGTAATCTGAATACATCCAGCCTCAGCGTCATAAAGCTTATTCCAGGACCACATACTGATGGTTTACTGGAGAGCCCAGCAGACAGCCTCAATCAGTTTCTATTTTATTGGTTTATTAATTCATCAGCAGCAGCAGAACCCACCAACACATGCTGGTCACCAGTAGGTCCAGCAACGAATCCACCAGAACACACTCGGAGCCGGTTCCACACCAAACATGAACTAAACATGGAGGTGGACGGTCCGATCATAGAGAACACACTGGAGGAATGACATGGAGTTAAACACAGACATCATTCTGTCTGTTCTACATGTTGTCAAAATGTACGTGTGTGTGTTCTTGTTGTTGTTTTGTGTGTCTTTGTTGTTGTTTTGTGTGTCTTTGTTGTTGTTTTGTGTCTCTTTGTGGTTGTTTTGTGTCTCTTTGTTTTTGTTTTGTGTCTTTGTTGTTGTTTTGTGTCTCTTTGTGGTTGTTTTGTGTCTCTTTGTTTTTGTTTTTTGTGTCTTTGTTTTTGTTTTTTGTGTCTTTGTTTTTGTTTTGTGTCTTTGTTGTTGTTTTGTGTCTCTTTGTTTTTGTTTTGTGTCTTTGTGGTTGTTTTGTGTCTCTTTGTGGTTGTTTTGTGTCTCTTTGTTTTTGTTTTTTGTGTCTTTGTTGTTGTTTTCTGTCTCTTTGTGGTTGTTTTGTGTCTCTTTGTTTTTGTTTTGTGTCTTTGTGGTTGTTTTGTGTCTTTTTGTTGTTGTTTTGTGTCTCTTTGTTTTTGTTTTTTGTGTCTTTGTTGTTGTTTTCTGTCTCTTTGTTGTTGTTTTGTGTGTCTTTGTGGTTGTTTTGTGTCTCTTTGTTGTTGTTTTGTGTCTCTTTGTTGTTGTTTTGTGTCTTTGTGGTTGTTTTGTGTCTCTTTGTTGTTGTTTTGTGTCTTTGTGGTTGTTTTGTGTCTCTTTGTTGTTGTTTTGTGTCTTTGTGGTTTTTTTGTGTCTCTTTGTTGTTGTTTTGTGTCTTTGTGGTTGTTTTGTGTCTCTTTGTTGTTGTTTTGTGTGTCTTTGTGGTTGTTTTGTGTCTCTTTGTTTTTGTTTTGTCTCTTTGTGGTTGTTTTGTGTCTTTGTGGTTGTTTTGTGTCTCTTTGTTTTTGTTTTTTGTGTCTTTGTTGTTGTTTTGTGTGTCTTTGTTTTTTTTTTGTGTCTTTGTGGTTGTTTTGTGTCTCTTTGTGGTTGTTTTGTGTCTTTGTTGTTGTTTTGTGTCTTTTTGTTGTTGTTTTGTGTCTTTGTTTTTGTTTTTTGTGTCTTTGTTGTTGTTTTGTGTCTCTTTGTGGTTGTTTTGTGTCTCTTTGTTGTTGTTTTGTGTCTTTGTTGTTGTTTTGTGTGTCTTTGTTGTTTTTTGTGTCTCTTTGTGGTTGTTTGTGTCTCTTTGTTGTTGTTTTGTGTCTTTGTTGTTGTTTTGTGTCTTTGTGTTGTTTTGTGTCTTTGTTGTTGTTTTGTGTCTCTTTGTTGTTTTGTGTCTTTTTGTTTGTTTTGTGTCTCTTTGTTGTTGTTTTGTGTCTCTTTGTTGTTGTTTTGTGTCTTTGTTGTTGTTTTGTGTCTCTTTGTTGTGTTTTGTGTCTTTTGTGTTTTGTGTGTCTTTGTTGTTGTTTTGTGTCTCTTTGTTGTTGTTTTGTGTCTCTTTGTGGTTGTTTTGTGTCTCTTGTGGTTGTTTTGTGTCTTTGTGGTTGTTTTGTGTGTCTTTGTGTTGTTTTTTGTCTGTTTGTTGTTGTTTTGTGTCTCTTTGTTGTTGTTTTGTGTCTCTTTGTAGTTGTTTTGTGTCTTTGTGGTTGTTTTGTGTCTTTGTGGTTGTTTTGTGTCTCTTTGTTGTTGTTTTGTGTCTTTGTTTTTGTTTTGTTTCTTTGTTGTTGTTTTGTGTCTCTTTGTTGTTGTTTTGTCTCTTTGTTGTTGTTTTGTGTCTTTGTGGTTGTTTTGTGTGTCTTTGTGGTTGTTTTGTGTCTCTTTGTTGTTTTGTGTGTCTTTGTGGTTGTTTTGTGTGTCTTTGTTGTTGTTTTGTGTCTCTTTGTTGTTGTTTTGTGTCTTTGTTGTTGTTTTGTGTCTCTTTGTTTTTGTTTTGTGTGTCTTTTTTGTTGTTTTGTGTCTCTTTGTTGTTGTTTTGTGTCTCTTTGTTGTTGTTTTGTGTCTTTGTGGTTGTTTTGTGTCTTTGTGGTTGTTTTGTCTCTTTGTTGTTGTTTTGTGTCTTTGTGTTGTTTTGTGTCTTTGTTGTTGTTTTGTGTCTCTGTTTTTGTTTTGTGTCTGTTTGTTGTTGTTTTGTGTCTTTGTTGTTGTTTTGTGTTTCTTTGTGGTTGTTTTGTTTGTCTTTGTGGTTGTTTTGTGTCTCTTGTTGTTTTTTGTTTCTTTGTGGTTGTTTTGCGTCTCTTTGTGGTTGTTTTGCGTCTCTTTGTGGTTGTTTTGTGTCTCTTTGTGGTTGTTTTGTGTGTCTTTGTGGTTGATTTGTGTCTCTTGTTGTTGTTTTGTGTTTCTTTGTGGTTGTTTTGCGTCTCTTTGTGGTTGTTTTGCGTCTCTTTGTGGTTGTTTTGTGTCTCTTTGTTGTTGTTTTGTGTCTCTTGTTGTTGTTTTGTGTTTCTTTGTGGTTGTTTTGCGTCTCTTTGTGGTTGTTTTGCGTCTCTTTGTGGTTGTTTTGTGTCTCTTTGTGGTTGTTTTGTGTCTCTTTGTGGTTGTTTTGCGTCTCTTTGTTGTTGTTTTGTGTCTCTTTGTGGTTGTTTTGTGTCTCTTTGTTGTTGTTTTGTGTCTCTTGTTGTTGTTTTGTGTTTCTTGTTGTTGTTTTGTGTTTCTTTGTGGTTGTTGCGTCTCTTTGTGGTTGTTTTCTGTCTCTTTGTGGTTGTTTTGTGTCTCTTTGTTGTTGTTTTGTGTCTTTGTGGTTGTTTTGTGTCTCTTTGTGGTTGTTTTGTGTCTCTTGTGTTTTGTGTCTTTGTGGTTGTTTTGTGTCTCTTTGTGGTTGTTTTCTGTCTCTTTGTTGTTGTTTTGTGTCTCTTTGTTGTTTTTTTGTGTCTCTTTGTTGTTGTTTTGTTTCTTTGTGGTTGTTTTGTGTCTTTGTGGTTGTTTTCTGTCTCTTTGTGGTTGTTTTGTGTCTCTTTGTTGTTGTTTTGTGTGTCTTTGTGGTTGTTTTGTGTGTCTTTGTTGTTGTTTTGTGTCTTTGTGGTTGTTTTGTGTGTCTTTGTGGTTGTTTTGTGTCTCTTTGTTTTTGTTTTGTGTCTGTTTGTTGTTGTTTTGTGTCTTTGTGGTTGTTTTGTGTCTTTGTGGTTGTTTTGTTTGTATTTGTGGTTGTTTTGTGTCTCTTTGTTGTTGTTTTGTGTCTCTTTGTTGTTGTTTTGTGTCTCTTTGTTGTTGTTTTGTGTCTCTTTGTGGTTGTTTTGTGTCTTTGTGGTTGTTTTGTGTCTTTGTGGTTGTTTTCTGTCTCTTTGTGGTTGTTTTGTGTCTTTGTTTTTGTTTTGTGTCTCTTTGTTGTTGTTTTGTGTCTCTTTGTTGTTGTTTTGTCTCTTTGTTGTTGTTTTGTGTCTTTGTGGTTGTTTTGTGTGTCTTTGTGGTTGTTTTGTGTCTCTTTGTTGTTGTTGTGTGTCTTTGTGGTTGTTTTGTGTGTCTTTGTGGTTGTTTTGTGTCTCTTTGTTGTTGTTTTGTGTCTCTTTGTTGTTGTTTTGTGTCCCTGTGTTTTTGTTTTGTGTGTCTTTGTTGTTGTTTTGTGTCTCTTTGTTGTTGTTTTGTGTCTCTTTGTTGTTGTTTTGTCTCTTTGTGGTTGTTTTGTGTCTTTATGGTTGTTTTGTCTCTTTGTGGTTGTTTTGTGTCTTTGTGGTTGTTTTGTGTCTTTGTGGTTGTTTTGTGTCTCTGTTTTTGTTTTGTGTCTGTTTGTTGTTGTTTTGTGTCTTTGTGGTTGTTTTGTGTCTCTTTGTGGTTGTTTTGTGTCTTTGTGGTTGTTTTGTGTCTCTTTGTTGTTGTTTTGTGTCTCTTTGTTGTTGTTTTGTGTCTCTTTGTTGTTGTTTTGTGTCTTTGTGGTTGTTTTGTGTCTTTGTAGTTGTTTTGTGTCTTTGTGGTTGTTTTGTGTCTCTTTGTGGTTGTTTTGTGTCTTTGTAGTTGTTTTGTGTGTCTTTGTGGTTGTTTTGTGTCTCTTTGTTGTTGTTTTGTGTCTCTTTGTTGTTGTTTTGTGTCCCTGTGTTTTTGTTTTGTGTGTCTTTGTGGTTGTTTTGTGTCTCTTTGTTTTTGTTTTGTGTCTGTTTGTTGTTGTTTTGTGTCTTTGTGGTTGTTTTGTGTCTTTGTGGTTGTTTTGTTTGTATTTGTGGTTGTTTTGTGTCTCTTTGTTGTTGTTTTGTGTCTCTTTGTTGTTGTTTTGTGTCCTTTGTTGTTGTTTTGTGTCTCTTTGTAGTTGTTTTGTGTCTCATGGCCAGGACTGCCACAGTGGATGCATCGTCCTGACAGTGAAGCACGGCGGTATCAGTGTGATGATGTGCGCCTGGTGTTTGTGGTAAACTTGTGTCTCTTTGTGTTCGGTCTGTGGCTCACCTCAGGCGAGCTTTGTGATCGGCTGTCAGAGGTCAGTGCAGCTCAGGTGAAAATCCGAGCATCCAAGCAGCCTCCTCCGTGTTCCCGCTGTCATTTCGGCTTCATGTTGAAGTTTCTCGTCGAAGTGAATCTCGTGATCCTCCAGCTGATCTGGGAGCAGGCAGGTTCCGCCCTCCTGTCAGCGACCTTGCAGCGAGGTCAGCGGCGGCTCGGTTTAATTACAGTCCTGCAGCGTCGCAGCGTCTGCAGGGACGAGCGCCGGAGTCACGCCACAAACAGGATGATGCTGAGCTCGTTTCACGGCGGCGTCTCCTGTGACAAAGATGCGACTTTGCCTTGTAGGGATGATGAAGATCAGACACAAGCAGTGTTGAACATGAAGGTGATCAGAGGACGGCGAGCTTAAAGACCACGGAGCTAAACAGGATTAGAGAGAGCAGCTCCAAGCGAAGCTGACTCCTCAACGCTCCTCCATCATTCATGAGGAGCAGAGACCTCTGACCTCCACCACGGACCTCCTGACCTCAGAGCAGAACTCTCATTATTAGATTGAAATCACTTCACTCCTTAGAAAACCTGTTTCCTCAGTCTGAGAGTGTTTGACCGCTCAGACTGCTGTGAATCATTCAGATCCACTGACCTGTACAGAGAACGTTTTATTTGTCGATGTGTCGATGCTGAGCTGGAGTTTACCAGGAAGCTGACTAAAGTCATTAATTATCATCAATGATTTCACATCTGCAAAAACAAAGACTGAACCCCAGAACCACCAGTAAAGGCTTGTAAAGGCAGAGAAGGAACGCTGTGGCCACACGACTCTTCTGTGACGTGACTTTCTAAATCTAAAAAACTAAATCTGACCTCAACGTCGGGACATTTCATCACAAACAGAACAGAGTCTGTTTGAACCAGAGTCACACAAAATCCAAAATCTTCCTCCTAAAATGAGAGAAAGAGACAAACTGTAGGAACGAGTAGAACAAGTCTGTAAAATGTAAATGGTTGAATACCTGGAAGACCTGGAGCCTCCGTTTGATCCAGGGTTGGAAACAGCTGTGGACATGCTGATTCCAGGTCTTTAAAATATTTGTAACCTAAATAAGAAAGGAAGCGTTGTGATGTCTGTCGTTCTAACTGACAGACACACAGAACATCATTTCACGGGGCTGCAGGAGTTTATACTGCAGGGAGCTAAAGCTAAACACCAAAGACCGAGCTAACCCGAGCTAGACAACAGTGAGGGAAAACGAGACAGGAGCAAAAACCATCCTGGAACTGGTGACTGAGGTGAACTTACTATTATTATTATTATTGTTATTATTATTAATAATATTATTATCTTTCTTATTAACTAGGAGGTGGTTGCTGAGTTCATATTCAGTCAGTAAACTTCACTCACTGGGACTCTGGATCCACTGCTGCTGGTTATTAGTGTTGTCGTCTTTATCTTCTGTTTGTTTTGTCAGAGAGGAAAAGAAACGACACCAATGTAAATCAGAGACCAGATGAATGAAGGATTATCAGAACCAAAATGGAGCCGACTGTCAGGACAAAGAGGTCAGAATCAGGACATTTAAAGGAGTTTCTGTTTCGGCTGTCTGTCTGTGGACGATGGGGACGTTTTGTTGTGTTTATGTAAAATCATGCATTTACTGATGCGATGCATAGAAACTGCAGCAGACACCTTCAAAAGCATCAGTTTCAGAAATGAAGCATTAGACGGCTGCTCAGGTGTTGAAGGATATAAACACCCACATTAGCTGCAACAGCAACGGAATAAAGCAACAAACGTAAAGATCAACACGACGCTCTCAGATGAAATGTGTGAAATAACCGCTCTGCTGTAGAATAAATGAGTCTGCCTGTGACATTTAGCGAGCAGCGGCTTCTACCCGACAACAGGCGAGTCATCAGCGAGCTGATTTACTGTCGTCCAAAGTTTTTACAGTGCGACATAAAAACACGCTAAGGTCATGTTTTATTTATTTGTTCCATCATAATTAGCAATTTAAATAAGCGCGCTCCATTCAGGAGAACTATTAGGTTGAATCCTCCCGCTGGGAGTCATCAGGCTGCACACAGACCTGCTACGTGGTCCAAGCTGAGGTCCGCGGCCCTGCAGGAGGTCCACATGATTCTGGTTTACATCTACTGACTCTCCTGTTGAAGAACTTGAGCTGAAGTCACAGAGTAAGGACAGGAACTCGTCTTCTCTGTTTGCTGAAGAGTCTCTGAAGCCTGGAGGTCACCTGTTAACCTGAGTGTTGCTGCAGCCGACACCATCCTGGAATGATGAAGTCCAAAACAATGACTGAAAGCTCAGGTTAGTTCAGAGCTTTTAGAATGAGTGAACACAGAAAACAATCATGACATCAGATGAACAGCTGCTCTGTAATGACGCTGGTGACAGGAAGGAAGCTCGGCGGCCATGTTGGATCAAGTTCTACCAATCTGCTTCTGCCGTTTTTAAGGTCAGGAACTTTCCAGCGTCCTGTTGGTTAGTCGCTCCGAGTTTCCTGCAGCTGTCCACACAAAAACTGTTCTGACTGTAGCAAAGACTGACAACAAGACTGAACTTCACTGAACTAACTTGACTCAACACCATCAGACTTGACTTGACTTGAACTGACTTGACCCTATCAGACTCAGCTCTAGTTAAACTTATTGGACTTGACTTGAACTGACTCAACTCGACTCCATCAGACTTTCCTTGGCTCCATTAGACTTGACTGTGATTGAACTTACTCCACTTAACTTGAACTGACTTGACTCCATCAGAATCGACTTAACTTGAACTCATTCAGCTTGACTCTGCCAGAATTGACTCGTCTTGAAGTGACTCGACTATAACTTTCTTGACTCAACTCCACCAGATTTGACTCAACTTGATGTGGTTCCATTTGTTTTGACTCGCCTCGAGTTGAACAGTCTTGACTTGAGTCTACCAGACTCAACTTGCCTCCATCAGACTTCACTCCACTTGAACGAACTTGACTTGGCTTAAACTGACTCAACTCATCTCCATCAGAGTTGACTCGACTGGATTTGAGCAGCCTTGACTTGAATCTATTAGACTCGATTCGACTTGCCACCATCAGACTTGACTCACATTGAACTCACTCAACTTGACTCCACCATACTCAAACGGACTCGACTGGAATTCACTCAACTCCATCAGAGTTGACTCGACTCAAACCAACTCTGCTTTAATCCACAAGACTTGACTTGATTTGACCCAACTTGAACCAACTGAACTCGACTCCATCAGACTTGACTTGACTCAAACAGCCTTGACTTGAATCTATCAGATTCAACTTGACTTTCCTCCATTAGACTCGGCTCCATGTGAACTGACTTAAGTCAACTTGAACACTTTCGACTGTACTCGGTCAGATTTGACTTGACTTGATCGGACTCGACTCAACCAGACTCAACTTAATTTAAAGTGTTTGGACTCCATCAGACTCAACTCTACTTGCACTGACTCAAGGGGGATTTATTTGAATCGACTGCATCGGACTTGACTCAACTTGAACTAACTCACCTTAAATCCACCAGACTTGACTCGATGTGACTCAACTTGAACCGACTTAACTTGACTCCATCAGATTTGACTTGACTGGACTTGAGCAGATCGTCAGATCGACAGTTTTGACTTGAATCTACTAGACTGGATTTGACGTGCCTCCATCTGACTCGACTCCTCTTGAACTTACTCCGACTCAGATTGATTTGAAGGGACTCGACTGGAGTTTATTGGACTCGAGTCCATCAGACCCTAACCCCATCTAACCCCATCTAACCCCATCTAACCCCAACCCTACTCAACTTAAATCCAGCAGACTTGACTCGACTAGAACAGCCTTTCCTTGAATCTGTCAGACTCAACTCTTCTTGCCTTAATGTAGCTCGACTCCACCTGTACGACTTGACTAGGCCTGACTTGACTCCAGTCGATGTGACTCGACTCCTCCGTTGTCCCGAGTCCAACTGCGTCTCGTGACCTGGTGTCTTCGGAGCCACTTGAGCTGCTGTTCCATGAATCTAAGTGATGAATATTTCACTTTAATTTCACTTTAGCAGCTCCGTGTTTGAGCTAAAACACGAGTGACGTGAGCCGCTGCTCTTCCATTTTAATGACAAACAAACTGCAGCTCTGCAGACAAAACAGCCGATTTAAAGATTAATGCTGCTGCAGACGTATATCCAAGGAGGGAAATGGGGCAGAAACCTGGAGGAGGAGCTGCTCAGGTTTGGAAGAACTGCAGTAAGTGCTCCGACGAACAAAGCGTCCATACATAATGCAGAAACATCCACTTCTATCTGTGACTGTGACAGACAGACAGACAGCGAGGAGACGGATCGCCTCATTATTACCACTATTAAAGAATAAAAACCTGCAGGGAGCTTTGGAAGAGCAGCACACTCTCATTTTGGAGGCATCGTCCCTTTAAAGCAGCAGAAGTGGAACACCTGAAGTTCTGATGACGCTTTAGATACGAGTCACATCAACGGAGCTGCAGGATCTTAATTATCCCCTCTGGACCCGGAGTTGGACACACTGGGCTGATTAGAGACTACTTTTAATCACTTGATGGACGAGTGTCTGAATCCGTATCAGTCGTATCGGCTGGAGTTTGTCCGTCCTGCTGCTTCTTCGCTGTGTTTCCACTGATGGTGGAGTTTCTGCTGCACTGCGGCTTGTTTTCTCCTCCCTCTCTGCTGTCTTTTATGTTATGTTATACATGAATTTAATCTAAATTAATCTGCACTGTTGGCTCCAACATTTCTCCCTCGTGTCACAATTAAAACACTACTAATAAAATGAACAAGAACAGGAAATAATGGAGCTGAAACTGCAGAGATTCAGGGAGTCTTATGAACCCAGCTGTATTTACAGCTTCGATGCTCTCAGAGAAACTTCCTGCAGCACCTGTGGTCCTTTTAGCGCCGTCCAGCAACCAGAACCTGTTTATATGGAAAAATGACTTCAGTCCAGAAACAGATTAGAGAATTACAGAAAGTTTTCAAAAACATTACAAACTACGCCATGAGAGAAAACAGCCCTTTTCTTAGGACATGAGAAGCTCAGAGTACACATAGCTAATGTGACATTAGCATGGCTAAGCTACGGATGTCCTCCACCTGATAACAAGAGATTTAAATCCAACGAACAGTTGAGATGAATTTTAATCAAAAATCAACCAGATGTTTTACACGTTAACAAATACAACAGAAGTAACTTCAAGAAAGACTGAGGAATGAAATACAGGTAATAATGATGCATTCAGTCAAGGAAAGAGAAAAATAGTCAACACTGGTCCTGATTGGGATCATGAGAGAACAGATGGAGGTCTGGACTCTGACTGGACCTCCAGAACCTCCACCTTGTTGTCTTCAAACCATCTCTGTTTGCTTCGACTCATCGTCTGGATGGAAACTGATCTTCTCCAGGTCTCAGTTCTCTATCAGACTGGATCAGGTTGTCCTCCAGGACTTCTCTAGACTCTGCTGCATTCATTGACCCTCTACCTTTACAAGCCTTCCAGGACCTGCTGCTGAGGAACATCCCCACACCATGATGCTGCCACCACCATGCTTCACGTCATGATGCTGCCACCACCATGCTTCACATCATGATGCTGCCACCACCGTGCTTCACGTCATGATGCTGCCACCACCATGCTTCACACCATGATGCTGCCACCACCATGCTTCACATCATGATGCTGCCACCACCGTGCTTCACGTCATGATGCTGCCACCACCGTGCTTCACGTCATGATGCTGCCACCACCGTGCTTCACGTCATGATGCTGCCACCACCGTGCTTCACATCATGATGCTGCCACCACCGTGCTTCACGTCATGATGCTGCCACCACCGTGCTTCACATCATGATGCTGCCACCACCGTGCTTCACGTCATGATGCTGCCACCACCGTGCTTCACGTCATGATGCTGCCACCACCGTGCTTCACGTCATGATGCTGCCACCACCGTGCTTCACGTCATGATGCTGCCACCACCGTGCTTCACGTCATGATGCTGCCACCACCGTGCTTCACATCATGATGCTGCCACCACCGTGCTTCACGTCATGATGCTGCCACCACCGTGCTTCACATCATGATGCTGCCACCACCGTGCTTCACGTCATGATGCTGCCACCACCGTGCTTCACATCATGATGCTGCCACCACCGTGCTTGACAGTGAGGATGTTGCTTTTGTGATGATGTTCAGGATTTGGTATCCACTAAACTTAAAGTCTAGTCTGATGGACAAAAAGCCAGGTGAACACTAGTCCAGATTTAGCATGAGATGTTTTTCCAACAGTCTTTCTCTTCGCCACTATAAATCTTTGACTAGTGAAGAACAGTTTACAGTTGCATGAGATCTGCTGAAGCTTGGAATGCTGCATATCTCCAGTATCCTGTGCCTTTGTCCGTTTACCGATCCATGCAAAATAAAATGTGACATCACTCAGAATTAGCTTTAGAGAACAAAAGTCTGTTTCATGATTTTGGACATTCTGGAGCTATGACACTATAACCTGCTGGTAACGGCCATGTTGGACCGACAGGAAACTCAGTACTGAACCAGTCTATCATCAACACAGATCACAGTGTGGGAGTCTTATTCCAGCTGCAGCAGAGAGGTGGGCTCAGGATAAACTCTTTGTTTTGTTCAAACTTTCCTAAATTTCCCTGAAACAAAGAGAAGAAATAAAAGCGGGAGGAGGGAGTCCATGTGGCGCTCTGATGTAATATTGATGACCTCCTCCTCTCCTGACGACCTCCGTTTGGTCGTCTCATGTTTTATCAAATATTCATGAAGCTCTGCGTCCCCTCGCCCTCCTCCCTCAGATCCCATAATGCATCTGTAATGTTGTGTCAGGTGAGGCATGATGGGAGAGGAGATGATGGAGTGGAGCTCCTGGAGGGATGGAGGAGGGTAATGTCTGATCACAGGCAGCTTTTTCTGTCTTTTCTTCTCTCGGTTTTAAAATTGTAGAAGTTTCAGGAGCCTGACGTCAAACCCAGAGGAGCGCTGTTTCTACTCTCACAGTTTCTCTGCTTTCACTTTTCAGGTTTTTCCATGTCTGTCTTGTTCTGTCAGAGCCTTTACCAAAACAGCCCAACCAAACCAAGAAACACGTCTTCTAGAATGACCAGAGAGAGCGTGTCCACACAGGTACCACGGAGGAAACATCTGGATTAGGTCTGAAACAAACACTAAAATCAGGATTCATATCACAACATTGTCAAAATCATCACAATAGGATTTTATGTACATTGTTCAGCTCCTGGTTCTGGCACCTGATTAGGTTTTCTATTAATCAGGGAGCTTTAGTAATTAATTAACTGGCAAGTGGTCGGTAGAGTGTGTTGTGTTCAGGTGACTATTTGTACGACCCGGTTCCTCATGTTTTCATCTCAATGTAATGGTCTTGGGTTGAGTGCTGTTTATTTCCTGTTTTATTTTGACATTTCCTGCCTTTGTGTTGAGAACAGACAACAGTTGTATGAACATTTTTTTATTTTGTGTATTCAGATACTCGGTCAGTGATTTTGATTCTGACTTGTGCCTGGCAGACAGAGCTGAGGGTTCACTACTTGTGCTTTAAAGGGATGGTACCACAGTGACATAAACACAGTTCAGGTTAAGAATTCTGCGTGTTGTTTGACTGAATTACTGTGACTCAGATTTAATCCCTCATCCTAAATAAGAGCGCATGGAGCACAAACGCCCACCTGTTCATGTACGGCTGGTGTTTATCAGGATGAAACCTGCACTTTGGGAAAATGAAACAGTTTGGAAGAGACATACTGAACATGAATATGTTTTGTAGTTTTATTGAGCAGAAGTTGGGAGGACGGTGCAGCCTCTCACTTTCTTCTGCAGCATCATCCCTTCTCCTCCACCTCCTGTTGTTTTCTTATTTATCACCATCACTAATATCTCTCACCTCGCTCCCCCTGGTCTCCCCCGAGCCTCACCTGCCTCCTCCTTCACCTGTTCCTCCCCCTCATTAACACTGAGCCCTGACGGATGTCGAGGTGAGGCCCGACTCACCCCTCAGCATCACTCTCGCCCCTGTTGCTCGGTGCAGGAAACCCCTCACCTCTCTGTGGGGGTGGCAGTCAGAGCGGCCGTTTGGTTCCCCGCTGGGCCGGACGCCATCTGCCTCCAACCCTCCACCGCCGCCGCCGCCGCCGCCCGGTGGCTCCCGACGCAGCTGCTACGCCGAGGTGATGATGGGAGGAAGACCTGCTGCTGCATTCAGGGCACACCGGGAGGATCGTACAGATGAGTTCAGGAGGAGGAAACATGAGGCGGTGTTCAGATGGTCAGTGCTGACGAGGAGAACCAACGCAGACGGACTAGATCAGGAGCTACAGGCTACATATTGAGTTCCCCATTTAGCAGCTACAACTCTATAACCCATATAGTCACACAAAGTCCCACAATGCACCAGGAAAAGGAATCTATGGTCGATGGCCACCAACCAACAGTATGTACCATCACAACCAGAATCCTGCTCCTGTCATGAAGCAAACGCTTCCATTCACGACGACATGACGACCAGAAGGCGTTCAGCAGAACAGAAAGACTTTAAGGACGGTAAAAACACACATGTACTCAGCATGAATGTGAACAAGAACACGGATAGAAATGTAAACAGTACAAACCGTGTCAAGTCCAGCACAGAGCAGAGTCCAGGTGGGTGAGGTCACGGGTCACCTGTGTACGAGTGTGTTAGCTCCCATCATGCATTGCATCGAAGGAGAAGGGAGATGGACGAGAGGACCACGAGAGTCACGGTGGCATTTACACACATGTCTAACGGTTGTTTTATACCGTTAAGACGTGTTTTATACCGTTAAGACGTGTCTTATACCGTTAAGACGTGTTTCATACCGTTAAGACGTGTTTATACCGTTAAGACGTGTTTTATACCGTTAAGACGTGTTTTATACCGTTAAGACGTGTTTTATACCATTAAGACGTGTTTTATACCATTAAGACGTGTTTTATACCGTTAAGACGTGTTTTATACCGTTAAGACGTGTTTTATACCGTTAAGACGTGTTTTATACCATTAAGACGTGTTTTATACCATTAAGACGTGTTTTATACCGTTAAGACGTGTTTTATACCGTTAAGACGTGTTTTATACCAATAAGACGTGTTTTATACCATTAAGACGTGTTTTATACCGTTAAGACGTGTTTTATACCGTTAAGACGTGTCTTATACCGTTAAGACGTGTTTTATACCGTTAAGACGTGTTTTATACCGTTAAGACGTGTTTTATACCATTAAGACGTGTTTTATACCGTTAAGACGTGTTTTATACCGTTAAGACGTGTTTTATACCGTTAAGACGTGTTTCATACCGTTAAGACGTGTTTCATACCGTTAAGACGTGTCTTATACCGTTAAGACGTGTTTCATACCGTTAAGACGTGTTTTATACCGTTAAGACGTGTTTTATAAGGTTAAGACGTGTCTTATACCGTTAAGACGTGTTTTATACCATTAAGACGTGTTTTATACCGTTAAGACGTGTCTTATACCGTTAAGACGTGTTTCATACCGTTAAGACGTGTTTCATACCGTTAAGACGTGTTTTATACCGTTAAGACGTGTTTTATACCATTAAGACGTGTTTTATACCGTTAAGACGTGTTTTATACCGTTAAGACGTGTTTCATACCGTTAAGACGTGTTTTATACCATTAAGACGTGTTTTATACCGTTAAGACGTGTTTCATACCGTTAAGACGTGTTTTATACCGTTAAGACGTGTCTTATACCGTTAAGACGTGTTTCATACCGTTAAGACGTGTTTTATAACGTTAAGACGTGTTCTATACCGTTAAGACGTGTTTTATACCATTAAGACATGTTTTATACCGTTAAGACGTGTTTTATACCGTTAAGACGTGTTTCATACCGTTAAGACGTGTTTTATACCGTTAAGACGTGTTTCATACCGTTAAGACGTGTTCTATACCGTTAAGACGTGTTTTATACCATTAAGACATGTTTTATACCGTTAAGACGTGTTTTATAACGTTAAGACGTGTTTTATACCGTTAAGACGTGTCTTATACCGTTAAGACGTGTTTTATACCATTAAGACATGTTTTATACCGTTAAGACGTGTTTTATACGGTTAAGACGTGTCTTATACCGTTAAGACGTGTTTTATACCATTAAGACGTGTCTTATACCGTTAAGACGTGTTTTATACCATTAAGACATGTTTTATACCATTAAGACATGTTTTATACCGTTAAGACGTGTTTTATAGTGTTGAGACATTTTATATCACATGTTGTATGTTTACTGTGTTATATGTTTTGTGTTGTGTGTTTCAGCGTGTTGTATATTAAGCATGTTATATATGTTGTATGTTCAGTGTGTTATTTGTCAGGTGCTGTTTTAAATGTTTTGCTGTAATATTCATCATGTTGTATGCTACATGTTGTATGTTCAGCGTGTTCCATGCTTTGAGTTGTAGTTTCAGTATTTTTTGTTTATTGTATGTTTGACATGTTTGTACAATGTGTGTTGCATGTTTGCGGTTTTAGATTATATGTTGTTGTGATTGAGTGTGTCTGCTTGTTGTATGTCCAGTGTGTTGTATGTTTTGTGTCATATATGTTGTATGATCAGTTTGTTGTATGTTCAGCATGTTGCATGTTCAGCGTGTTGTATTTTTAGCGTGTTGTATATGTTGTATGTTGAGTTTAGTGTATGTTTAGTTTGTTGTATGTTCACCATGTTGTATGTTAAATCATGACATGTTTTGTATGTTCAGCGTGTTGTATGTTTAGTTTGTTGTATTTTCAGTGCGTTGTATGATAAATCGTGACATGTGTTATTTGTTCAGTGTGTTGTATGTTTAGTTTGTTGTATGTTCAGCTTGTTGTATGTTAAATCATGACGTGTGTTATATGTTCAGCGTGTTGTATGTTCAGCGTGTTGTATGTTAAATCATGATGTGTGTTACGTGTTGAGCGTGTTGTATGTTTACTTTGTTCTTTTTTTAGTGTGTTGTATGTTAAATCATGACATGTTTTGTATGTTCAGCGTGTTGTATGTTTAGTTTGTTGTATTTTCAGTGCGTTGTATGTTAAATCGTGACATGTGTTATTTGTTCAGTGTGTTGTATGTTTTAGTTTGTTGTATGTTCCGCGTGTTGTATGTTTAGTTTGTTGTATGTTCAGCTTGTTGTATGTTAAATCATGACGTGTGTTACGTGTTCAGCGTGTTGTATGTTTACTTTGTTGTATTTTTAGTGTGTTGTATGTTAAATCATGATATGTTTTATATGTTCAGGGTGTTGTATGTTTTGTGTAGTGTGTTGTGTTTTCCATGCTGTGTGCTTCAGACTCGCTCTAGTTTGCGTGTCCTCTCTCGGTGTTTAGAAGCAGCTCTTCTCGCTGCTGATGATACTGATGATGATGATGATGATGATGATGATGCAGAAGACCACACAGTCATTATCATTCACTTCACTCCCACAATCCTCTGCTCCAACTCCAATTAACGTGTGATTGTATGCTTGGCATGGAAAACATAATTAACAACCTGCGTCTCTGCCAACCTAAGCAGCCAACACGCTATTTGTGCAGCGCGTTGATCTGAACGCAGGAAAAGCAAACGCAACAGCAGCAACAACAACAACACACGGGCTCCGTGTTGTCGGTTCAGAGGCAGAGCGGCGGCTCCGCGTCCCGCGAGAGAAACCACCGTTCACCGTAATGGCGGCGGCGGCTCGGAGCTCTTCTCTCTGATGGACTGCAGGCTGCTGAGGGACGGCGCTTTGTGGTGTGGACAAGAGGAATTATGGGAGAGCACGCCAAGAGAGGCCCGGGGGGGACGCATGGATGTGTGTGTGCTGTTAATGTGGTGTCTTTAAAACACACACCGAAGGATGTCTGTGGATCAGAAACACGAATGTGCTCGTCGGCTGTTGGACTGCATGAAGAGACGTGAACGGCGCTAACACACATGCTAACCTTAACACACATGCTAACCCTAACACACATGTTAACCATAACACACATGCTAACCCTAACACACATGTTAACCATAACACACATGCTAACCCTAACACACATGTTAACCATAACACACATGCTAACCCTAACACACATGCTAACATAACACACATGCTAACCCTAACACATATGTTAACCATAACACACATGCTAACCCTAACACACATGTTAACCATAACACACATGCTAACCCTAACACACATGCTAACCTTAACACACATGCTAACCCTAACACACATGTTAACCATAACACACATGCTAACCCTAACACACATGTTAACCATAACACACATGCTAACCCTAACACACATGTTAACCATAACACACATGCTAACCCTAACACACATGCTAACCTTAACACACATGCTAACCCTAACACACATGTTAACCATAACACACATGCTAACCCTAACACACATGTTAACCATAACACACATGCTAACCCTAACCCTAACCCTAACCCTAACCCTAACACATGTTAACCATAACACACATGCTAACCCTAACACACATGCTAACATAACACACATGCTAACCCTAACACACATGTTAACCATAACACACATGCTAACCCTAACACACATGTTAACCATAACACACATGCTAACCCTAACACAAATGTTAACCCTAGCACACATGCTAACCCTAACACACATGCTAACCCTAACACACATGCTAACCCTAACATACATGCTAACCATGACACACATGCTAACCCTAACACACATGCTAACCCTAACACACATGTTAACCCTAACATACATGTTAACCATAACACACATGCTAACCATAACACACATGCTAACCCTAACATACATGCTAACCATGACACACATGTTAACCCTAACACACATGTTAACCATGACACACATGTTAACCCTAACATACATGCTAACCATGACACACATGCTAACCCTAACACACATGCTAACCCTAACACACATGTTAACCATAACACACATGCTAACCCTAACATACATGCTAACCATGACACACATGTTAACCCTAACACACATGTTAACCATGACACACATGCTAACCCTAACACACATGTTAACCATGACACACGCTGACATTCGTGATGTGCATCCCGACGTTCTGAACTGAACACTGGGTCAAGAAGTCCGTTTTATTTCTGCCACCACAGCAAAGGTTTCAGAGTCGGACAAAAAAGAGCTCCCAGACCCACATCAACAGATATGAACCCCAACCCTACTGAAGCATGACCACTGAGCTGATACCTGTCTTGGTCTTTAGGGTTGGGGTTTAGGTTAGCCTAACCCTGACCCTAACCCTGACCCTGACCCTGACCCTCACCCACTCCAACTCCACCGTTTTGTATTTTTTTGCACAAGATGATTTCATCTCAAACAAACTTTTAGCACAACAACTGACCAAGTTCTCAAAAGATAAAGTGGAATATTATATTAATTATAGACAAGCTGATTTTCAGTTTTGCTACGTTTTGTAATTAAACTAAATTCTTAAAGATGTGTTGTGAAAGTATGTTTCATTGTCGTGTTTGCAGCAGTGCCTCAGTTAAAATTAGCATCCACAGTGGACAAGTTATATTTCATGCTAAGTTTGAAATTGTACCTGAGGCTAAACAGAACAAACAGATCAGCCGCTGAAGAGTAATTATATCAGGTTTAAATGTTTCAAACATAAATACCTTACCAGAAAAGAAACTTGCCAACAAGCTAATGGTTTTAACTGTTTAGCAACTAGCTAACATTAGCCAGAATAGTTTAGCTTCTAAACTGAATTTTTAGCTAACATTAGCCAGACCATTTTGGTTTCTACACTTAAGTGTCAGCTAACATTAATCACAATGTCTTAGCTTCCAACCTTAAGTATTAGCTAACATTAGCCAGAATATTAGTTTTGAATCTAAAGTGGCTTATTAGCCTGAACATTTTAGCTTTGAATTTGAAGCTTCAGCTAACATTTAAAAGAATATTTTAGCTTCTAACTTTAAGTGTTAGCTAACATTAGCCAGAATACTGCAGCTTCTAACTTAAGTGTCAGCTAACATTAGCCAAAACCTTTCTTCTAATATTACTTCTAAACTAAGTGTTAGCTAACACCAGGGTATTTTAGCTTTAAATAGAAACCACCAGCTAACATTAACCAGAATATTTTAGCTTCTAAACTACACTGAAAGTTACTATTAGCCAGAATATTTTAGCTTCTCAGAAGCTTAAGTTTGCTAAAATATTTAAGCTTTTGAGCTGAAGTGTTAGCTAACATTAGCCTAGGAATTGAAGTGTTAGCTAACATTAGCCTAGGAATTGAAGTGTTAGCTAACATTAGCCAAAAATACTTTTGCTTCTAAAATGAAGTGTAGCTGACAGTAAACAGAATATTTTAGCTTTAAAATGGAACTGTTGGCTAACGTTAGCCAGAATATTTTAGCTTTGGCTGGTGCTAGTTAGTAAATGACAACAGGGGATCAAGGCCCCATCGTGGACGCCCACAGCTACATTTCCTACACAGCCTAGAGGTAGTTTAATTTAAAATAATATAAACCCTCTATGACCCAATTGAATGTAAAATGGATGCAAACCTCACATAGAAGCATAATTACAGGGTTTGTCTGTTTTTACGTTTGCAGTTGTTTTTCTACAGCAGCCCTAAACACACCGCCTCACCCTGCTGAAGCCAGCTGTCCTGATAAATGTGCAGCTGTAGTACGTTATTATCATCATCATTATTATTATTATTATTATTATTTAATAATAATAATAATATCTGCCTGTTGGCTGTGGCCTACCCTAAAAGTCTCTGCGATAACAAGGAACAGTTTTCAACCTAATTCCTTCAAACACTACATTTCAGACAGAACACATCCTCTACATCTGACCTCACACATGTCATATTTCCCATGTTGCTCTTCTAATGTTTGCTTCTAAACGTGTTTCTGAGCCATCAGTCCAAAGTGGATCCAATCCTCCAGCAGGATGGAGTTTAAATCGGCTCCATGCTCAGACATCAGGCCGTGTTCATACAAACAGATGAATCTGTGGAAAACACCGGAGCTAAAATGGGTTTCTGTGTTCGGCAGGACTGAGACACGTGTGCGTACAACATGACAAACATCATTACTGCATGCGTGTGTGTCGGTGTGTATCCATCATGTCTGAAAACAGCGAACAGTGTGAGAGCAGCGGCTGGGTGTTTGTAGATTCAGCAGAAAGCAGCCTCTTCTTCCATTTTTATTTATCGGGTGGCGGCGACTCGCTGCTGCTTATTTACAGCAGATTGTTTCTCCAGATGTTTTACAGGGAGAGAAATCCCCAAACACAGCCTCGCTGGTCTCTGTCCAGATGGAAGTCATTCTTTATAAGACTCTATAATCCTTCTCTCAGCGAGAGGAAGCAGAGGAAGGTGAAGTGAAGCGTCTCCTCCTCCTCCTCGTGTCACTGACGTTCTCCAGTCGTGTCTTTTCGGGCGAACACTCGGCCCGTCGCCATCCAAAGGTTCATGGTCATTTAATGCTGGTGGATCAGTGTGAGCTGTTCTACAGCTCAGCTCAAACTGTTCAGTCATCAGCTCAGATTAACAACAGGGGTGGAGATAACTACGACTCCCAGGATGCATTTCAGCATGGCGTGTTCCCAGCATGGTCATTCCGTGTCAGTCAAGTCCTTTTGTCTCTTTGAAGTCAATTTGCGTCTCTTCGCAGCTGTTTCATACGTATTTTTAAGTCATTTTGTGCGTTTTAGAAATCGTTTGGCACATTTGCACTCATGTTGTGTCACTTTAAAGGCATTTAGTGTCTCTGTGAAGTTGTTTTGTGTCTCTTTGAAGTCATTTCTCGTCTCTTTGAAGTCGTTTTGTGTCTCTTTGAAGTCGTTTTGTGTCTCTTTGAAGTCGTTTTGTGTCTCTGTGGAGTCGTTTTGTGTCTCTGTGGAGTCGTTTTGTGTCTCTGTGAAGTCGTTTTGTGTCTCTTTGAAGTCGTTTTGTGTCTCTCTGAAGTCGTTTTGTGTCTCTTTGAAGTCGTTTTGTGTCTCTCTGAAGTCGTTTTGTGTCTCTTTGAAGTCGTTTTGTGTCTCTCTGAAGTCGTTTTGTCTCTTTGAAGTCGTTTTGTGTCTCTGTGAAGTAGTTTTGAGTCTCTGAAGTTGCTTCACTTTTTAGACCTGATGCTAGTTAATCTTTTATCTTCATGACTTGAACTAAGATGCTCCAGCAGCTTGAGGTGTACGTAAATGTTCACTTGGTGTGTTTCGTTGTGTTCCAGATGCTTCTTGACGCCACACGGTTTAATACAAACATGTGTGGCTGCTTCGGCTGCTAACATGTTGGTGTACACATGCCAACATTAGTCGCTGCGTTTTATTTCTCTGTTTTACTGACATCATGTGAGAATTACCACCGCTGCTGGAAGCTGCTCTGGATTATTGAAGGAAGCAGGATTTTTCTAAGGTAACACCGACAGCTGCTGAGGAGCCATTGTTTTAGATTTAAACTCTGATATGTAATTTGTCAAGAGGAGAGAAAAATAAAAGAGGAGCAGAACTTGAACGTGCATAACAAAGAGGTTTCATAATATTCCCAGAGCTTTGATTGGAAAAACATCCACCTCTCTCAAGTCCAAGGTTCCTGTGAGGTTTCCTCAAAACAAGAGCTGGTTTCTAAGCTGCAGTGCAATGAACACGGCTCTGTTCTGGGTCTTTGTATCGCTGTTCCTCAGTCAGTGTGGGCGAGGGGGAGAAAAATAACAACCAAAAAGAAAGAAAGGAAATGGCAGATTGATGAAAAGCCAAACTGGTCCCAGGTCGACACGTTCTTCTTCTCTCCACAATATTAAAAACTCCCACACGTTTCGGGAGGAGGGCAGAATTAGCCTTGCCGGGACGCTCAGTAAGCTGCCGTAATGACTCATTTGTTTCATCCTGATAGATGGCTCTCCGGATGGAACAGGACCTCGTTTAAGAGGAGCGGGTGAAGGACGCCGCCGCCGCCGTCACCGGCAGCGTCTTCAAAGCCGTGCAGGCCGCCGGGGGTCGCTGCGAGGGCCGAGGAGGAAAGAAAGGAGATCGTCTAAACGTGAAGCCAACACACACACATCTCCCCGGTGTGGCCGAGGCTTTGAAGCTGCAGCTAAACAGTGAGCAGGAGGGCAGGTGGTGCTGATGAATATTCAGCCGGGAGTCGACTCCGCTGCCAAACAAACCGCCTGTTTGCTTCTGTCACCTTCCAGGTTCTGATAGACTGTTTTATTAGTCCTGACATGACGGCGTACGGCGAGGCTCCGGGTACAGAAACCAGCACGGCTCAGAACAACACACCAGACCTGTTAGAATCAGCTCTGACTGATTTAACCTCTGAATCCCAAAATACTTTAAAGAAATAAAGCACATTATCTTTAAAAGAAAAGCCAAAACGTCACTATTTACCAGCCAAAAACGTCACCTGTCGTCTGTGACTTCCTGTTCTGTCAGGAAAAAAAGACCGACTCTCAGCTTGAATCCTAATATTCATGTTGTGGACAGACAGAACCTTCATTCATCTAAAGGGAAACTGAACTGCAGCCATTTATCAGAACATCCAACATCTTCCTACATCTGATGGACCACCTGTGGACACATGCTGGATGTTCTGATTTTTAACTGTTTTTGTAAAATAAATAAGCAATGAACAGTTCTGATTGTGTGTCATTCTACCCAGAAGACGTTTCTTCTTCATGGTTCTGGTTCCTTGGAGCTGCTGGACGTTACAGTGAAGAAATCAGCAAACCCAGAACCTGCTCAGGGTTCAGAGGGTTGACACGCCGCCACTGGTTCTTTGCTGTTCATTTTATTTCACAGGTCTGACTGTATTTACAGGAATCACTGGTTCACCCTGCAGCAGAACCCAGCCTGGGTCGGGTCCACTCATAGACATCCTCTGGCTCTGGTCCTGGCTTCATCACATGGAACAGTTTAAGTAAATTAGCTGCAGAGCTTTGGAGGGCTGCTTTTGATTTCAGTTCGCTTGAAATCCTCAAATAGCAAACAGAAACTAGTCAAATAAAACACTTTGTAAGACGTCTCTTTATGGACGTGTAGCTGTCTGAAGCTCTGTGCTGCTGTAAACTCTCTGACTAACCGTCAGCTTCAAGCAGCCTCCTACGAACACATGAATGTGGTTAATACCTCCTCTAGCAGGAGTTCCCCGTTAGTCCTCAGAGATAATCTCAGCTTCCCACGTCCCTCACATCCTCTGTGGGCAGCCGGAGCTCCGAGAGGCTGCTGAACCATCTGTGGAGGAAACACCTCCAGTGCAGGGAGCTGAGGGCTGGAGGTCACCGCCATGTTGTCATCAGGCTCCAGATCTGCATCCATTCCAGCAGCTTCCATGTCTTTATCTCAGATGAAGCAGGGATTACCTGCATCACTTTTTAAACTGCTCACATGCTCTGCTCTGGAGAAGATGATCCGACGTCTTCATGTCAGTCCGACTCACCGGATGTAGACTGCAGGTATGAGCCTGCCACTGTTTGCACTGTCTACATGGTTCTGTTCTCAGAATCCCTTCACTGCTGGAAATAACAACAAACTGGTCTCCTAAAGGCTTGGATGGTGCAGTCAAGCAGCCCTGCCAGGTTTTTCAGTAAATTATCCATTTTAATGACAGTTCTCATCTGTCGGTGGTCAAACGTCCCTCCTAAACAACTCCTCCGTCACTATTTTGATGGAAAACCTCTGCTGCATCCTGTTTTTAGCACCACCCAAGATTACTCTAAATAAAGCACACTAGAGCTTTTCTTCTATCCTTTGTGACAGAATGATGACGAGGTGCAGTCAGACCATTCTACACAGAACTGTGTCGGCTCTAGAGAATGGTCTGGCTAGACTAGACCAACTCCCAGCACCACCATCAAGAACGTACAATCTACCACATGGGCTACCAGAGCAGCCCCTATCGCTCTGTTTCCTACGTGTCCATAGAGCTGGAGGTACGTCCAGGAGCTACTGTTGTTGTGATGCCCTCGGTGTTAATGTTGTGATGTGACGAGGTGCAGTCAGACCATTCTACACCGTCTGCAGCCATCTGACTCTCTGAACGTAGACTGCAGGTGTGAGCCTGTCATTGGCTGCAGTTTTCTTCTTCCCTCTTCACGTTTTACAGCTTTCAACAGGAAACAACAACAGCAACCTGGACACTGAGAATTCCAGGTTTCCTTAAGGCTTGCTGCTGTTCTTCAGCCAGTTATCCATTTTATCCATTTTAGAGACAGATCCTGCTTCTCTGCATGTTCAGGTTTCACCAAAACAGATGCAGTGAGCAGGCCTGTACAGCCAGGTCTTTCTTTATCTCTGACACAGAACTCTGCAGAACAGTCTGACTGCACCTTAGCATCATCCTGCTGTCAGGGAGACGAGGACTCTTCTTTGCTTGTATTCTAGAGGGCTTGTTTTCCTGGACATGTTCAGTGTGTAGACAGACGTCAGAGGCTGCTGCTGTTGTTTCCTGCAGTGAGGTGAATTCTGAAAATGGGAACACAGAAGGAGAGGAGAAAACTGAATGTGGAGCTGATGGCAGGTCTTTACTCACCGTCTCCACCCAGTCAGTCAGACTGATGGGAGGACTGACAGCGTCGCCTGTTGGTGACAGTAACTGAGTCAGATGTGTAATATCTGGTCCTGTGAATGAAGTCTCCTTGGTTTACTGATTAATGTTTATTTGCAGTTAATGTGAGAAAACATTTCTGTTTTAGCGTCCAGGTGATGCAACAGACCAGCACATATCCTGCACAAGGCACTGCTGTCAGTACAGTAAGGACTGAATTAAGGTGTGGCATCCTGAGAGACGATACTCGGGGCTAAACACAGCTCATGTTGCTTTAAAACAGGCGGATAAAACAATTTGGTTAAAATCTGATGTACGTAAAACACCCACCAATAGCAACTGAAGATACAGACGATAAATGCAGATTTGATCTGAAGCCACTGACTTCCTCGTCAGCAGGTCGACTGAAACACAAACGCAGTGAAAGTGGTTGTGAGATGGTTTATTTGAAGAGCAGCCTCTTCTCTGCACCGACCAGCCTGTAAACTGTAAACCGGGATTTAACCACAGCCAGCTGCTGAACATTAGCGCTGATGTTTTACGGTCGCTCTGTAAACCTGCGGCGTGTCGTGGAGCAGAGGATAATTCACACTGACTGGTTTACAGGGAAGGTGGCAGCATGTGGGCAGCAGATGAAGCTCAGCAGCTTGTTGGTTTGAATCCCAGACCGGAGAATAAAACACAGCAAATGACCAGCAGCCTCCTCTGGACACATCTGCACTGATTCTGAGTGACAGTTCTTAGTTTTAAAAGGACAGTAACACCCTGATATCACCGTCTGCAGCTGGAAGCAGACACTGAACATCAAATGAAACAGCTGAACCCTGATGATCGTAGAAACATGCAACACAACCACCGTTTTGTTTCCTGCAGGGGAATGACGAGATGTTTGCAGATAATAAAACGTCAGCACACTGCAGAAGAAGTTTGGTCGAGGTGGAAATAAAGTGCGGAGGAAAGAGAATAAAGCCTCATTCAGGTGGGATTAACGTCCACTTAGAGGTCTGAGGAAAGACGTTCAGAACTCCCCTGAGGAAAACCACGTTTTTGGTTCCTCAGTAATCCACTGATGGTTTCTGGACGTCCACGGCTCTGAACACAGCAGCTGCTCAGAGAGAGTTCAGCTGCTTAATGGTTCTTTAAAACGGAACAAATCCAGGTTAAAAGCATCGGGGCATACATTTATTTTAGGTTTATTGATGCAGGGCTGACTTATTTTTACTACAAGTCTTTAAATGCATCATATCCAGTGAGAAAATAGAAAAGTGACGAGCTGAGTGTTTACAGGAGGAGCACAAAGAAATGCTTTTTTAATCGATGAGTCAGAAAATGATGTAAAAGTCCATCAAAACAAGAAGCAGCAGATCACGACTGAACCTCTGGACCTTCAGAGGCTCCACTGCTGTAGATGCTGATGACCAGAAGGTGACACAACAACACTCAACACAGTCTGATAGACCTGAATGTAGCAGGAGACCGGCAGAGACAGAAGAACAGCTGGACTATAAACGCCCTGCTGATTGGCTGACAGGCAACAGGTGAGTTCAACTATCAACAGTAAAACACACAAAGGGAGGAAACAAAGCCACCGCAGATACAGAAGGTGAGTCCCTTCAACATAAAACAGGATCCAACACCAGCAAGACCCAGATGTGTTCTACTGGATTCAAGTCAGGCTGCATACTGGTCCTCATCGTAGGTTCACTCAGTTCGGGTCTAGAAGCTCTGGTGTGACGTTGTTCTCTGGATAAATCTTCCTCTTCTCCATGTGGTCAGCCAGTGTTCTGGTTCCTCCTCAGACCTTCATGGAGCATCTCTAAACGTCATCAGCACCTTTATCTACCATCACACTCCACCTCCGTGCTTCACTGTCAGGACTATGATCCACTGTGGTGGTCCTGGTCAGGTTCTGGACTCCATCTGAGCCCAACTCATTGATCTTCATGTGACCAAACAATGTTCTCCAGCATCCATCAGGCTTCTCTTCATCTTCTTTAGCTCCATCTGGAAGTTTAGTTGTGAGCAGCAGCCAGGTTTAGTTGTGGTCCTCCGTCCATAGAGGTTGATGTTCTCCAGGCTCCTCCACACTGTCTGAGCTCCACACTAACTCTGGTCTCCATTGATCAGCCCTGGTCCAAGTGTGAAGCAGCTGCCGTCTGTTGTCCACAGCTAGATAGTGAAAGTAGTTCCCTGTCCGTGGAGTCATTGTAGGAGCTCTGATCAGTGCTACTATGGCTCCTTCTAGACCTCCTGGTTCCTGCTGACACTGGGCTTCACTGGTTCTTAGTGGATCACTGGTCTTCCTGGATCCTTTTCCATCTTTGTCCAGTCTCACAGTCACATTGTTCACTTCCTCTGTTCACTTCTTCTCCATGTGGAGCCATGATGCAGACATAGATAGACCCAGTCCACAGGTCCAGACCTGGTCCATAGATAGACCCAGTCCACAGGTCCAGACCTGGTCCATAGATAGACCCAGTCCACAGGTCCAGACCTGGTCCATAGATAGACCCAGTCCACAGGTCCAGACCTGGTCCATAGATAGACCCAGTCCACAGGTCCAGACCTGGTCCATAGATAGACCCAGTCCACAGGTCCAGACCTGGTCCATAGATAGACCCAGTCCACAGGTCCAGACCTGGTCCATAGATAGACCCAGTCCACAGGTCCAGACCTGGTCCATAGATAGACCCAGTCCATAGGTCCAGACCTGGTCCATAGATAGACCCAGTCCATAGGTCCAGACCTGGTCCATAGATAGACCCAGTCCATAGGTCCAGACCTGGTCCATAGATAGACCCAGTCCACAGGTCCAGACCTGGTCCATAGATAGACCCAATCCATAGGTCCAGACCTGGTTCATAGATAGACCCAGTCCATAAGTCCAGACCTGAGGAGGTTCTCAGTAGAACCAGGGTCATCATCAGACTGATGGAACCACAGCTGGACTCTGGTTGGTTCAGAGATCTCAGCTGGATTCTCTTTGGTTGCTTTAAATTTCTACTTTGGGTTGTTGCCACTGGTGTCGGTGGTCCGTTGTGTTTCTGTGGTGGACTTTCTGGAGGATTTGTCAGGACGGTCTGTGTGAGCTCCAGAGCCCAGCTGCAAGTCGTCTCAGCTGATTATCCTGGAGCTGAAGACCTGCTCTACAGCACCTTGACCCGGTGGTTGGGCCCCCACTCGGTCCCTCCCACGACAACCAGTCCACCACAGGTGGGGACACCTGGAGAAAGTAAAACCCTCGACCAAACTCTGAGTCGGGGTGGCTGGATGTAACCGGACCAGTTCACCCTGGGGCCTCTCTCTTTGGGATTCTGTGCTCCTAGGAAGGTAACTCGCAGTGAGCTAACTGGTGCAGAGGTGTTTTGTGTCTTGGTGAAGACGTCTGTATTGTACGTCTGCATTAGTCTAGTAGGACTTTAGTGTTTCTGTGTGTAGAAGATGCTAATGTTCCTGTGTTTCATAGCCACTGGTTAGTGGTGCTTCGTGTTTGTAGTGTGTGTTTGGAGGCATCAGTTCAGGTTCAGTTAGTTTCCGTGCACTCGTCACTCGTTTGCTTCTTCTTCTTGGTTCTGTTGTTGTTGTGGTTCAGTTTGGATACGGAGTTTAGTTGCTTTGTTATTTAGTCTTAGTCAGTTTTCTGTAGCTCTGTTAGTCTTCGTTTGGTTTTATTGGGTTCTCACCAACTCTGTCACTGTGTTTCACCTGTTCTGAGTTAATGTAGTCTCTAAGGAATAAATCACGTTACCTGACCAGCGACACCTGGTCTTATGTTGTTGCACTCAGCGACTCCTAGAGCCTCAGAGTTTTAACGTTCATCTGCTGTCCAACCGAAATATAAAGATAATGCCGTCACTGAGAGGTGGTACAGCTCAGAATAACTACGTAGTAAAGTGTCCTAACGTCTGTGTAACTGGTCGTGTTGGAGAGTTTGCTTCTACCACTGGATCCCAGTAAAAACCAGTTAAAACCTCTTTTAGGCAAAGATGGCTGATGGGAAATGTGGTTTTTCCT
Source organism: Dascyllus trimaculatus (assembly GCA_024666655.1). NCBI lineage: Eukaryota > Metazoa > Chordata > Actinopteri > Pomacentridae > Dascyllus > Dascyllus trimaculatus. The sequence goes on from CM045457.1 coordinate 36,814,248, forward strand.
TTGTAGAAACATGAGTGCTGATAATAAACTGATGTCAGGTGCAGATGTGTGTGTGTGTGTGTGTGTGTGTGTGTGTGTGTGTGTGTGTGCGTGTGCGTGCATGTGTGTGTGTGTGTGCGTGTGCGTGCATGTGTGTGTGTGTGCGTGCATGTGTGTGTGCGTGTGCGTGCATGTGTGTGTGTGTGTGCTGTGCAGGATTACCTGATGATAAAATAATAGGTGGTGGTGAGCTGCAGTGGGGCTGCCTGCTTCATCCCGTCCACATGGCCTGTGGTGGGCTCTGATGAATGGACGCTCTGCTGTCAGGACCTGGAGCCTCCTCCAGCTGTGGCCACTTACGATGCAACGCAGAACACCGTCTATCTGCCGTCACCGACACTCGGCCTGCAGGAGTTCAGCCTCAGCAGCAGCGATAACCAGGCAGGAGCTGGACGGAGGTCAGAGCAGCTTGAAGCCTGGATTCTTGGTTCTCAGGGAAAAGTTAAATATTCAAACGTAAATGATCTGTTGAGATCTGGAAGAGTCTGGAACCAGGAGTCAACATGTCCAATATTTACCAGGTGTCCACAGGTGCTACCAACGCTGGAGGAAAATGGAGGCTCCACACCCTGTAGATGTGATCTGCCCCTATGTTCCAGCCTCTCCAGACTCATAAGCTGTAGGAAGATGTTCCACCATGGATGTATCTCCAACTAATAGATGTTCCTCCATGCTGGATGTATCTCCAGCTACTAGATGTTCCACCATGCTGGATGTATCTCCAGCTACTAGATGTTCCTCCATGCTGGATGCATCTCCAGCTACTAGATGTTCCTCCATGCTGGATGTATCTCCAGCTACTAGATGTTCCTCCATGTTGGATGTATCTCCAGCTACTAGATGTTCCTCCATGCTGGATGTATCTCCAGCTACTAGATGTTCCTCCATGCTGGATGTATCTCCAGCTACTAGATGTTCCTCCATGCTGGATGTATCTCCAGCTACTAGATGTTCCTCCATGTTGGATGTATCTCCAGCTACTAGATGTTCCTCCATGCTGGATGTATCTCCAGCTACTAGATGTTCCTCCATGCTGGATGTATCTCCAGCTACTAGATGTTCCTCCATGCTGGATGTATCTCCAGCTACTAGATGTTCCTCCATGCTGGATGTATCTCCAGCTACTAGATGTTCCTCCATGCTGGATGTATCTCTTGCTACTAGATGTTCCTCCATGCTGGATGTATCTCCAGCTACTAGATGTTCCTCCATGCTGGATGTATCTCTTGCTACTAGATGTTCCTCCATGCTGGATGTATCTCCAGCTACTAGATGTTCCTCCATGCTGGATGTATCTCCAGCTACTAGATGTTCCTCCATGCTGGATGTATCTCCAGCTACTAGATGTTCCTCCATGCTGGATGTATCTCCAGCTACTAGATGTTCCTCCATGCTGGACGTATCTCCAGCTACTAGATGTTCCTCCATGCTGGATGTATCTCCAGCTACTAGATGTTCCTCCATGCTGGATGTATCTCCAGCTACTAGATGTTCCTCCATGCTGGATGTATCTCCAGCTACTGTCTCCTCTGATGCTGCATTTATTGCCTGCAGTTCAACCTGAACTCTCTGGATGTTTCCCTGCTGGTCACAGCTGAGTCAGTCCTGGAGGATCAGAACCAGGAGGAGGTTCTGGTTTTAACTGAACCTGCTGCAGATGATTTACTCTTTGGTAAATTTAATGAATTGATATTCAAAGTGAAACCACAGTTTGATTCAGTAACACCTGACATACACCTGGACCTGATGTAAGTCAGTGGAAAATATGACCGTTAAAATAAAACCTGTCTTCAGGCCACCAGAAGATGTGGATCGACAGGAACATCCAGGCCAGGTTTCACCACCACAGACTGGAGTCTTGGCCTCAGTGACCCGTGTTCTGTCCTCTATCTGGGAAACACTGACGCTGAAGCTGGAGTTATTTCTGAAGTCAAAACAGCGTCGACTGTAACAGATAGAATCCTGCAGGCGGATCCAGTCGATCAGAACAGGATCAGAACCAGATCTCCGTGACCATGACGTCCAAACTGGCCCTCCGGGTTTCAGACGCTTGTTAATTAATTGTCTCTGCACTAACATCTGTCGTCTCTGGAGTCCGCCGCACGCTGCTGCGATTCAACATTCATAGACGACTCCTTCCAGCAGCCGCCTTTTAATGATGAAGCATATGGAAAACAGCCGAGCAGAGGAAGAGGAGGAGGAGGAGGAAGATGTGGTCGGCTCTCAGCTGTGAAGAGCTGCACTTTAAAAACATGGAGCAGATCAGGAGGTGGAGGACCAGAGTCCTGAGGAGGCCAGAACCTCTCCATGACATCTAAACTATCTAAACCTCATCTGACATACAGTCATCAGAGACACATGAACAGAACTGAAAAGACCAGAATGCATCAGCTAAAGACCAGAACTGGACAACAACACATTTAAAAGACTGTTAGCAGCATCCATGAGCTCAGCTAACCGTTCAGTCTGTTCTCTGTTGTTGCAAATACAAGCTCCCTTAAAATATTAACTTTTCAACAAGCTAGCTGTCTGGATTAGCACTGAACTGTTAGCTGCAGGCTAGCTAATGGCTTAGTATAGCACTTAAAATTAGGTTAGCAGTTAGGGTTAGGGTTAGCTAATGGTTCAGTTCAGAAGTGAAAATTGGTTGATTTGGATCAGCTACTTCTTTATTTTGGTAATTAAAACAATTTTAAGGTTAGCTAATGGTTTAGTTTAGCAGTTGAAAATGTTCGGTTCAGATTAGCCATTGATTTAGTTTAGCAGCGGAAACAGGTTCATGTTAGCTAACAGTCTAGTTTGGGAGTTGAACTAGTTTTGCTCGGGTGAGCTTCAGGTTTAGTTTACCAGTTTGTTTGAGGCTAGCTAATGGTTAAGTTTACCAGGGAGAATGGTTTGTTTTATTTTAGCAGACTAATTGTTTTAGCAGATAAAACTGTTCCATTGGTTAGCTAATGGTTAAGTTAAGCAGTTAAAACTGTTTAGTGCATGTTAGCTAAAGGTTTAGTTTAGGAATTTAAACAGGTTTAGTTTAGCTAACAGTTAGTTTAGCAGTCAGAACAGGTTCAGCTAAGCTAATAGTTTAGTGTAGCAGTGAAAATTGATTTGATTCAGGTTAGTTACTTCTTTATTTTGGTAATTAAAACAGTTTTGTTAAGGTTAGCTAATGAATTTAGAAGTTTAAAGTGTTTGTTTCAGGTTAGCTAATGGTTTAGCTTAGCAGTTTGTTTCAGGTTAGCTAATGGTTTGACTTAGCGGTTTGTTTCCGGTTAGCTAATGGTTTAGCTTAGTGGTTTGTTTCCGGTTAGCTGATGGCTTAGCTTAGCGGTTTGTTTCAGGTTAGCTAATGGTTTGACTTAGCGGTTTGTTTCCGGTTAGCTAATGGCTTAGCTTAGCAGTGGAAATGGCTTGTTTCAGATTAGCTTCTTTTAAAAGTAGCAATTAAAGCAGTTTTATTTCCATAGCCGTGCTAACGGTTTAGTAGTTTGACCTTTTAAATGAGCAGCTCAGAGCTCTGTCAGACCAGGGGTTAGGGTTAGGGTTAGGGTTTAGGGGGTTAGGGTTTAGGGGGTTTAGGGGGTTAGGGTTTAGGGGGTTAGGGTTTAGGGTTAGGGTTAGGGGTTTAGGGTTTAGGGGTTTAGGGTTTAGGGGGTTAGGGTTTAGGGGGTTAGGGTTTAGGGGGTTAGGGTTTAGGGCTAGGGTTAGGGGTTTAGGGGTTAGGGTTTAGGGTTAGGGTTAGGGTTAGGGGTTTAGGGTTAGGGGGTTAGGGGGTTAGGGTTTAGGGTTAGGGGTTAGGGGTTTAGGGTTTAGGGGGTTAGGGTTTAGGGTTAGGCCTTTCTAGTTCCTGAACTGTTTCTGGTTTCTGCTCTAGAATTACTGCTTTTTTCCAAACAGAGTTCTTTAAACCAGCTCGTTTAAAACCAGAATACTGCAGCGTCAGTTTGTTCAGCAGGTCCTGACTGATGCTCAGAGTTTCTAAGAACCGGCTGAGAGTATCTGGGCTGCTGCTGCTCCTCCTGTTCGTCCTACATCTGTGCTCCTGCAGGAGACGCCTGCAGAGACTCCGCCAGAGGAACAGATTCCTCCTCCACCTCCGCTGGCAGCCGGCCGGCCTCATCCCACCGTGTGTTAGCGTGTGCGCTAGCCGGTGTGTGCGACGTCCCGCCGCCTCTTTATGTTTGCCCCGTTTCCCTCCAGCGAACATCGGATGTAACAAAACCAGAGGACAAAATAAGAACATTACTTTTTAAAGACGTGTCCTGAAGACGGGAGACGGTGATGCGCGCTGACAGCGGCTGCTAATTGGAGTAAATTAATTTACCTCGGGCGCCGATGTTCGCACAAAGCGCCGCTCGCCGCGTGAATAAGTGATGATCGGCAGCGGCCGTATAAGCCCCGACTTTTTGAATCATTTAACGCCGCAATCTGCTAATTAGCAGGGAGAAAAGCCAGCTTTCAGCCACAATTAAGACGGGCCTCTGTCAGTCAGGGGGTGGGAGGAGAGGGAGCGCTTCATTTATTCATCCTCTGAGCAGATGCTGAGTGCAGTGGGGGTTTGGATGCCGGGATGGAGAGGGAGCTCAGGGATCTGGGGGGGTTGGCGTGCGCTTGGCGAGGAAGTTTTCCACCCACCTCACCCCCACCCCCACCTCCTCTCCCTCTCTCTCTTCTTCTTGTTGGGGCTCTGAGGAGCAGCGAGGAGGGCCGCCACCAGCCCAAACAAAGGCCCAACAAAAGAGCTGAGATGTGAGGCGGGAGGGGCGGAGGCTGTGGAGGGTGGTGTTTATCATCACACGCTGGGAGGCTCCGACACGCCGAGTGTTAACCAGTTGTACAGCCTCAAGGTCAAACACGCCGCCGCAGGTTCCTCAGGTCATAACACCGCCGCCGCCTGGCAGCCATCCAGCGGAGCGCCGCCCGGTGTCCCGTTGGAGATCCTGCAGCTGAGGGACGCTCCACATGGAAACACTCCTCACTGCAGGGTGGAGGCCTCCACTGGTCGACCGAATGACTGTTAGAGAAGTTTACCGACTGTTGGTAGCCCTCTGAACACGCCGTAAAGGAATGTTCTCTTAAAAATCACCAAAATACCGGAAACAGAGAGAACCATCAGCTGTTCACCAGAAAGAACCAAACCAGAGCATCAATATTCAGTCGTTCTACCTGCTCCCTCAAATATCCACCTTGAACAAAGAACCAGCTCCAGATTCCATTAAAAACAAGATGATCACAGTAGAAACACCTGGAAACACGACTTCAGCTCTGATCAGTTCAACTTCACCAGCAGGCGCCTTCAGTCATTTTATTACGTCCAAACCTTCGTCTGTCTTTAATGGAGTCCACACAGTCAGATTCATTCTCTGAGCCCTGAAACCGGTCTGACAGGCTGGTACCTTCAAACAGAGACCACCAGTTCATCAGACAGAAACTAAAAGATAGCAGGAATCAGCTGATGGTAGACTCTCTGATGGTCCTTGAACTGATCACGTACACAAGTGACGTACATGAGGAACGTCTAGTAGCTGGAGATACATCCAGCATGGAGGAACATCTAGTAGCTGGAGATACATCCAGCATGGAGGAACATCTAGTAGCTGGAGATACATCCAGCATGGAGGAACGTCTAGTAGCTGGAGATACATCCAGCATGGAGGAACATCTAGCAGCTGGAGATACATCCAGCATGGAGGAACATCTAGTAGCTGGAGATACATCCAGCATGGAGGAACATCTAGTAGCTGGAGATACATCCAGCATGGAGGAACATCTAGTAGCTGGAGATACATCCAGCATGGAGGAACATCTAGTAGCTGGAGATACATCCAGCATGGAGGAACATCTTCCTACAGCAGCTGTATGAAGATGTTCCTCCATGCTGGATGTATCTCCAGCTACAGTCTCCTCTGTTTTATTTTATCGATCCATGTTCTTTTGGACTTCTCTTGGTGAATGGTGTCATTGTGGTGATTTCTAAACAGGTTCTGTGTCTTATAAACCAGGTTCTGGGGTTCAGACGTGACCAGAGCAGATCTGTGATGGACTGTTCTGGGAGTCGGAGCAGAGGGAGGCTCAGCTGCAGTGGTTCTGATTTAAATGGGAAGCAGAAGACGGCGGCAGTAAACCCTCGAACGCTGCTGTAAATAAAAGCCGAGCGTCGTCGTAAATCAGCTACAGTGGATCTCAGGTTCAGGGATCTCCGCCCGACATCGCCTCGGCCTCATTACGACACGCAGCGGCGGCTTTCCTCGCGACCCGGTCAATTTATTCACGCTCAGGCCCGCGGAGTCCTGCCCCGGACATCCGGCGCCGAGCATTATCACTGCTTAGCACCTCCGACTTGGAAATGAGCGGCAGGCCGAAGGTAATGAATATGTTAAAACGGGAAGCCCAGAGGATTTATGTCCGACACGGAGCTGTGAATGTATGCATGCCAGGCCGGTGTTTATGCAGAAGAACCACTGATTATTTATCGTCAGCAGGCCGAGGACCTCCGATCCTGCAGGGCGAACTCTGGGAAGTAAAGTCCTGCAAGATGATCCAGATCATGGTCTGAGACTAGTCAGCATGTTTGACCCTTTACTGCAGGGATTACTAAAACACTGAGCACACTTTATTAGAGCAGATAATAAACTATAAAACATGTTGGACTGAGTGAATGAAACATCTCAGAAACGTCAGACACTTTAAAAAATATCACAAAACAATAAGTCATCCCAAAAAAATAAATCACAACGGACGAAAGACGTTAATGAAGGTTAAAAGAAATAATAAGACGTCCAATACGTATTAATGACATCTAACAGAACAATCAACGATCCCAGAAGGTTTTAAACGCTTCATAGACATAAATAAAATATTAACACACACATCAATAAAACATCACAACACAGTATATTAAATTCCAGTGTTTCCTGTGTCTTTGCAGCTGTTTCCTGTGTCTTTGCAGCTGTTTCCTGTGTCTTTGCGGCTGTTTCCTGTCTCTTTGCAACTGTTTCCTGTGTCTTTGCAGCTGTTTCCTGTCTCTTTATAACTGTTTCCTGTGTCTTTGCAGCTGTTTCCTGTCTCTTTGCAGCTGTTTCCTGTGTCTTTGCAGCTGTTTCCTGTGTCTTTGCGGCTGTTTCCTGTCTCTTTGCAACTGTTTCCTGTGTCTTTGCAGCTGTTTCCTGTCTCTTTATAACTGTTTCCTGTGTCTTTGCAGCTGTTTCCTGTGTCTTTGCAGCTGTTTCCTGTGTCTTTGCAGCTGTTTCCTGTGTCTTTGCGGCTGTTTCCTGTCTCTTTGCAACTGTTTCCTGTGTCTTTGCAGCTGTTTCCTGTCTCTTTATAACTGTTTCCTGTGTCTTTTTGCAGCTGTTTCCTGTCTCTTTGCAGCTGTTTCCTGTGTCTTTTTGGCTGTTTCCTGTCTCTTTGCAGCTGTTTCCTGTCTCTTTGCAGCTGTTTCCTGTGTCTTTTTGGCTGTTTCCTCTCTTTGCAGCTGTTTCCTGTCTCTTTGCAGCTGTTTCCTGTCTCTTTGCAGCTGTTTCCTGTGTCTTTTTGCAGCTGTTTCATGTCTCTTTGCAGCTGTTTCCTGTGTCTTTGCAGCTGTTTCCTGTGTCTTTTTGGCTGTTTCCTGTCTCTTTGCAGCTGTTTCCTGTCTCTTTGCAGCTGTTTCCTGTGTCTTTTTGCAGCTGTTTCATGTCTCTTTGCAGCTGTTTCCTGTGTCTTTTTGCAGCTGTTTCCTGTCTTTTTGCAGCTGTTTCCTGTGTCTTTGCAGCTGTTTCCTGTGTCTTTGCAGCTGTTTCCTGTGTCTTTGCAGCTGTTTCCTGTCTCTTTGCAGCTGTTTCCTGTCTCTTTATAACTGTTTCCTGTGTCTTTTTGGCTGTTTCCTGTCTCTTTATAACTGTTTCCTGTCTCTTTATAACTGTTTCCTGTGTCTTTTTGGCTGTTTCCTGTGTCTTTTTGGCTGTTTCCTGTCTCTTTATAACTGTTTCCTGTCTTTTTGCAGCTGTTTCCTGTGTCTTTGCAGTCATTTGGCGTCTTTTTGTTGTTGTTTTGATGTTGTTGGAGATGGTTTGCATCTCATGGTGGTTGATTTATCTTGTTTTGTCTACAGTGCATTTAAGAAGCATCAATCACAGAATTTAGACTGTTTATATTGTTTTTAAGATGCTCGTTTTTAAGATGCTCGTTTTGTGTCTCTTCATACTTATTTCGTCCGTTTGTTGTCACTTTGCCTGTTTCTGGACTTGTTTCTTGACTCTCTCTCTCTGTTTTACTTGTTTTGCATCTTCTTGCGGTTGTTTTTGGATCCTGTCAGTTTTTTGAGGAGTCACTTGATTTTTTGTTCTTGTTTCCTTTTTTCCATTTTTTAACTGTTTTGTGTGATTTTGTGTTTTTTACTTGTTTTCTGTCTGTTTGTGCTGATTTTGCATCTTGTTGTGGTCATTTTAGATGTTTTGCAGCTGTTTTGTGTCTCTTAGTGCTCATGTTTGGTCTTCCTGCAGTCATTTTGTGTCTTACAGATCTTTTTTTTTTGCCTACAACCCACAGATCTGCAGTTTACCGTCACAGAGGAGGAGAGAAACCAGAAAACCTTCTCACTGAAGAAGCTGGAGTCACAGAATTTAAAAGTGTTTTAAATGAAATATTAAAATATATATTTGTAGTTGGAGATCAGTCTGAAAGTGGAAACCAGTGGACGGCTGCAGAACGGTGCGGCTGCTCGGGTTCAGTCGTACATTCAGACAGTGAATGCTGCTGCTGCTGCTGAGGCTCTTCTATCTGCTGCTCTGGACTGAAGCCAAACAAATGTGGATGTATGAAGGTGTCAGTCAGACTCCTGATCCCGGCGTTCCTGGATGGCTCTCTCCTGGTTTGGCAAACACCAGCTCCCCCCTCCCTTCCTCAGAAGCAGCCCTCGTGCTTCCTTCAGAGGCTCGAGTCTTTCACTTTGATCTCAAAGTCTTTGCAGCCTCATTGACTGTAATGAGATCTGGAGAATCCGTGAGGACGGCGGGGATTTGACGCCGAGCCGAAAAACTCCGGCCGGGGAATCGGCGGCGGGCACAAACAAAATCGAAAGAGGAGCGAGGAGGAGGAGGAGGAAGATCTCAGATGGCTTGGCAAGCGGTTTGCCTTCACCCCTCCCTCCCCCTCCTCCATCCCAGCGTTAATTTCCCCAACGTCGGCGCTCGGGGCTGGAGGGGGAGCCGAGGCTGGCACCGAGGCTGCTGGATGTTTCTGCAGCGGCTCCCCAGACGAGGAGGCGGCGCTTCTGTAATCTCACCAGCTGACTGCCGTCCAGTCCATTAATCAGCCAGTCAAGGTCTGAGCGGCCCGGCGGACCCGAACGCACCCCGAGGTGGAGGAGACGACCGCCGGCGCCGGGTCAAGGAGACGACGTGGTGTCGCACAGATCTGCTGTTTGTCTTCTGTTGTGTCCGTTAATCTGCTCTTTCGGCCAATCAGCAGCCAGAGTCGGTGTTTAGCACAACTGGGACACGACTTCCGGCTGCCGTCGTAGAATCAGAACTCTGGAAATGAAGCCGCTGACTGGGGTCTGGTCAGGACGAAGAAAAATAGCTTCTGCAATATTTTCATGTTTGGTCTTTTATACTCACTGTTAGTCGTCACTCTGGGCCTCTGTGTGGTCGGTCCGGGACTTTTTGAGGTCATTTGCAATCGTTTTGTGAACATTTTACATTCTTTGTCGTTGTTTTGCTTTATTTTTTTGGTCTCTTGCTTTTCTTGCAGTTGTTTTGTTTCTAGTATTTCTGTCGTTCCTCTCTGTACGTCGGTTTTCATCTTATTATGGTCATTTAGTTTTATGTGCAGTTGCTTTTTCTCTCTGCAGTCATTTTGGGTCTGTGGTCCTTTTAAAACTGTGTTGTGGACATTTTGCATGTTTTTTAGTTCTTTGTGTCTCTTTCTAGTCACTTTGGGTCTTTATGCAGTCATTGTGCATCCAGGTTTGATAGTGTTGCAATTTTTAAAGTCATTCTGGTTTTAGACTGGTTTTGAACGGGTTTTAGACTGGTTTTGAACTGGTTTTAGACTGGTTTTGAACTGGTTTTAGACTGGTTTTGAATGGGTTTTAACTGGTTTTGAACTGGTTTTAACTGGTTTTGAACTGGTTTTAACTGGTTTTGAACTGGTTTTGGACTGGTCTTGAACGGGTTTTAACTGGTTTTGAACTGGTTTTAGACTGGTCTTGAACGGGTTTTAACTGGTTTTGAACTGGTTTTAACTGGTTTTAACTGGTTTTGAACTGGTTTTGGACTGGTCTTGAACGGGTTTTAACTGGTCTTGAACGGGTTTTAACTGGTTTTGAACGGGTTTTAACTGGTCTTGAACGGGTTTTAACTGGTCTTGAACGGGTTTTAACTGGTTTTGAACTGGTTTTAACTGGTTTTGAACTGGTTTTGGACCTGGGTTTGACCTAGTTCCCCCACTGCTCACTGGTTTGGGAACTTTATGAATCAGTTGTATGAAACCTGCCGTGTGTCCGACCAACAGTCCATTTCCAGTGAAACCCTGACTGAGACTCGGCTCCATACGTCTGGTTCTGCCTCCTTCAGGTTCTCAGTTTGGTCCTTTAACTCTTCACCAGGCGTCCAAAAGCCTGCCTGACTGAAAACATCACGAGACCCATTTACCGTCATCCAGTAGAAAATGTAGAGCTGAAGGTAAAACTACACACCTGTAAGTACAGCTGAAGGTAAAACTACACACCTGTAAGTACAGCTAAAGGTAAAACTACACACCTGTAAGTACAGCTAAAGGTAAAACTACACACCTGTAAGTACAGCTAAAGGTAAAACTACACACCTGTAAATACAGCTAAAGGTACAACTACACACCTGTAAATAGAGCTAAAGGTACAACTACACACCTGTAAATAGAGCTAAAGGTACAACTACACACCTGTAAATAGAGCTAAAGGTAAAACTACACACCTGTAAATAGAGCTAAAGGTACAACTACACACCTGTAAGTACAGCTGAAGGTAAAACTACACACCTGTAAGAACAGCTAAAGGTAAAACTACACACCTGTAAATAGAGCTAAAGGTAAAACTACACACCTGTAAATACAGCTAAAGGTAAAACTACACATCTGTAAGTACAGCTAAAGGTAAAACTACACACCTGTAAATACAGCTAAAGGTAAAACTACACACCTGTAAATAGAGCTAAAGGTAAAACTACACACCTGTAAATACAGCTAAAGGTAAAACTACACACCTGTAAGTACAGCTAAAGGTAAAACTACACATCTGTAAATACAGCTGAAGGTACAACTACACACCTGTAAATAGAGCTAAAGGTAAAACTACACACCCCTCCCTCCCTCCCTCCCTCCCTCCCTCCTTCCCTCCCCCTCCACCTCCACCTCCACCTGGCTGGCAGTTCTCTCTCCTTTTCTCTTCCCTTACTAGGGCATGAGTGAGGTGTGTGTGTGTGTGTGTGTGAGTGTGTGCACTCTCATTGGATAATCAGCTGATGGAGGACACCTGCAGCAGGGCGTGGTCTCACCTGTCTGTTGCCATCACTTGCCATAAAAGAAGGCTTGGTGCTGCTCACAGTCGGGTCAGGCCGGCCTCGCTCTGATTCTGCTCTGTTTGGGTTAATCTGGTTCTTCTGTGTCCAGGTGTCTGTTGCTGCTCCCTGCCTGAACACCTGCCTGAACACCTGCCTCGGCCGACCTCCACACCACCACCTGTCTGGGTTCCTGGCTCAGCGTTCCCCACGCTCCACCATCTCCAGACCGCCCTCCCTACAAACTGTCAGCTAAGTCGTGGTTTCATGCCGCAGCTTTACCTCCTGTCTCTAGTGGAAGTTAAGGGCTGGTTGTGTCGTCGCACCAGAGCAGTGAGTTCATTCTGTCGGTTCCGGTGACGTTGTTTCCTGTGTGTAGCGTAGCCGCTAATGATAGCCGCGGTTAGCTGTGGTCTCATGTCTCTGTTAGCTTTCCTAGCCCTATCAGTTGGTTCTGGTTGGTTTCCATGTCCCGCTTTGCTTAGAATCTAGTGGTTTAGTCTGTACAGTGTTTTTACTTTGCCTTTTCACTCTAGTGTCCCTTGTGGGCTTCTGTAACTTCCAGTCTGTGAATTCTTGTACAGTAATTCCTCATCAGTCCTGTAGTTGTGCCATTGTACCTTTAATTCTGATCCATCACTATATAATAAACTTTAAACTTACTACCTGTCGTGTCTTCTGTCTGTGCTCGGGTCTTTCCTGTGACATAAACTGAGCTAAAAATGAAAATAAAGCTCAAGTACGTTTTCCCAAAAAGCTGCCGATAGCTACTGTTGGCTAGCTGCTACTGTTAGCTGTTTTGTTTACTGTTGGCTAGCTGCTACTATTAGCTGTTTTGTTTACTGTTGGCTAGCTGCTGTCCTCACCTTCCGTTCATATCGCTCCTGTCTGGAGCCTCTAAACCTCATGTCCATCTCCTGTTCTGTGGACTCATTTCATTGTGTTTGGGATAATTTGTTGATTCAAAAATAAAGTGGCTGCTAATATCTGCAAAAGACAACAAGCTAAAAGTGTCAGCTTACTTATGGGTTAGCTAGTGATGCTAAAGTCTCTTTAAAGGGGGAAACTATGACCCTGCTTTGCCTTTTAAACCATTTGATTATTGTCTGACTTTAATAATCTGCTGGTAAAACACACATCAACAGCTGTAGTTCTGCTGTGACTCGTCAGTTTGTATTCTAGACATGAAGAACGTCATTGTGACCGTCAAACCTCAGCTGGGTAAATCTGTAATTCACTTCAGACTCGTCAGAAACACAGCTGCAGACATCTTCAGCGTCATTTCACCAAGTCAAAACTCTGATTCAAGAAAACAGGAAGTAGGAAGCTGAAGTCCAGATGGAGATCCACGTCAGCCACAGCTTCCTGCTTCCTGTCCGTCTCTGGTGGTTTTCTTGGTCTCTGCGGTCGTGTCGTGTTTTATGTGATTCTTTTTCATGTTTTGTGGTGGTTCTAGTTTAGTTTTCTTGGTCTTTCTATGGTCTTTAGCGTGTTTTTGGTTTGTTCCTGGTGGTTTTAGACCTGTGTGCGGCTGTTTTGTCTTCCTGGTCGTTTGCTTTTGGTCTTTTTGTTTTTATTTTGACCTCCACCAAGGAGGTCGTGTTTTTGCCGGAGCTGGTTTGTTTGTTTGTTTGTTTGTGTTCAAAATAACTCAAAGTTATGGTCGGATTTGGATGAAATCTTCAGGAAATGTGTGAAATGGGACGAGGAACAGATGATGGGATGTTGGGAGTGATCCGGATCACCGTCTGGATCCAGGATTTATTTAAATTTAAGGACACTTAGTCATTGGGAGATTGTGTTGGGGGCTATTGTAAAGCATTTTGAGTTTTTGACACCAGAGTTGGCAGGTCCTCGTACTAGAACCATGGCTGTGTTCAGGACTATTCCAATATCAACATTATTACCTGAATCCCACCACAACCAACCAGTATTCATATATTCCTATATTGGGGACCAGCTCTAATATTAGTTTGTAAAGCAGCTAAGCTACCATACTGTTGGTTAGCTAACTTAGCCACTCTAGGCTACTTGGAGCTACACCGTACTTGGCCTTAAGGTCAGCCTTATTCCATCTTGCTCAAACCTCCTGCTGCTTATTTCTTGTCTCAAAGCTGTAAATTGGGACGTCTTGTTCAAACTAAGTAGTTGTTTTTCACATAGAGCTGTTTGTCCTCAAACGCAGCTGCAACAGAAGTCCTATTTAGCAAAACCAAACCAGATTCTCCAGAGGAACATTTCTTGTTTTATCCTACTTATTTTATCCATTGAGCATCCTCCAGTTAATCTGTTCACAGTAAAGAACCAACATATATTTCTGTGTTGATGTCACCGGACTACTCTCTTGCATGTTTTTTTGGTTCTGGTCCTCGTTGTTGTTGTTGTGTTGTTGTTATTGTGTTGTTATTGTTGTTGTTGTGGCTCTTTGATTGCTTTCTGTCTCTTTAGACTTTGTGTGGTTACGTTTCCTAAATCTTAGTCCTGGCCTGCTGAGATGACGGTGAAGCCTCTGCTGTATGAGGGTCAGCAGGCTGCAGTGTGTCTGAGTGAACTAAGAAACACATGGAGGCAACGAGTGGAGATCTGAGAGGTTCTTCTGGTGGAATCACGGATGTCTGCAGCACAGATCCAGTCTGGATGCTACATGTAGACTCACCTCCTCTCGTCTTCTGTCCTCCAGTTAAATCAATCAATTAAAGCCTTTGTGCTTCACTTCATTTGGTGCTAACAGGCGTGTAAACAGTTGGGGGGTAAATCCGACCCCGAGGTCTCCGGCTGAATTAGTTTGCTCTTCGGGGGTCTGAAGTCGCTCAGGACTGAATCCCATCAGCTCAGCGGCTCCACGACCTTCATCCTTCAGCTTCCCTGGTCACATCCACTATCTGCTGGTCTGGTTTCAGCGTGATCCGGTGGAATCTGATCCTTCACGCTGAAGGTCCACAGCTCTGTAGGGAACTCCGTCAGCCTCCTTCTGCTCCTTGTTGTTCCTGGTGAGGCGTTAAAAACTACTACGACTACGTTAAAAACTCTGGACTTTAGCGGCGATACATAATTAACTGTTTCTGTTCTCTGGTTCTGATGCTGCATTCATTCATTGATCCAGTAGGTTGGATTCTCCTCTCAGTCTCTCTGAGGAAACACTGCCTGCAGTTCAACCTGAACTCTCTGGATGTTTCCTGTTGGTCTCAGCTGAGTCAGTCCTGGAGGACCAGAACCAGGAGGAGGAAGGTTCTGGTTCTACTGGGTCAGAACCAGGAGGACAGATTTGTTTTGTTTTTTACAGAGTTTTTCACATTTTCAAGTGAATCATGTAGAATAAAGTGATTTTTAATGAAACATCATGATTTTAACTTTTGACTTGGTTCATTTTTAATAACTCTTTGCACATGACGTGTTTAAGGACCGTCGGATTTCACAGTTTCTGGCTGACTAAAGGAAGGACTCCCTTTGGTAATTTACTTATTTTAAAGAGGACTTTCCTCTCAGACTCACCGGTTGGTTTCAGGTTTCAGAAACTACGACTGTGACTGTTTGAGCTCTGTGATGCTGTGTTGAAATGAAAGTGACGGTCCGAACACGTGAACACGTGAACACGTGAACACGCTGAACGTCACATGACCGGCTGGATGTGTGGATGTTCAGAGACCCGGAGCTGTGAGTGGACCTCTGGATGACTGTGGTTTAATTAAAACAGTGTATGAGGAAGAGAGGTCATTAGCGGTGAGCAGATGGGGCCCTGGTTGCCATGGAGACCCTCTTCATTGTTTACGGCGCCGCTCTTTGTTCGTCTAAATGAGTGCCTGCACATCTCCCTGCACTCGGCCCGACATCAGGCCCGGTCCGGCCGCCGCCTCCCGTGGAAACTACCTGATGATGTGATTACGGGGTCACGTTCCCGCCGGACGCCGCCGCCGCCGCCGCCATGCCCCGCAGCCACACGCTTGTCTCGCATTACTTGGGAGGACGCTGCGGAGTTCGGATGCCGCAGGATAAAAAGGATGTGGCAGAGAAACACCTGAGGTGAAGATTTAAGAGGTCAGAGCCGGAGTCAACCGGAGTCCTCCTCCTCCTCCTCCCACGCTCCCCGCCGACATCCATCTTTAATGTAAAAACCTCCGACAGAACAATGGCTCTTCCCCCGGCGACGGCCCCGCTCCTAATAATTAGCCGGGGGTCATCATTTTTTGATAAGCCGAGCAGCAGAGAGGCAGAGGCGGTCGCAGGGACGCATTTCATTTGCATCCTGGCATGTTAATGCAGCGTCTCCTGGCGGCGCAGGTCAGCCGATCGCTGCCGCCGTAATTAGCTCCAATCCCTGTCGCACCGTCGAGGTACGGAGAGCCGGAAGGGCCACGATTCACATCTGTCTGCAAGAGTTGAAATCAAAACGCTGCTTCTTACGCAGCTCAACGCCAGAAACCAGCCGACAGCCCTCGAGGAACTTTTCACGCAGTCGAAGCCTGGCGGCCTGTAGTTAGACGCTGTTAGGAAACAGTGCTGCTTCCTGTGGTCACAGCGCAGCTTTAAGAGACGTTTCTACAGCCCTTTGAATGCAACACCCTCCACAACATGGAGGCCAACAGTCAGCACTGAGTACACAGTCACGGCCTGTGTTTAATTAAAGTGGCCCAAAATGCTGTTTTCTACGACGCTCTAATCTCAGTGCCTTTACTGTCGACTTTTCAACCCATCAGAAGCTGAAAACAGGATTCTTTAAAGGCCTTCTATTTACTGCGGCACCTTTTACACCATCCAAAGGTTTTTTCACAGCACTCGAATCACAACGGCACTTTTTACACGGTCCAGACCGGGCCTAACACCGCTTTATTTCATTGTAAATTGCCAAAGAAGGGTCCTTTTTACGGCACTTTTTAACACATCAAAAGCTGGAAAAGCGCCACTTTCCTCAGCGCTCTGACTAGATTGGTACTTTTTATGCAGTCAGATCCTGGCAGAGCAGCACTTTTAACACCGTCAGCAGCCAAAAAATGAAAAGGAAATGGTCCTTCCTTTGCTGTCACAACCAACAAACACCACTTTTTACACAGTTCTAATTAAAATGCAGCTTTTTACCGTCTAAACCTCGCAGAACTTCACCGCTGTCAGAGAAAAAGTGCTGCTTTCTACGGCGTTTTAATCACAATGCTACTTTTTCTGCCGTTTTCATTAAAGTGCAGCTTTTTATGCAAACAAAAGCTTTAAAAATGCAGCTTCTGACGTCACCAGAGGCTGGTTTCATGGCGCTCTAGTTACAACAGCGCTCTTCAGGCAGTCAGAACCAGGCAGATCAGTCCTGTTCAGGCTGAGGTCTGATTCATGACGACGTCTTTCACTGTCAGCTCAGGAAGCGCCGCCTGCTGCTCGGCCTCCGGCAGCATTTAGATTTTAAACTGAGGTGAATTATGGCTCTTCTGGCCTTCCGTACTGAAATATTGAACATGGCCGAGCCGAGCGGTCGCAGTGAGGCCGGCGGTGAGTCTCTGCTCAGCTGCTGAATGCGACTCACCGCTGCAGAGGGCCGCTGGTCGTTGGTTGGTTGGTTGGTTGGTTTGTTTGTTGCTGTGAGGTGAGCGAACCTCAGCAGGCCAAACAAACGGTAACGGAGAGAGAGGGGAAGCCTCAGGGCGAGCACACACACACACACACACACACACACACACACACACACACACACACACACACACACACACACACAGCCTTTCCATCACTTCAGAGGACTTTACATTGATTTACATTCATGTCCTGCAAACTAAAGCTGCACCTGAACATTAACATTAACCAAGTCTTTGTGCTAAAATGCAATGATTGAAAACACACACACACACACACACACACACACACTGATGTGAATCACAGTTGTGAGTCTCTCTGCTGCAGCTTCTTGTGAACTAAAATAAACCGTGGTGAGCCCTGAATCTCAGCCGAGGCTCCGCTGCTGCTGGAAGGACTCGGTAGAAGCAGAAACACCTCAGCGCTGAAATACGAGTCCTGAATTTAATGTCCTGCTTAACCCTCCGCTGAACCCCGCGCTGTTTGACGGAGGGAGTTCTTCGGTTCTGGTACGTTTTCTGTCCGTCAAACTAGAACTGTGAATATTTAGAGTGAAGTCTGGTCCTGTGGATGTCTGCTGAAAGGATGAGCTCCTGGTTTCTACAACAGATCCTCACTGGATTAAAACAAACTCAAATTTCACCTAAATTGTGAAGGTCTGGTTCTGTAGATGATGTTTTGTTTGGTTCTGGTACATTTGCTGTCTGTATATGTGACACTGGGAATGTTTTTAATGAAGTCTGGTGCTGTAGATGTCCTTGCAGCGTCCACAGTACCAAACTCCTTCTAAATATCCCTGTCAGCGCGGCCTCATCAGGAATGAAACCAGGTCTGAAACTGTGAATGTTTGAAATGAAGTCTGGTTCAGCAGAATCGGAGCTCCATCAGTCCAGACTGTTTGCTTCCAGCTGTCCGGTTTTTGTTTGGTTTCAGTCCTGATGGGTAAAATCCAGAGCGCCTGCATGGTTCTGGTCCTCATGTCGGATCATAAACGGCTCCTTCATATTGAAACGCAGATAATAACTCCCAGAAAGCTCTTTTATTAGATCAAAGAAGGTTCATATAGGAACTTGTGTGCTCGGTGCCGTAACCTGCTGCATTATGTTATGAATATTAATTCATGGCTGGACGGGAGGAAGGAGACGGGGGAGCTGTGGTGGAAAACAAATTATTTGGAGGCAGCGATTACAGCGTCCCCGGAGTGACGAGGATGATATTAAAGTAATCTACGTGGCGAGGTGAGCGCGCTCCCATCGAGGATGATCGACGTCTAAATTAGTCCAAGAAGAAGAAGAAGAGCAGCAACAAGAAGCCGTCAGGACAAACAGCTCATCACGAGGCTGCAGCTGCCTGAACAGGTTACATACGTGTTTCTGGTCATGCGTGTCGCTGTGACGTGGCTTCATGTAACATCTGCACAAACACACACTCCAGTGAGTTCACTCTGAAAACACACATCTAAACTACACACACCTACACACACAGCTGCAAGAGCCACTGAGAAACATCTGGAAGTGAACACACATGTTGTATGTTTGCCCACCTTCACACACACACGTTAACCCACACACATGCAGCCAGCTGTGTGCAGCTGTAAACAAGCAGCACTTCATTTCCCAGAGGGCCGTGCTGCTGCTGAGGAGCTCCTCAGAGAAAGTCAGGAAGCGGAGGCTGAGAGGGCCGCGTCCATCTGGAGTTGAACCCACAGAGCCCAACGCCATGGCAACCAACACTATGGCAACCAACACTATGGCAACCAACGCCATGGCAACCAACGCCATGGCAACCAACACTATGGCAACCAACGCCATGGCAACCAACGCCATGGCAACCAACGCCAAGGCAACCAACACCAAGGCAACCAACACCATGGCAACCAACACCATGGCCGCCATCGCCATGGCAACCACCGACACTTTCACTTGGTGTAGATGAAACTTCATCTTCACCAC
Source organism: Dascyllus trimaculatus (assembly GCA_024666655.1). Classification (NCBI taxonomy): domain Eukaryota; kingdom Metazoa; phylum Chordata; class Actinopteri; family Pomacentridae; genus Dascyllus; species Dascyllus trimaculatus. Next base: position 36,833,302 of record CM045457.1, read on the forward strand.
CAACACCTCCAGCTGGGGTCTCTAAGGCTTGTGGGTAACGTAGTGTTCGGAGTGTCTGACAGTGAAACATGCTCCTCCATGTTTACAGTCTGATTCTTTTTGGGAAAGCGAAGCAGGAAACGTTTCGGCTCCATAAACCTGCAGGAATTTCTCGGCTCTGTTTCTGTTCGGCCTGGACGGTTCCCACCTTTCCCACACCTTCGGGCTGCCGCCTCCCGCGGTGATGAAGTCACTGAGTTATTGTCCTCCAGCTGCAGCGTTATGGATTAGCACGCTCCATTCACCCTGTGATTTACAGCCGCTGCTCAAACCTGCGATAGCTTTAACACTAAACACTAAAACCTGCCATCGGAGTTGAACTTGGCCTCGGACCAAACTCCATCTCACCTAATTAGATGTGATTGCACAATCAAGCGGCACCAAATGGGCCCGGGTTCGCCTGAAGCCGTATTTCAGCGGCCCGGATCAGAAACGTCCTCAGCAAGCATCCATTACAGCGCTGGAGGTTTCTGGCAGCGGCAGGAAGCGGTCACTTCCCGATGAAAAATGGAGCGTTTGGCTTCCCGTCAGGAAAAAACGGCGTCGACGAGCTCCGAGCCGGTTCTCAGAGAGGCGTCACTGAGCCATTAGCGGGCACCAGAGCACAAGAAAGGTCATTTATTACGTTGCAGGGTTCTGCTGAAGCAGTCCTCTGACAGAAAGCACACATTACAAACATGTTTTCAGGCGAGGAAGAACTCATCTGTGAGCAGCGTGTTCCAGCAGGTAGCTGTGGATCTGTGCTGGGCTTCATGTCTGGACAGACATCGGCTCCTTGCTGGGTTCTTCCTCTGCACCGCAAAAACATATCTATTAAACAGCTCTGGAAACCTGGTGGCCGACGTACAAATATAAAAATAAAAAGGTGAGCTGCTGTAACTGAATGAACAGTGAAAGGAAAGGCAGATATCTGTCCAGTAAAACTGAGTGAAGCAGTGACATGATGAGTGTTACCAGTCAGACATCGTACCAGGAGGAGTCATCACTGATGTGGACATTATCTACTGTCCACGTCTGGTTTTACAGTCAACATGTACATTGATGGTGTTTCTGGGACTTTGCTGAGATGAACTGTAATTTAACAAGACTGGAACTCTGTTGAATCTTCTTTAACTTAAAGTCAAACCAGCTTTGTGTTCTCAGATTGAACTCCAGTAGAAACAGGGACATTTAAAACCTGTCAAAGAACAAATGACTGTTTAGAAAAACCTCATTTTAATATGTATTTATTATTGACAGCTCTAAATACTATATAAATGTGATTTTTTACACAAAGGAAAAGATCGTTTGTACACATTTAGGTTTTTAAATAATCATCTCCAGACTGTCTACGGATCAACACTGTAAAAAACAAACCGTCGTGTTTAAAGAACTCAGTCCAGAACAGATTTAATTTGACGTTCTTGTCATCTTGGTCTGGAATCAGTAAAAGTGTCTGCTGACAGTTTTCCTTCAGATCTTCCCTCTACAGGTTCAGGGTTCAGGTTTCCTATGAAAGCTCCACTGCTGATCAGCTGCAGAGACGTTAGAAGACCTCATGGATCCCAACCCTACAGACAGACGGGTGAGGAAGGAACCAACCCTCTGGACTCCACCACTCTCCAGAGGTTTCTATTCACTCCTGTCACGTTTTTCTTCACTGTGGCTCATTTTCCCTGCACCTGTATGGAAGCTGCACACCTGGTGACCTCTCTGTGGCACTGATGTCTTTGTGTTGGTGACCTCCTGGTGTCCATCAGTACTTGCTGACAGTGACCCTTCGCTGGTGGCAACCTCTCTGCAATGGTGACCTCTTGGTGTTGGTGACCTTTCAGCGGTACTAAACTCTTGGTGTTGGTGACCTCTCAGCGGTACTAAACTCTTGGTGTTGGTGACCTCTTGGTGTTGGTGGCGTCTTGGTGTTGGTGACCTCTTGATGTTGGTGGCGTCTTGGTGTTGGTGACCTCTTGGTGTTGGTGGCGTCTTGGTGTTGGTGACCTCTCAACACTGGTGACCTCTCAGCACTGGTGACCTCTTGGTGTTGGTGACCTTTCAGCGGTACTAAACTCTTGATGTTGGTGACTTCTCGGTGTCTTTGACCTCTCGGTGGTAGTTTTTCTCACAGTGAAGGTACCCTCTCAGCACTGGTGACCTCTTGATGTTGGTGACCTCTCAGCACTGGTGACCTCTTGGTGTTGGTGACCTCTCAGCACTGGTGACCTCTTGGTGTTGGTGACCTCTCAGCACTGGTGACCTCTTGGTGTTGGTGACCTCTTGATGTTGGTGACCTCTTAGTGTTGGTGACCTCTTGGTGTTGGTGACCTCTCAACACTGGTGACCTCTTGGTGTTGGTGACCTCTTGATGTTGGTGACCTCTTGGTGTTGGTGGCCTCTTGATGTTGGTGACCTCTCAGCACTGGTAACCTCTTGGTGTTGGTGGCGTCTTGGTGTTGGTGACCTCTCAGCACTGGTGACCTCTTGGTGTTGGTGACCTCTCAGCACTGGTAACCTCTTGGTGTTGGTGACCTCTCAGCACTGGTAACCTCTTGGTGTTGGTGGCGTCTTGGTGTTGGTGACCTCTCAGCACTGGTGACCTCTTGGTGTTGGTGACCTCTCAGCACTGGTGACCTCTTGGTGTTGGTGACCTCTTGGTGTTGGTGACCTCTTGGTGTTGGTGACCTCTTGGTGTTGGTGACCTCTTGATGTTGGTGACCTCTTGGTGTTGGTGACCTCTTGGTGTTGGTGACCTCTCAGCACTGGTGACCTCTTGGTGTTGGTGACCTCTTGATGTTGGTGACCTCTCAGCACTGGTGACCTCTTGGTGTTGGTGACCTCTTGATGTTGGTGACCTCTCAGCACTGGTAACCTCTTGGTGTTGGTGGCGTCTTGGTGTTGGTGACCTCTCAGCACTGGTGACCTCTTGGTGTTGGTGACCTCTTGGTGTTGGTGACCTCTCAGCACTGGTGACCTCTTGATGTTGGTGACCTCTTGGTGTTGGTGACCTCTCAGCACTGGTGACCTCTTGGTGTTGGTGACCTCTTGGTGTTGGTGGCGTCTTGGTGTTGGTGACCTCTTGGTGACCTCTTGGTGTTGGTGACCTCTTGGTGTTGGTGACCTCTTGACTGGTGACCTCTTGATGTTGGTGACCTCTTGGTGTTGGTGACCTCTCAGCACTGGTGACCTCTTGGTGTTGGTGACCTCTTGGTGTTGGTGACCTCTCAGCACTGGTGACCTCTTGGTGTTGGTGACCTCTCAGCACTGGTGACCTCTTGGTGTTGGTGACCTCTTGGTGTTGGTGACCTCTTGGTGTTGGTGACCTCTTGGTGTTGGTGACCTCTTGGTGTTGGTGACCTCTTGGTGTTGGTGACCTCTCAGCACTGGTGACCTCTTGGTGTTGGTGACCTCTTGGTGTTGGTGACCTCTCAGCACTGGTGACCTCTTGGTGTTGGTGACCTCTTGGTGTTGGTGACCTCTTGGTGTTGGTGACCTCTCAGCACTGGTAACCTCTTGGTGTTGGTGACCTCTTGGTGTTGGTGACCTCTTGGTGTTGGTGACCTCTTGATGTTGGTGACCTCTTGGTGTTGGTGACCTCTTGGTGTTGGTGACCTCTTGGTGTTGGTGAACTCTCAGCACTGGTGACCTCTTGGTGTTGGTGACCTCTTGGTGTTGGTGACCTCTTGGTGTTGGTTACCTCTTGGTGTTGGTGACCTCTTGGTGTTGGTGACCTCTTGGTGTTGGTGAACTCTTGGTGTTGGTGAACTCTCAGCACTGGTGACCTCTTGGTGTTGGTGACCTCTTGGTGTTGGTGACCTCTTAGTGTTGGTGACCTCTTGGTGTTGGTGACCTCTTGGTGTTGGTGACCTCTTGGTGTTGGTGACCTCTTGGTGTTGGTGAACTCTCAGCACTGGTGACCTCTTGGTGTTGGTGACCTCTTGGTGTTGGTGACCTCTTAGTGTTGGTGACCTCTTGGTGTTGGTGACCTCTTGGTGTTGGTGACCTCTTGGTGTTGGTGACCTCTTGGTGTTGGTGAACTCTCAGCACTGGTGACCTCTTGGTGTTGGTGACCTCTTGGTGTTGGTGACCTCTTAGTGTTGGTGACCTCTTGGTGTTGGTGACCTCTTGGTGTTGGTGTGTGTCGGCTGAGCTCGGCGTTGCAGGCGTGGATGTAATTGCAGCCCATTTGTAGCTCGACAGCTGGGCAGAATTCAGGATTGCCATTTGGCCCGGAGTGGAGGGGAGGGGAAGCCACATGTCCTATTAAAATGTGATGATCCTGGCTCCCGCCGCGCCGCCGCCTCCACCTCCACCGGTTTGATGTCCCGCTCTTTAGGGCCTTAATGGGAGAAGACTCTGCTGCCGTGTCACGCTGCTCTCTCCCTCGCTTCAGGACGGTTATTTACGCTGGCAGTTGGCTTCGCCTTTTATGTACCAGCGGCTGTGTGTTTGTGAAGCTCTTGTTTGCGTCCAGATGTTCGTGGTCGGGTCGCCGCGGGACGAGGAACTGTCACCCATTTTGTTTTATTTAGGAGCTGCGAGAGCGCAGCAAACTAGTTAACAGGAAAAAGGTGGCAAGGAGCTGCAGCCGCGTTTAAAGAGCTGCGTGACAAACGAAGCGGCGGCGTCACTCAGCCGCCACGCTGCAGCAGCAGGAGGGCAGATGGCGTCTAAAATGGAAGATTTGTCCGAGATGTCGCCTCATTTAGAAATCTAAACGTGTCGTCACCACGCCTCACATCAAACAGCAGCGAGTGCAGCGGCCGGCAGCCACGAACGCATGGTGCTAACCCGAACACGCCACATACAACACGCAACACACAACACACAACACACAACACACACAACACACAACACGCAACATGCAACACGCAACACACAACACACAACACGCAACACACAACACGCAACATGCAACACACACAACACACAACACGCAACATGCAACACGCAACACACAACACACAACACACAACACACAACACACACAACACACAACACGCAACATGCAACACGCAACACACAACACACAACACGCAACACACAACACGCAACACACAACACACAACACACACAACACACAACACGCAACATGCAACACACGCAACACGCAACACACAACATGCAACACACGCAACACGCAACACACAACACACACAACACACAACACGCAACATGCAACACACGCAACACGCAACACACAACACACAACACACGCAACACACAACACGCAAGTATTTAGTACTTCATCTATCTATCTATCTATCTATCTATCGATCGATAGATAGATAGATAGATAGATAGAGGTTTTATTTGGGTGTTTTATTTTAGTTTTTAAAAGACATTTTCCATATATTTAAGACGTTTTATTAATTTTCAGGGTTATTATTAGTAGTAGTAATTCAGTATTATTAATATTAATATTAGTATTAATTTTTCAAACATAACCTTTTTATTACTTTGACTGGTTTGTAAAAAGTAAACGGCCTCTTACTGGTTTGGACCTTCATATTTCAGCTCATTTTAAACTGGTTTGAGTTCAGTTTTACTGGTTTTGTTCTGGTGTGAACTGGTTCATTCCAGTTTTTACTGGTTTTGAACCAGAACATATTTAATGTGTGAACATGTTTCTCAGATTTTCACGTTTATTTATTATTTTATTTATTATTTTAATGACTTCAATGTTTTGGGGGCAGAAACATTTTAATAATTTTCATTAATATATTTTTGTATTTATTCTTTTCTACTTTATTATAAACAACATTTCTTAATATTTTTCAATTTAATAATATATTTATCCTCCAAAACACTTTCTCAGTAATTTCCAGACATTTTAATTAACTCTCAGAACCTCGTTAACGGGCTCGGCTGCTTCATACATTTTGGGGGTATTTTATAATTTTATTTGAACATTAGTTAAATGATGCTTAGTTTGTTGATGTATGTTCTTTTTTACATGTTAATCATTTCATCCATGACCTCCTCGTTCAGCAGGTTCACTCAGATCATTGTCAGAACCAGAACCAGAACCAGAACCACAGAACCGTCTGCAGTCTGACCCCAACCCTAACCTCCAAACCTGAAGGTACGAAGGAAGCAGCTACCAGCTACCAGACCAGTGCTAGTCTGGACTGGTTTCCTCCAGTAGCACTGGTTTAGACTGGTCTGGGACATGTGTAAAATACTTTAACTGTCTGGAGCTGGTTCATAGATTGAACTGGTTTATACCAGTATGGGCTTGTTAAACTCCGGCTTTGGACTAGTTTAAACAGGTTCTAGACTGGTTTTAGTCTCATGTTTAGACTAGCTCTGGTTTGGTTTTGAACTGGTTTTACTAGTTGCAGCTGCTTTTGGATTAGTTTATAACCGTTGGACTTGTTTTGGAGTAGTTCATGGTAAATTATCCTGTTATGGACTGGTTGGTACCAGTTTACTCTGGTTTTGGATCGGTCTAGACTGGTTTGATTAGGTCTATAATAGTTTTTACTGGTTCTGATGGGTTTATACCAGTTTACACTTGTTTTTTCTACCAGTCTGGACCGGTTTTGACTCCTGGTTACGGCTGAAGACGGTTCTTGTTCTGGACGCTGGACCTCATCCTGCTGCAGGATGGCTGTGGGTCGATCACCTGATGGTGGCGTCAGAACCGACATGGAGTCAGAACCGACATGGAGTCAGAACCAACATGGAGTCAGAACCGACATGGAGTCAGAACCAACATGGAGTCAGAACCAACATGGCGTCAGAACCAACATGCCGTGTTCTTTGGTGCGGCCCTGCTGGGACCATTAGAGCTGTAAGCAGCACTTATGTGAGCAGAGCGTGATGGAGGGGATCCGTCCGCCTCGCTGCTCCACCCGAGTCACACGGCCCTCCTCGGAGGCCTCCTTCAGTCCACCACTTCACAGCCCGGCTCCGTCGAGGCCCGGCCCGATCAGCCTTCCTGCTCAGGTTAGCGGCCCGCGGCCCCCTGAGGCGCCACATTACCGAGCAGCGATGGAGGCGTGTTCGGCGCAGCAGAAAGACGCCGCTTCACCGAGCTCAGGTAAACAGCCGTCCTAAATACCTCGGAGCCGAGCCGGCGGCCTGCAGCTCGGCTCCAATCATCTCCATCATCAGCCTCCCTCCTGCCCCCCTCCATCCCAGACCTCCACACTTTCATTTCAGCTCTCCTTCCTCTCCTCTGCGTTATTTCCCTCCGGCTGCGTCTGCTCTCTTTACAAAGCCCCGGAGCATTATCAGAGCATTACAGCGCGCAGCATGTGTTTGATTAAAAAAGTGTAAAGTTACAAATTAGTTAATAAAATCATTTAGGCCGATCGCTGCAAATGGTGATGAATGTCTTCCATATGTTCCCAATAAAGCAGCAGAGTGCCATGTGCCCGTCCCCTCTGTCTTCGCCATAAACAAATAAATTAAAACAATTACCGCGCCGAGCGCCGCCGTCTGTAATGAGAGCGCCGCCGTGTGAAATATGTGACAGCTCCGTCGCTCTGAAGAGGCGGCGGCCATCTTTCACACATCCCTCCTGAAGCACCTGAACCTGGCTCAGCTGCTCTGCTGCCCAACACGTGGTCGGGGGGCTCGGCGGGGTCCCTGCGGGGCCACCTGAAGGACCGGAGGCCCCTGAGTGAACGGAGAGGCTTAAAGGAACACAAGATCCACGAGGAAGACCAAGTCAGGCAGTTGAAAGGCCTCCAGGCAGCAGACCGGCTGAGAAACACTCAACCACACCGAGCCCAGACCGGGGCCTCGGAGTCCTGGTCCCGGCCTTGGTTTTAAACATGGTTTATACTGGTCTATACAGGTTAAGGTGGTTTAGACTGGTCTGAGCTGGTTTTACTGGTTTGTAGTGATTTAGACTGACTTTACTGAACAGTTTGAACATGAACATACATGTATTTATTGAAACAGGAGAGTTTTTATCACGGATGTCGTTCTTCCACCTTTATTCTCTTCACATTTGTTTGTTTTCTTCGTCTGTTGACGTTTTTATTTTGTGATGTTTGTTTCCTGGTATTAATTTAAATTTATTGGTTCTAACAAGAACATTTTGTTTCAATGAAAGGTTTTCAACCCAACTGGGTTGACTGGTTTATACTGGTTTGGAATTGTTTTTGCAGGCTTTTGCTTGCATGTTCAGGTTTAACCTACTTTTAACTGGTTTCTCACTGGTTTGGACTGGTCTTACCTGTATGGACTGGTTTATACTGCCAGGCTTTTACTTGTTTGGCTGTGGACAGGAATGGAAGTGGTTAGACTAGTTTACTGGTTTTAATGGTTTTTGTTCAGGTTTGACTGGATTTTGTACTGGTTTGGACTGGCACTGGTTAAGGCTGGTTTGGACTGGTTTGGACTGGCACTGGTTAAGGCTGGTTTGGACTGGTTTGGACTGGCACTGGTTAAGGCTGGTTTGGACTGGTTTGGACTAGACTGGGACTGGTTTGCTTTGGATTTTAACTGGATTCTCGTCATTTGTATTGTTGCTGGGCTGCTTTACACTGGTTTGTACTGGTTTGTACTGGTTTGTACTGCTCTATGTCTGGTTTGGACTGGTGATCAACTGATTTATACTGGTTTGAACTGGTTTTAGACTGGTTTTGGACTCCCCGGGTCAGACTACTGTGTTTTGTGGGACTCCTGGTGCTGGCTGAGACCCTGACTGGGTCAAAGTGACTTCACTGACGATGAGGAGATGTGAGATGTTCTTTATGACTGATTGGATCGCTGATATCTGCAGCACAGATCCAGTTCAGATGTTAAATGTTACGACAGCTGGACTGTGAGTCAGCTCACTCGTCCAGATGTTCACTGAGGAAACATCACCGTGTGAATGTTCTGCAAACATTCAGCGTCTCCTCTCAGCAGAGACAGACGTCTAAACCAGAGCTAATGCTAAGTGAAGATTTACGGAGGAGTCTGTTGTTTTACTGCACGGTCACGTGGAGGCCGGCTGTAACCATGGCAACCGTACACAACAGCTCAGAAGAGATGGAACCAAAATGAAAGTAAAGGTTTAGCTTTGCTGCTCTGAGTTCAGCCGGTAAACTCAGAGCAGCACCGACACAAACTTCTGGTCAGGACTGAGTTTGTCCTCAGGAGCCGTCGGAGAGCCGCTGCAGAAGAGTTCACATCTGGAATCATGTCCGACACATCTGGACTCCTTCATCAGGTAACCGGAGACCTTTCTGTCAGATCTGCAGGACGAAGGGCAGCAGGAGGACCAACGCAGAGCCGCAGAGCATCATGGGAAGGTTGCTCAGCTGAAACATGAAGAGGTGCCAACGACGGACCGACTCCATTGAGACTGTTAGCATTTTTAGTAACTAAAAAACACACGGCAAAACATGAATGAATGAATGAAAACTATCCAGAAACAACGGCTAATGAAAAATATGAATGAATGAAGGACAGATGAGTAGATCAAAAAGATAAAAACAGCACAGTGTTTTCAGAAACAATGAATGAATGAATCTAACACATGAACACGCCGTGGGTTATTTCTGCCCTCGGCTTGGGCTCACAGGTGCAGTTTGGTTTTCTGAAGTGACCATGACAAAGATGTTTTCACCTCTGAAGGTCTGCTCGATCAGCAGCCGAGGAGTCTTTACGAGGGTTTGGGACAAAGCCACCGATTTAATGGGACTCAGGTAATGGTCCTTACACCGGGGGTGGGGGGTTGGGGGGGACGGTCCAGGTTTGTGTCCGTTGACCTTCACAGTCGGTCAGCTGGACTAAAAAACATTAAAGCAGCGAAGAAGCAGATGAGAGCAAATGAGGCCTTTAATTGAAGGAGCAGAAGAAGAAAGAGAGGAGGGGGAGGGGCTGGAGGGGGGGTCGGTTACCACGACGACATTAAAGTTCAGCTTCGTTTATTTTTAGTTTTCAGGATCTAAAATCTACACGGCGAGCGATGAAACCTCCACCGACCATCAGGAGCCCAAAGCTGCACGTCTCCATGGACACATTATGACGGAGTTACCTGTCGGCTCACCTGTCCACCTGATGAATGGATGAATAGAACATAAACAAAATAAAAACCAACTAAGGACGGTGTGAACGACTGGGTCCACAAAACATGGATGATGGATGGATGATGGATGGATGGATGGATGGATGGATGATGGATGATGAATGGATGGATGATGGATGATGGATGGATGGATGATGGATGAATGAATGGATGGATAGATGATGGTTGGATGGATGATGGATGGATGGATGATGGATGAATGAATGGATGATGGATGGATGATGGATGGATGATGCATGAATGATGGATGGATGGATGGATGGATGGATGGATGGATGGATGGATGGATGGATGGATGATGGATGATGGATGAATGAATGGATGATGGATGATGGTTGGATGGATGATGGATGGATGGATGATGGATGGATGGATGATGGATGATGGATGGATGATGGATGGATGATGGATGGATGATGCATGAATGATGGATGGATGGATGGATGGATGATGGATGATGGATGATGGATGAATGATGGATGGATGGATGGATGAATGGATGGATGATGGATGATGAATGGATGGATGATGGATGATGGATGAATGATGGATGGATGGATGGATGAATGGATGGATGATGGATGATGAATGGATGGATAATGGATGATGGATGATGAATGGATGGATGATGGATGATGAATGGATGGATGATGGATGGATGATGGATGATGAATGGATGGATGATGGATGATGGATGATGGATGGATGGATGGATGGATGGATGATGGATGGATGGATGGATGATGGATGATGGATGGATGGATGGATGGATGGATGGATGATGGATGATGGATGATGGATGGATGATGAATGGATGGATGGAGGATGAATGGATGGATGATGGATGATGAATGGATGGATGATGGATGGATGATGGATGGATGATGGATGGATGGATGATGAATGGATGGATGGATGGATGATGGATGATGGATGATGGATGAATGATGGATGGATGGATGGATGATGGATGATGGATGATGGATGGATGATGGATGATGAATGGATGGATGATGGATGATGGATGATGAATGGATGGATGATGGATGATGGATGGATGATGGATGATGGTTGGATGGATGATGGATGATGGGTGATGGATGGATGAATGGATGATGGATGAAGGATGGATCATGAATGGATGGATGGATGATGGATGATGGATGATGGATGGATGGATGGATGGATGGATGGATGATGGATGATGGATGATGGATGGATGATGAATGGATGGATGGAGGATGAATGGATGGATGATGGATGATGAATGGATGGATGATGGATGGATGATGGATGGATGATGGATGGATGGATGATGAATGGATGGATGGAGGATGAATGGATGGATGATGGATGATGAATGGATGGATGATGGATGGATGATGGATGGATGATGGATGGATGGATGATGAATGGATGGATGGATGGATGATGGATGATGGATGATGGATGAATGATGGATGGATGGATGGATGATGGATGATGGATGATGGATGGATGATGGATGATGAATGGATGGATGATGGATGATGGATGATGAATGGATGGATGATGGATGATGGATGGATGATGGATGATGGTTGGATGGATGATGGATGATGGGTGATGGATGGATGAATGGATGATGGATGAAGGATGGATCATGAATGGATGGATGGATGGATGGATGATGGATGGATGGATGGATGAATGGATGATGGATGAAGGATGGATCATGAATGGATGGATGATGGATGGATGGATGATGAATGGATGGATGGATGGATGATGGATGATGGATGATGGATGGATGATGAATGGATGGATGGATGGATGATGGATGATGGATGATGGATGATGGATGGATGGATGATGGTTGGATGGATGATGGATGAATGATGGATGGATGGATGATGGATGATGAATGGATGGATGATGGATGAATGATGGATGATGGATGGATGGATGGATGATGGATGGATGATGGATGATGAATGGATGGATGATGGATGGATGATGAATGGATGAATGGATGAAAACAAGTTAGAAGAGAATGATACCTTTCAGAATCAATGAATGAATGAATGCTTTATTTACTCTCTCTTCCTGTTTGATGGTATTTTTTTCTCCTGTCAATCATCACCTGTGCCTAGCAACAGCCGGAGGGGCGGGTCAGCGCGGCCTCACCTGGGGGCGGAGCCTGTTCACCTGTTGGTGGCCGCAGAGGGGCGGCGCCGCTCCAATCGCATCAATTAATACCAATAAAGACCTTAAGTGACAAACAGAGAAGCATCAGGCCGACAAAGCGCTGCAGCTTTGTTCCTGCGAGGTGCCAGCTGCCGCCACCGGGCCCCGAGGACGTCGCCGCGGCGCCGCGCTGAGCGGCGGGACGCGGTGGGCGGTGACGGCGCCGCTGCAGTATTAATGAGGCGACAGCTCGGCCTGCTTCTGTATTCATTAAGCATCTGGGCCGACAGATGTGAAGAGCCGCCGCAAGACGAATAAAAAATGACTTCCCATCTGGACGCCCCAAACTGGAAAAGACAAGAGGCACTTCCTCTTTCACTCTACCCACAGACCCACAGACACAACAACAACAACACAGCAACACAACAACACAACAACACACAACACAACAACAACACAACACAACAACAACACAACAACAACTTCCCATCTGGACGCCCCAAACTGGAAAAGACAAGAGGCACTTCCTCTTTCACTTTACCCACAGACCCACAGACAGCACAACAACACAGCAACACAACAACACAACAACACACAACACAACAACAACACAACAACAAAACAACAACAACACAACAACAACTTCCCATCTGGACGCCCCAAACTGGAAAAGACAAGAGGCACTTCCTCTTTCACTTTACCCACAGACCCACAGACAGCACAACAACACAGCAACACAACAACACAACAACACACAACACAACAACAACACAACAACAAAACAACAACAACACAACAACAACTTCCCATCTGGACGCCCCAAACTGGAAAAGACAAGAGGCACTTCCTCTTTCACTTTACCCACAGACCCACAGACAGCACAACAACAACAACAACAACAACACACAACACAACAACAACAACAAAACAACAACACAACAACAACACAGCAAACACAACAAAACACAACAACACAACAAAACACAACAACACAACAAACACAACAACACAACAAACACAACAAAACACAACAACACAACAAACACAACAACACAACAAACACAACAACACAACAAAACACAACAACACAACAAACACAACAACACAACAAACACAACAACAACAATACAGATATGTTTTTGTGTCTCTCTGTCGTTGTTTTGTGTTCTTGTTGTGTTTATTTCACATTGTGTTCTTGTTTTCTAGAAGGCCTGTTTTAAAGCTGCTGTCCTGAACCTGGTGTTGATTCTGTTAAAGCGTCGTGTCGTTTCAGTCGATGTCGTTTCAGTCGATGTCGTTTCAGTCGATGTCGTTTCAGTCGATGTCGTCTCTGTTGTCTTCTGACTGAACTCATAGCTTCAGTGTGTTTAAGGTTTGTGTTGTTTGTTGTCTTTGTGTTGTTTGTTGTCTTTGTGTTGTTTGTTGTCTTTGTGTTGTTTGTTGTCTTTGTGTTGCTCAGTCAATGTGTTCAGTCTTGTTGTGTTTTGTTCTTCAGAAGCAGCTCTTAAATGCTGAGAGCTGATTGGCCCCAGGTGACCTCTCTCCACCAATCACAGCCAGCAGGTGAGTCTCACCTCGCTGAGCGTAATAAGACTGGCACCCAGGTTTGAGGATCTGATGGATCATTGACAGTGAACAGATCATGAACAGGTCTTTGTTCTCAGTGAACGTCTGGTCCTCCTAGTTAGACGACCACAGCAGTGTGAGTCTGTCTCACAACTTTATTAACTCCACCCAAAGACACAAGCGGTATGGGTGGAGCACCGTCACACGAGGACCGGGTCCTGTCCTGGTCGTTTGGCGTGTTAGCGTGTGCTACTGTGTGTTCTTGTGTTCTTTTTATCATGTCTGCATGTCTCTCGTCTGACTTTGTCATCATTTCACACTCTGTGTTACTTTAGTGTGTCTTTGTGTCGTTGGTGTGTGTCCTTGTGTCATACGTGGTCTGTGATATGTTTGTGTGTCTTTGCGTGTCTTTGCGTGTTCTCTCTGAACCTGTGTGTCTTTGTGTTACTTTGATAAACAGATGTACCTTCGACCTGTTTGTCCTCAGATTAAAACCTGTTTGGCAGCAGCTCAGGTGAGCTGCAGGTCGGAGCTCCGCCTCCCGCTGAGGTCGCCGCCTGTCGGCACGGCGACGCTGAAGAGGATAAAAATCTTCATCTTCATCATCGTCAGCAGCAGCAGACAGATGTGATCTGAGGTTTCCTTTGTGTCCGACTGACCTGCAGCACGTTTACTTCCTGATCTGACCCTTTGAATATTCTAAGTATATATATATATATATATATATACTGTATATATAGAGTATATATATACAGTATATATATACAGTATATATATACTCTATATATATATACTCTATATATAATTGTATATAGTTATATTGAGTTATACTCATTTATTAGAGTCACATTTGACAGCCGGTGACTTGTTCTGACTCTTTAATCAGCTCTGATAGAAACTGGAACAGAAGCTGAACCACCTTTAAACTGTCTCATCTCCAGGTTTGTTGGATTCTAGATAATCCAGTAAAACCACAGAAGGAGAGCTGAAGCCTGATGGAACCATCTCTTTACCAGAACCGGTTCAGTCCATCTGAATGTGTCGTCTCCATGACTCAGACTGGTTTCTTCAGGTTCTTGATGGTCTAAGTCAGGACTTTGGGGGGACCAGTCTAGAACCTTCATTCCAGCCTGATGGAACCATTTCTTCACCACTTTGATGTGTTTGGGCTCATTGTCTGGTTGGAACATCCAGCTGTGTCCCAGATCAACCTTCTGCTGATGGTTTTAGGTTCTGATCCTCCTCCTTCATTGTTCCATTGACTTTGTGTGAAGCTCCAGTTCCACAGAGCATGATGCTGCCACCTCCATGCTGATGGTAGGTCTGGTGTTGTTGGGGTTGAAGGCCTCACCTTCTCTCCTCAGTCTTTGTTCCATCTGACCTCAGAACTTTCCTCCAGAAGGCCTTTTCTTTGTCCATGTGATCAGTGGAGCTTTAAGGTTCTGCTTCTAGAGGAAGAACTTCCTTCTTCATGGAGCCTCTCAGCTCATGTTGATGTCCAACCCTGTGGACACTGACAGCTGTGTTCCAGCAGCTTCTGGTTCATCCAGACCTGCTTTCTGCTGGTTCCTGGTTGACTCTGGACCATCCTGACCAGGTGTCTCTCAGCAGCAGGTGGTAGTTTGTGTTTCCTTCCTGATGGTGGCAGCAACACACCTGGACCATGAACTTTATACTACAAACAGGTGATTCTAGGACCTGAAGCTGCTCTGAAACGGCTCCAAGGGACTTTCTGACTGGTTCTAGTCCATGATTTGCTTCTTCAGGTCTTTGCTGAGCTCCTCAGACTTTCCGCTGTAGTCTCTGAGTCTAATGAGTGGATCAGTGGTTCTAGTTAAACTGGATCAGTGGAGTCAGCAGCTGTAGTCGATCAGAATCACTCAGGAGAAGATAAGAGGCCATGAGGCTAAGAGAATTACATGAACACAACTTTTACATCACTAAAACTGATCATTCTGTTGGTTTTGACCCTTTAATAAATGAGTGAAATCAGTTCTAGGAGTCACTGGAGACGTCCTGTTATCACAAAACACAAGTGAGCAGGAAAAGAAGAGTCTTTGTGGTGCTTCGTGTCTATTTGTGGGTTTTTGGTTCTTTTATTTATTTTTGTGACATTCAGGGTCTTTTCATGTCTTTTTCGGCTCATCTTATGCCACGTTGTCGCTGTTTTACATCTCTGTGGTCTTTTAGGATCTCTTTGTGTTGTTTTGTGTCTTCTTTTGTCATTTCATGTCAGTTTCTGGTCGTTTCGTGTCTCTCATTAGTCTTTTTGTGTGTCTTTGTGGTGATTTTGCAGCTGTGTTTCTGCTCTGAGCGTCTGCAGACTGTTTAATATCTGTAACTGAGTAAATATCAGGTTCTGTAGAGGAACGTTTGCAGAACTCGGCAGGTGAATAAAGAGTCGGTGATCAGTGCAGAGGACTGAGTTGGTCGCTGCAGCCTGCGACTCGTGTTTCATCCATAAATGATCAGTGGGATGAATAAACCATCCGACATGTATGACAGATGAATAATGGAAACATGTTTTTCTTTTCTGCGCGTCGTCAACCTGAAGGCTCTCCACATTAAACGGTGTCAGCGCCGCCTCGCTGCTCCACGCTTTATCTGTGTGTCTGAGGAGCTTCAGGGGAAATCAGACGCAGCACACCTGAGCAGGTGAGTCAGACGAACACAGGATGAGTCTGAAAACACATGAATGACCCTGCAGGGTACAAATGATAAAAGCCTGTTTCTGTTTCCTTTTAAACGCACTTCACACGTTCAGCCTGTCAAAACCCTTTAAAATGAAAAATATAGTAGAAAATAATTTGTTTCTTATTATTGAAGGAATGATTTTGTTCCTCAGACGAAGCAAAATGTTTCATAAAAGGAGAAAACGTCTCTCAGAACTTTAAATCACAATAATTCATAATTAAACAGGAGTTCATCAAAGACCAGAGGAAGAGGAGCAGCTGTAAGAACCAGCAGAGACCAGCAGGGGGCAGCAGACAGAACACACTCTGACACAACCACACACACACACACACACACAACCACACACACACACACACTCTGACACAACCACACACACACACACACTCTGACACAACCACACACACACACACACACACACACACACACACACACACACTCTGACACAACCACACACACACACACACTCTGACACAACCACACACAAAGACACACACACACACAACCACACACACACACACACTCTGACACAACCACACACACACACACACTCTGACACAACCACACACACACACACACTCTGACACAACCACACACACACACACAAACAGATTGCTTGTGTGTCTTTGTGTGTGGTTGTGTCAGAGTGTGTGTGTGTGTGTGTGTGTGTGACCATCAGCTGTTTTCGTCTGTTCTTCAGCTGCGCTCTGATTGGCTCCTCAGAGTTTGGTGTTCTCAGCTCCGGTCTGATCGGGGTCACCTGTCGGCAGGTGTGCAGTGGCTCCGGACAGAGCTGACATCAGCTGCGATGCGTTCGGGCTCCGGAGGAAAGCTCGTCACCCGGCTGAGAGGCGCTCTAATGTGTCGGGGTTAATGGGATCATCAGAGGGTTAATTAGGCCTCACACCTCGTTAACACGCCGTCGCACTGAGCAGGCAGGAGGAGCTGATCCCAGAGCAGATCACTGACACACTCCACTGTACAGGAACTCAGAGATGACCTTCACCTCCTGTGTGCAGCAGCGCCCCCTGCTGGAAGGGCAGAAACAAGCTGCTTAACCCAGGTTCACTTTAACCTCCTTTTACCATCAACACAGCAAGAAAACCACTTTCTACCCAGAACATACTGCAGAGGGAAAGTCTGAGGAGCTCAGCAAAGACCTGAAGAAGCAAATCATGGACTAAAACCAGTCAGAAAGTCCCTTGGAGCCGTTTCAAAGCAGCTTCAGGTCCTAGAATCACCTGTTTGTAGTATAAAGTTCATGGTCCAGGTGTGTTGCTGCCACCATCAGGAAGGAAACACAAACTACCACCTGCTGCTGAGAGACACCTGGTCAGGATGGTCCAGAGTCAACCAGGAACCAGCAGAAAGCAGGTCTGGATGAACCAGAAGCTGCTGGAACACAGCTGTCAGTGTCCACAGGGTTGGACATCAACATGAGCTGAGAGGCTCCATGAAGAAGGAAGTTCTTCCTCTAGAAGCAGAACCTTAAAGCTCCACTGATCACATGGACAAAGAAAAGGCCTTCTGGAGGAAAGTTCTGAGGTCAGATGGAACAAAGACTGAGGAGAGAAGGTGAGGCCTTCAACCCCAACAACACCAGACCTACCATCAGCATGGAGGTGGCAGCATCATGCTCTGTGGAACTGGAGCTTCACACAAAGTCAATGGAACAATGAAGGAGGAGGATCAGAACCTAAAACCATCAGCAGAAGGTTGATCTGGGACACAGCTGGATGTTCCAACCAGACAATGAGCCCAAACACATCAAAGTGGTGAAGAAATGGTTCCATCAGGCTGGAATGAAGGTTCTAGACTGGTCCCCCCAAAGTCCTGACT
The DNA here is from genome assembly GCA_024666655.1 of Dascyllus trimaculatus. Lineage (NCBI taxonomy): Eukaryota > Metazoa > Chordata > Actinopteri > Pomacentridae > Dascyllus > Dascyllus trimaculatus. Next base: position 36,851,609 of record CM045457.1, read on the forward strand.
TAGACCATCAAGAACCTGAAGGAACCAGTCTGAGTCATGGAGACGACACATTTAGATGGACTGAACCGGTTCTGACCAGAGGAGTCAAAGAGGAACCAGAAGAACCGACCTGAGGAGGAGACGGACCAGTTTAACCAGTTTAACCAGTTTAACCAGTCATGAACGTTAATGTTTGTAGATTTGATTCATGGTCTCTACAGGTGGATGGAAACGTTTGTTCATCAAGGTGTGTCTCCTGTACCTGCTACATGCTAACTGATGCTGCTCTGCTAACCTGCTCTGGAGAAGATCCAGTCAGAGGTTCAGATGTCGTCCCTCCTTCCTCAGTCCACCTCCTAAATACCACATCATGTTCAAACGTCCAATCAGAAACAAGCAGCGGCACTGTTCAGGAAAACAAACACATCAACACATGACGACCAGGAGAAGACAACATCCAATATATCTGATTGATACCAATATACCTGATTGATACCAATATACCTGATTGATACCAATATATCTGATTGATACCAATATATCTGATTGATACCAATATACCTGATTGATACCAATATACCTGACTGATACCAATATATCTGATTGATACCAATATACCTGACTGATACCAATATACCTGACTGATACCAATATATCTGACTGATACCAATATACCTGATTGATACCAATATACCTGATTGATACCAATATACCTGATTGATACCAATATACCTGATTGATACCAATATACCTGACTGATACCAATATACCTGACTGATACCAATATATCTGATTGATACCAATATACCTGACTGATACCAATATACCTGATTGATACCAATATACCTGACTGATACCAATATACCTGACTGATACCAATATATCTGACTGATACCAATATACCTGATTGATACCAATATACCTGATTGATACCAATATACCTGACTGATACCAATATATCTGACTGATACCAATATACCTGATTGATACCAATATACCTGATTGATACCAATATACCTGACTGATACCAATATATCTGACTGATACCAATATACCTGATTGATACCAATATACCTGATTGATACCAATATACCTGATTGATACCAATATACCTGACTGATACCAATATATCTGATTGATACCAATATACCTGACTGATACCAATATACCTGACTGATACCAATATATCTGACTGATACCAATATACCTGATTGATACCAATATACCTGATTGATACCAATATATCTGATTGATACCAATATACCTGACTGATACCAATATATCTGATTGATACCAATATACCTGACTGATACCAATATATCTGATTGATACCAATATACCTGATTGATACCAATATATCTGATTGATACCAATATACCTGACTGATACCAATATATCTGATTGATACCAATATACCTGATTGATACCAATATACCTGATTGATACCAATATACCTGACTGATACCAATATATCTGATTGATACCAATATACCTGACTGATACCAATATATCTGATTGATACCAATATACCTGATTGATACCAATATACCTGACTGATACCAATATACCTGATTGATACCAATATATCTGATTGATACCAATATATCTGACTGATACCAATATATCTGACTGGTGTTTTAGTTTTTGTTGAGCCTTAGTTCTTTCTTTTCTCCAACCAATGAAGATCATCTGACTCTTAATGGGACGTCAGTGATCCTCCCCAACACACACACACACACACACACACACACACACACACACACACACTTGTTAAAACAGCGTCAGCACTGGTGGTGTGATTTTCTCACCTGATGTAAACCTGTGAGCTGCTGACATGGTGGACCAACTGCTCTGAGAAACACTGGCAGACACACAACAACAACAACAACAACAACAACACTCAGCCCACTGAGCTGGAAACACACAAGAAACACGGCACCGGTGGACACCAGCATTACACAACACAAAGCAACAAGACAACAAAGAGACACAAAACAACCACAAAGAGACACAAAACAACCACAAAGAGACACAAATCAAAAACAAAGAGACAAAAAACAACCACAAAGAGACACAAAACAACCACAAAGACACAAAATAACCACAAAGAGACACAAAACAACCACAAAGAAACACAAAACAACAAAGAGACACAAAACAACCACAAAGAGACACAAAACAACCACAAAGAGACACAAAACAACAACAGGGAGACACAAAACAACCACAAAGAGACTCAAAACAACCACAAAGAGACACAAAACAACAACAGAGAGACACAAAACAACAACAAAGAGACACAAAACAACCACAAAGAGACACAAAACAACAACAAAGAGACACAAAACAACCACAAAGAGACACAAAACAACCACAAAGACAAAAAACAACAACAAAGAGACACAAAACAACAACAACAAAGACACAAAACAACAACAAAGAGACACAAAACAAAAAGAGACACAAAACAACCACAAAGAGACACAAAACAACAACAAAGAGACACAAAACAACCACAAAGAGACACAAAACAACCACAAAGAGACACAAATCAACAACAAAGAGACAAAAAACAACCACAAAGAGACACAAAACAACCACAAAGACACAAAATAACCACAAAGAGACACAAAACAACCACAAAGAAACACAAAACAACAAAGAGACACAAAACAACCACAAAGAGACACAAAACAACCACAAAGAGACACAAAACAACAACAGAGAGACACAAAACAACCACAAAGAGACTCAAAACAACCACAAAGACACAAAACAACAACAGAGAGACACAAAACAACAACAAAGAGACACAAAACAACCACAAAGAGACACAAAACAACAACAAAGAGACACAAAACAACCACAAAGAGACTCAAAACAACAACAAAGAGACACAAAACAACCACAAAGAGACACAAAACAACAACAAAGAGACACAAAACAACAAAGAGACACAAAGAGACACAAAACAACCACAAAGAGACAAAGAGACACAAACAACAACAAAGAGACACAAAACAACAACAAAGAGGACACAAACAACAACAAAGAGACACAAAACAACCACAAAGAGACACAAAACAACAACAAAGAGACACAAAACAACAACAAAGAGACACAAAACAACCACAAAGAGACACAAACAACCACAAAGAGAGACTCAAAACAACCACAAAGAGACACAAAACAACAACAAAGAGACACAAAACAACAACAAAGAGACACAAAACAACAAAGAGACACAAAACAACAGAGACACAAAACAACCACAAAGAGACACAAAACAACAACAAAGAGACACAAAACAACCACAAAGAGACACAAAACAACAACAAAGAGACACAAAACAACCACAAAGAGACACAAAACAACAACAAAGAGACACAAAACAACAACAAAGAGACAAACAACCACAAAGAGACAAAACAACAACAAAGAGACACAAAACAACCACAAAGAGACACAAAACAACAACAAAGAGACACAAAACAACCACAAAGAGACACAAAACAACCACAAAGAGACACAAAACAACCACAAAGAGACACAAAACAACCACAAAGAGACACAAAACAACAACAGAGAGACACAAAACAACCACAAAGAGACACAAAACAACCACACACAAAACAACAACAGAGAGACACAAAACAACCACAAAGAGACACAAAACAACCACAAAGAGACACAAAACAACCACAAAGACAACAGAGAACACAAAACAACCACAAAGAGACACAAAACAACAACAAGAGACACAAAACAACCACAAAGAGACACAAAACAACAACAAAGAGACACAAAACAACCACAAAGAGACACAAAACAACCACAAAGAGACACAAAACAACAACAGAGAGACACAAAACAACCACAAAGAGACTCAAAACAACCACAAAGAGACACAAAACAACAACAAAGAGACACAAAACAACACAAAGACACAAAAAACAACAAAGAGACACAAAGCAACAACAAAGAGACACAAATCAACAACAGAGAGACACAAAACAACCACAAAGAGACACAAAACAACCACAAAGAGACTCAAAACAACCACAAAGAGACACAAAACAACAACAAAGAGACACAAAACAACCACAAAGAGACACAAAACAACCACAAAGAGACACAAAACAACCACAAAGACACAAAAAACAACAAAGAGACACAAAACAACCACAAAGACACAAAAAACAACAAAGAGACACAAAACAACAACAGAGAGACACAAAACAACCACAAAGAGACACAAAACAACCACAAAGAGACACAAAACAACCACAAAGAGACACAAAACAACCACAAAGACACAAAATAACCACAAAGAGACACAAAACAACCACAAAGAGACACAAAACAACCACAAAGAGACACAAAACAACAACAAAGAGACAAAACAGATTTCAAAATAAATTAAAGAACGATGCAGGAAGTTGTTGTGTTTTGTGGTTTTGTTGTTTCTTCCTGTGTTGTTGTATTTTCAGTTTGTTGTTGTTTATTTGATTGATCTGTTTTTGTGTTTTTATTTTTGTTTTCGTTCATCTGTGTTGTGTTTTTTCTGTTGTGTTTACGGCCTCGTGTTGTGTTTGTGTTGTTGGCTTCAGGTTTGTTTACAGTGTTTGTGGTTTTGTTGTATTTTCAGATGGTTGTTGTTTCTTGCTGTGTGTTGAAGGATTTGTTGTTGTGATTTAAGTGTTGTTGTGTTTGTGTTGTGTTTTCTGCTTCGTTGTGTTTGTGACTTCTATCTTCAGTTTTATTCTTGTATATGTGGTTTTGCTGTTTTATTGTGTCTGTTTGTTTTTTGTTCTGTTGTTTTGTTGTTTTCTGTTCTTGTTTTGTTTCTTTGTGTCTTCGTTGTCGTATTGTGGTCGTTGTGCTGGTTGTTGTGTTTGCTGCTCTGTGTTTCTCTCTCTGCTGAAATAAAACCAGACCTCTGTGTCGTCGCTGTCCTGATCTCAGAGCGTTGCGTTTGCAGGTTTGTGCGTTTTATTCGAGCAGCAGACGACCAGAATCAGCAGTTTGCAGCAGCAGGAACAATGAGGAGGCTGGTCGGGCTGCAGCCGGCAGATGCTCTGACATCTGGCCCGTGTCAGCGTGTTGTCGACGCATTGTTAGCGCCGCGAATGTGCAAACAGATTAACAGGCAGGAGAGCAGCTTCCATTCATCGCACATGAGCTGGACTTTATCTGAGCAGCAACCAGCGTCCGTTAATCAGTCAGTCAGAAGTCCTAAAGCCCCGTCAGACATGTCGGCGCTCCGACCAGGTCTGACAGAAGAAACCAGAACATGGATCTAAACCTGGAGGACGGGTCGTCATTACCTGTGACGGTTCTTCTGACAGATCTTCAATAAAACTCTGATCCGTTCACACAGTTCTGCTTAATGTCTATTGATCTGTTCAGAGTGCGCCCCCTGGTGGTCGGCGCTAGGAAAACTTCACCGCAGCCGTACGAGAGCTACTGTACACGTGTTCTCTGTATGTTACACGGCTAGCACGTGTTCAACCAGCTAAACTAGTTCAGGTTGTAATGACACATTCACATGATCTGACTGTCAAACAGCTGAAGGGCCTGTTTGATCACACTCAGGTGGAGTCAGAGGGAGGAGTTCTGCAGACTCTCATAGGAATGAATGGAGTTCAGGCTGATTCGTATACGAACACAGGAACGAGGTGAGTTACAGAAAACCTGCTGAGTCTGTCAACAAACTTCACTGCCCTTTAAAAAACACATCTTCATCTTCAGCTACGAGCTGAAGCTTTAAAACCCTTCAGTCTATATTTCACATCTCAGTAGTTACAGTTAAAGTCAGTGGGAGTCAGCAGATCATTGACTTTGATAAACAGCTGCAGCCAAACGTTGACTGACTGGTTGTTTCCACTTTGACCATTAACTCCCTTCTTCATGTAAACCTGGACATTTTCCACCGTTTTAGATCTTCTGTAAAAACATGAAGGATGCTTCAGAACATCGACCTCCACGGACAGAAGACAGGAAGAGTCGCTGTTCAAAAGAAAACATGAAGAGAAGCCTGGAGGAGCCTGGAGAACATCAACCTCTATGGACGGAGGACCACAACTAAACCTGGCTGCTGCTCACAACTAAACTTCCAGATGGAGCTAAAGAAGATGAAGAGAAGCCTGATGGATGCTGGAGAACATTGTTTGGTCACATGAAGATCAATGAGTTGGGCTCAGATGGAGTCCAGAACCTGACCAGGACCACCACAGTGGATCATAGTCCTGACAGTGAAGCACGGAGGTGGAGTGTGATGGTAGATAAAGGTGCTGATGACGTTTAGAGATGCTCCATGAAGGTCTGAGGAGGAACCAGAACACTGGCTGACCAGATGAGACCATCCTGAGTCCACAGTGGATGCATGGTCCTGACAGTGAAGCATGGAGGTGTTCTACGGCCACGCTGTGTTTTTGTGTCTCTTTGTGGTAATTTCTTGTTTATTTGTAGTTGTTTTTGTGTCTGTATGGTCATTTTATCTCTCTTTTGTCGTCATTTTGTGTCTCTTTGAGTCTGTTTGTGGTGGTTTTGCGTCTCTCTCTGGGTGTCTTCCGTGCATCTTTGCGGGGGTTACTCAAACACAGTGAAGTGGGACATGCATGTTGTGAGAATGACTGAATGAACCAGTTAGTTTTGAAGAGTAAATCATGAGCTGAGGATGCCGACAGCTTTCAGAGAGAGGACTTAAGGTGAGGAGCAGCGGTGGAGCGTCGTCCTTTTGTTCGGCTGCTCTGAGTGGAAACAGACTCAGCGTTATGTCACTAATCAGTCCACAGGCGACAGCTGATCGATCCTGAACGAGCTGCAGCCTGTCAGTCATCTTCACCTGCAGGTGGATCAACAGAAACCACGATGATGAAGGAGAAGCTCAGAGTTCCTCCGTGATGACTTTGAAGAGTTCCTCCGTCGGCTCGGTGAGGAAGTCTGACCCTCGGTGGATTTCCTCTGCTGGGATCGGAGCGTTTCCTCGACACCCACGTTGCAGCGCTGCGCCTCCAACACAAAGCAGCGCAGTGTGTTTGTGAGCCGTGGGTTGGCGTGGACGCCGGCCAGCCCGTCCACGCCTGATCCCACCGGCGGGAGAGTCCGGGCCGCTCCCCGGGCCGAGCCGATATCAGGCCTTAATTCAAATGTAAAGCAAACAGATGGAAACAAAGAGTCTTTCTGAGCCCACGCTGCCTCAGAACCACCAGGACGTAATCTTCCCTCCTCACCACGTCCCTCCGGCTGCTCTCTGATGACTCTCTGTCCGTCCGACCTCCCTGCAGCCTGGTAATCGCCTCCAAACATGATGGTGGGAACCACAGAGCAGCATCCCAACGCTGCTGCTTAACTCTCAGCCACACAAACGCTTCCATTCTCAGTCACTGTGGGCTCGTTGTTCACTGTAAAGTCCTGGAAACAGACTAATACATAAACATGAACCAAGCTGGACTCAGCAGGAACCCAGGTCCTCCTAACGACACGTTCACCTGTATCTACCGTTTTACAGACACAGACCTTCAGACGTTCTGTTTCGTGTCGTTCTGTGTTGCTTTTTTCACATTTTGAGTTTCTTTTGTCTCGTCGTTGTTTCTTGTCTCATTTTGTTGTTTTGTGTTTTGTTGTCCATAGTTGTGTCTTTGGGACAGTTCAGTCGGCTTCGTGTCGTTCTGCTGTTCTCTGGTTCTGATGCTGCATTTATTCATTGGTCCAGGAGGTTGGATTCTCCTCTCAGGCTCTCTGAGGAAACACTGCCTGCAGTTCAACCTGAAGATGTTTCCCTGTTGGTCTCAGCTGAGTCATTTTTCTTCTTAGGTTTCTGTCTTTGGAACCAACGGATGAAAGTCTGAGGTGCTGCTGTTGAATGTAGTAAACTTATATTTTAAACTGACATCAGAGGACAGATTATTGTGCCCATCAGTAATCTGATTACTAATCTGATTACTTGGCTGTGACACCGTTTCAGATCATCTGACTGACTTCTGCTTCAGGCTGTATAACTGACGCCTCACTGAGCCGGCCTTCCTGGGAACCTTAATTAGAACCAGGTTTCCAGTGAAGTGAAGGAGAGGTTCCAGCTGGAGACAAGAAGCCGTTAAATAAATACTTTGCATTGTGTTTCTTCGCTGCTCTGAATGCGACGACGTGGAGTCGACTGTTTGTGAGAAGTTAGCAAAGTTGTGCACAAAGTGAAGAAGCTGCCTTCGCTCGGCGCCGCCATGAATATGGATGTTTCCTCCCCGGAAATGATTTCAGCCGAGCGCCGTCTCACGCCGGCTCCTGCAGGATAATTATTTTGAAATGTATATCTGAGCTGCTGCTGTTGGTTTTAATTGTGAGGAAGCACACGTGAAGGCTGCACAACGCGCCGGGCCAGATGTGACGGCAGCCAGCGAGCGGGGAAATTAGCATTTCATTTTCAGGCTGTCGACAGATTCGAGCCGAGTTGAGATGCAGCGAGGAAGAAGCTGCGATGGTGGAGGTATTTGGTGGCTGCTGACGGAGGAGTGTGTGTCTGAGAGGACGTATGAAGTGGCTCCTCCTATAGTAATTAGCTGTGGAGGCTGTAATTGGGCAGAATCAGTCTTACTAAGTGATTTCCTGACTGTCAAACGAGCCAAATTAATGTGAGTGATACTTTTCATTTAGTTAGCATCAAACAGCCCTTCCACTCGGCCTCCATATGGGCGTCTGATGCAACGCTCGCCATTAAACCACCGCGGCCAGATGTTCCCCCGCAGCCCCGCCATTATCAATGCAAATTTATTCATTAAACAATTTAATTGTGTCAATGATTGACAGGCGGCGGCGCGATGACGGAGGAATGTTATGAAGCTAATAATCTGTTAGTCTTATTAACTCCCTGTGTCAGCAATATGGCTGTCAACATTTATGTGGATTAACCCTCCTAATGTCGATGCACACACACATCAGCTGCTCGCCATGACAACAGACGGGCTCGCCGGTTGGTCGACACGCCTCAGAAAACACGCTGCTGTGGTCAGCATCCCCCCATCACCACCCCCCACCCCGAAGAGAGCTACAGCTCATGCTAACACTGTAGTTCTGTACCTGTGAGGACCCACACTGACGTCATGAGGAGGTTATGTAACAGTCAGTAACAGTTTACCTGCTGCTGCAGTCTGCTTGTCTCCCAGATACTAATGCTAGCAATGCTAATGTCATTAATGCTAATGTTAGCAATCAAATAGTCATGCTAATGTTAAGGACACTAATGGCAGTAAAGCAAATGTTAGTGATAGTAATGTCAGAAATGTAAATGGTAGTAATGCTAGCCTGCTGCAGTCTGCTGGTCTACCTAATGCTAATAATGCTAATGTTAGCAATATTATAGTCATTAATGCTAATGTTAGTCATGTTAATGTTTCCAAAATTATAGTCATTAATACTAATGTTAGTCATGTTAATGTTAGCAATTTTATAGTCAGTAAGGCTAATATTAGTCATGTTAATGTTAGTGGTGCTAATGGCAGTAAAGCAAATGTTTGTGATGCTAGTATCATTTATGCTAATCATAGAAATGCTAACTTGAAGCAATCGGTTGGCCTACCTAATGCCCATGCTAATGTTAGTCATGCTATGGTAGCAATGCTAATAGTGGTAATACTAACCTGCTGCAATCTGCTGGTCTATATGATGCTAATACCAATGTTAGTAATGTTATTGTTAGCGATATTAGTCAGTAATGCTAGTGTTAGTGACAATAATGTCAGCTAATGGTGGAAATGCTAAGTTTACGTAATGTCAGTGCTAATATTGCTAAATTTAGTCATGATATGGTAACAAAGCTAATGGTGGTAATGCTAACCTGTTGCAGTCTGCTAGTCTACCTAATGCTAATAATGCTCATACTAACGATGTTTATGCTAGCAATATTGTAGTCATGTTGGTCACTAATGCTACTGTTACTAATGATAATGTTAGCAAAATTATAATCGCTAATGCTACTGTTACTCGTGTTAATGTTAGAACTATTATAATCACTAATACTAATGTCACTAATGATAATGTTATTAATGATCATGTTAGTGGTGCAAATGGCAGTAAAGCAAATGTTAATGGTGGTAATGTCAGTAATGATAATGCTAGTAAAGCTAACCGACTGCAGTCTGCTGGTCCACCTAATGTTAATGCTAATAATGGTAATGTTAGCACTGTGAATGTTAGTAATACTACTGTCACTAAAGCTGCAGTCTGTTGGATGACGAGCACCTGATGCTAAAGGTAATAATACTTATGTTAGTAACATGTTATCAATGTTGATATCAGTAAGAATGTGAATGTCAGTCATGCTAATGCTAATAATGTTGATGTCAGTAATGCTACAGTTCGCTTTGATCACAGCAGCTGTCGGATAATGCAAGCAAATGCTAGGGATGCTAATGCAGCAATAATATTATCAATAAAATGCTAATGTCATGAATGTACATGTTAGCAATGCAAATGTTAGTAATAGTAGTTATGCTAATCTAATTGGTGATCATGCTAATGTTGCTAATGTAAGTGATGCTATTGTTATAAAATAGTGTTGGTAATCCTGCAGTTTGCTGTGTGTTGCAGTGGGTGGTGGATAATGCTAATGCTAGTGATGTTCAGTGACGTTAATGCTAGTAAGGCTGCTGCAGCCTGCAGTGACCAGCCTCTAAGGCTAAAGCTAAACATGCTAATATCAGTCATGCTAGTGTTGTAAATCTTAATGTTGTTAATGCTAATATACAAATACAGCCTGATTACCATTCGGTGCTCGTGCTGTGGCTGCTGGTCTTGGTCAGAGATGTGCTTCTTGCTTCATCTCGTGCTGCTCCCAGAGTTCTCCTCTCCAGTAGGTGGCGCTGTCATGAAAACCAAAGGTCCTACAACTGTGGTCCTAGAAATGCAGCTTCCTCTGCTGCAGACTCTCGACTCGCTTCACGTCATGAACACAGAGAAATTATTCAGGAGCCCGGCGGGTCGGTCGAGTCATTGACCCGCCGCTGTCCGTCACTCTCTTCTTCTGTGGTGTCTGACAGCCCAAGGCCGAGCGCCGTGTCTTATTCATGGAGCTCTGACAGGCGCTCTCAGGACGCCTCGGACCACCTGCAGGACCCCGTCACCTCCTGAATCACAATTATGACGGAGATCATCGGGTGACCTCGGCATGCAAACATGCGCTTTACAAAATAAATAAAGAGTGAAAATTAGTGGAAGGTGGATGCAGCGTTGAGTCGATGCAGCTCCTCTGGTGGACCGTCCTCACATCCACCGTTAGAGTCCGTCTGCCTGCAGAGCATCATCCACCTGAAGATCATTCAAATCCCTCTGTAGAGCAGCACACCAGATCTCCATCCTGAGATAATGTGGCTTTGTGTTAAATTATTGCCCCCTGCTACCAGGTAGAAGCTCTGCAATTCAGTTTAGCTGCTTTTTTATTGGCAGTAGAGGGTTTATGCTGATGTTCAGTACCTTCTTACATGAGTGTGTTAGAGTGTGTAGGACATGGACCTGATCAAACCCATGGACCTGATCAAACCCATGGACCTGATCAAACCCATGGACCTGATCAAACCCATGGACCTGATCAAACCTATGGACCTGATCAAACCCATGGACCTGATCAAACCTATGGACCTGATCAAACCCATGGACCTGATCAAAGCGAGGACCTGATCAAACCCATGGACCTGATCAAACCTATGGACCTGATCAAACCTATGGACCTGATCAAACCCATGGACCTGATCAAACCCATGGACCTGATCAAACCCATGGACCTGATCAAACCCATGGACCTGATCAAAGCGAGGACCATAAAGGGGAAAATGTAAAGTTCCTGATAATGTCGATTCTTTTCCTTCATGTTCTGTTCTATAAGCTCTGTTTAGCATAAAACTGGAAGCAGTGGTGACGTATGTCCCGCCCCCCCTCCCCAAAGAGCCAATCATGTGCTTTGTGGCAAACAACCAACCAATCACGTTGTTCTACAGTTTCACACAACTGCAGTAGGAGAAGGCGGCTTTTTAAACGTCACTGGAGGTAAAGTCTCCAAACTTTCATCATCAGATTTCACTGGTGATTCTTCACATGCAGTTTTTAGTCCAGGTTGAACTGCAGGCAGTGTTTCCTCAGAGAGACTGAGAGGAGAATCCAACCTACTGATCAATGAATGAATGCAGCATCAGAACCAGAGAACAGAGGAGACAGTAGCTGGAGATACATCCAGCATGGAGGAACATCTAGTAGCTGGAGATACATCCAGCATGGAGGAACATCTAGTAGCTGGAGATACATCCAGCATGGAGGAACGTCTAGTAGCTGGAGATACATCCAGCATGGAGGAACATCTAGTAGCTGGAGATACATCCAGCATGGAGGAACGTCTAGTAGCTGGAGATACATCCAGCATGGAGGAACATCTACTAGCTGGAGATACATCCAGCATGGAGGAACATCTAGTAGCTGGAGATACATCCAGCATGGAGGAAGATCTAGTAGCTGGAGATACATCCAGCATGGAGGAACATCTAGTAGCTGGAGATACATCCAGCATGGAGGAACATCTAGTAGCTGGAGATACATCCAGCATGGAGGAACATCTAGTAGCTGGAGATACATCCAGCATGGAGGAACATCTAGTAGCTGGAGATACATCCAGCACGGTGGAACATCTAGTAGCTGGAGATACATCCAGCACGGAGGAACATCTAGTAGCTGGAGATACATCCAGCACGGAGGAACATCTAGTAGCTGGAGATACATCCAGCATGGAGGAACATCTAGTAGCTGGAGATACATCCAGCACGGAGGAACATCTAGTAGCTGGAGATACATCCAGCATGGAGGAACATCTAGTAGCTGGAGATGCATCCAGCATGGTGGAACATCTTCCTACAGATGATGGGTCTGGAGAGGCTGGAACAATAGTTAAATAATAATAATTAAATAATAATAATTAAATAATAATAGTTCAATAATAATAGTTTAATAGTAATAGTTCAATAATAATAGTTCAATAATAATAGTTCAATAGTAATAGTTTAATAATAATAGTTTAATAGTAATAGTTCAATAATAATAGTTCAATAATAATAGTTTAATAGTAATAGTTAAATAATAATAATTAAATAATAATAATTAAATAATAATAATTAAATAATAATAGTTCAATAATAATAGTTTAATAGTAATAGTTCAATAATAATAATTAAATAATAATAATTAAATAATAATAATTAAATAATAATAGTTCAATAATAATAGTTTAATAGTAATAGTTCAATAATAATAGTTCAATAGTAATAGTTTAATAATAATAGTTCAATAGTAATAGTTCAATAGTAATAATTAAATAATAATAGTTCAATAATAATAGTTTAATAGTAATAGTTCAATAATAATAATTAAATAATAATAATTAAATAATAATAATTAAATTAAACCACGTCCACCTTTAGGTCTTTCAGACCATAACGTGATCCTGCTGCTGCCAAAATACAGGTCACGACTAAAGACAGAGGGGACCATTACAAAAAACATAAAGATCTGGAATGAGGATGTGTCTGAGACACTAAGGGGCTGTTTTGAGCTAACAGATTGGGACATGTTTTTTAATGACTGTGGGGATGATTTTAGCAGACTTTCTGATGTACTCACCTCATACATTATCTTCTGTGAAGAAACTGTTACCCAAACTAAACAGGTAACCATCCACCCAAACAATAAGAAGTGGGTCACCAAGGACATAAAAGCCTGTTTGGTGGAAAAGAAAAAGGCTTTCCTACAAGGCGACAAAGCCAGAATGAGGGAGCTACAGAAAGAATTCTGGAGGATGGCCAAGTTGGCTAAAATCAGGTACAAAGACGAGGTGGAGAAAAAATTAACATCAGGAAATGCAAGAGAGGCATGGCAGGGTCTCAACATCATGATGGGCAGATCATCCAAGTCTGCAGTGGTTGACTGCCCAGACTCCACCTCTCTTGCAGAACAGCTCAACATCTTCTTCACCCGTTTTAACAGTAACTTCTCACCGATCACCTGGACCCCAGCATCCCTCAGTCCCCCCATACAAGCCCTCACCATCAACGAACACCTGGTAACCTCCATCCTACGCAAAGTAAACCCCAACAAAGCCGCTGGCCCAGACAGGCTCAGGGGCAGGGTGCTGAAGGACTGTTCCATCCAGCTAGGTGGAGTGTTTACCAGGTTGTTTCAGCACCTCTTGGATTCAGGCATCGTTCCAAAACAGTGGAAGGAATCAACCATCATTCCTATCCCCAAAGTCACCAAGCCAAAAGACCTAAAGGACTACAGACCAGTAGCCCTGACATCCATCCTCTGCAAATGTATGGAGAGAGTTGTATGTCATCAGCTGCTGGGTGAGCTTGAAGGCAAACTGGATCCACTACAGTTTGCCTACAAAACAAAAAGAGGCACTGCTGATGCAAGTCTCACTCTTTTAGATACAGTCACCAAACAACTGGACTCCATACATCCACACACAAGGATTTTATTCATTGACTTTTCATCTGCTTTTAACACTGTAAATAACAACACCCTGCTACACCACCTCTCTGACCTCCATGTTCACCCCACACTGATTTTATGGATAAAGGACTTTTTAATGGACAGACCGCAGCATGTGTTTTTAAATGGTTTTAATTCCAGTTCAGTGGTTTTAAAAACAGGGCTCCCCCAGGGCTGTGTTTTGTCGCCGGTCCTGTTCTCTGCATATACCAATAACATCACCTGTAGCAGGAGGGACTGAGGCTCATTAAATATGCAGACGACATGGCCCTGGTGGCACACATCACCAACTCCCAGGCCCTGACAACATACCAGCAAGAGGTTCACACATTGGTCCAAACCCTTGCTGGAAGTTCACTGGAGCTCAACGTTTTGAAAACCAAAGAATTATGCTGTGGGTCTTCAGGGAAAAGCCCAGAACTGTTCCAACCCTTGAAGATCCAGGGTCTGTCTGTGGAGCAGGTGGAGACTTTTAAATATCTTGGGACAGAGTTTGACACTTGCCTGTCCTTTGGACAACACGCAAACTCTGTCCACAAAAAGGCGCAACAGCGTCTCCACCTGCTCAGAAAGCTCCGTTCTTTTAACATCAGTAAAGACATTTTAACCCTTGTTTACAAGTCACTCATCCAATCCATCCTCACCTATAACATCGTAACCTGGTTCAACTTCCTCACCGTCAAACACAAAACAAAACTCTCCCGGATAATAAATCAGGCCAGCAAAATCACCCAAACAGCCCAAACCCCCCTGTGTGAACTATATGGACGCTCAGTGATGAGGAAAGCCACCCTCATCACTGAGGACCCCTCACATCCCCTCCACCACTCCTTTATGCTTCTACCATCAGGCAGACGCTACAGAACCCCACTGGCCAGGAAAAACATTTACAAAAAATCCTTTATCCCCTCTGCAATAGCTGTTCTTAATAACACAAAATAGGCTGCACTGTGTTTTAGTTATTTCATGCGTTTTAATTGTTTTTATTTATTACACTGTGTTTTTAATGTTTTTAGTTAATTTATATGTTTTTGTATTCATTTCTTTTACTACAGTGTGTTTTTATTGTGTGAAGGTGTTTGTAATGCTTGAGTGCGGTTTTTGTTGTCCTCTAGCCGTGACAAAAGATGAATTTCTGTTTTTATTTGGAACAGACAATAAAGATATATATTATTATTATATTATTATTATAAATAATAATAGTTCAATAATAATAGTTTAATAGTAATAGTTCAATAATAATAGTTCAATAGTAATAGTTTAATAATAATAGTTCAATAATAATAGTTCAATAGTAATAATTAAATAATAATAGTTCAATAGTAATAGTTCAATAGTAATAGTTCAATAATAATAGTTCAATAATAATAGTTCAATAGTAATAGTTTAATAATAATAGTTCAATAGTAATAGTTCAATAATAATAGTTTAATAGTAATAGTTCAATAGTAATAGTTAAATAATAATAATTAAATAATAATAATTAAATAATAATAATTAAATAATAATAATTAAATAATAATAGTTTAATAGTAATAGTTTAATAGTAATAGTTCAATAGTAATAGTTCAATAGTAATAGTTCAATAATAATAGTTCAATAATAATAGTTCAATAATAATAGTTCAATAGTAATAGTTTAATAATAATAGTTCAATAGTAATAGTTAAATAATAATAATTAAATAATAATAATTAAATAATAATAATTAAATAATAATAGTTTAATAGTAATAGTTTAATAGTAATAGTTTAATAGTAATAGTTCAATAGTAATAGTTCAATAGTAATAGTTCAATAATAATAGTTCAATAATAATAGTTTAATAGTAATAGTTCAATAATAATAGTTCAATAGTAATAGTTTAATAATAATAGTTCAATAATAATAGTTCAATAGTAATAATTAAATAATAATAGTTCAATAATAATAGTTCAATAGTAATAGTTCAATAGTAATAGTTCAATAATAATAGTTCAATAATAATAGTTCAATAGTAATAGTTTAATAATAATAGTTCAATAGTAATAGTTCAATAATAATAGTTTAATAGTAATAGTTCAATAGTAATAGTTAAATAATAATAATTAAATAATAATAATTAAATAATAATAATTAAATAATAATAATTAAATAATAATAGTTTAATAGTAATAGTTCAATAATAATAGTTCAATAATAATAGGTAAATAGTAATAGTTCAATAATAATAGTTCAATAATAATAGGTAAATAGTAATAGTTCAATAATAATAGTTCAATAATAATAGTTCAATAATAATAGTTTAATAGTAATAGTTCAATAGTAATAGTTAAATAATAATAATTAAATAATAATAATTAAATAATAATAATTAAATAATAATAGTTTAATAGTAATAGTTCAATAGTAATAGTTCAATAGTAATAGTTCAATAATAATAGTTCAATAATAATAGGTAAATAATAATAATTAAATAATAATAGTTTAATAGTAATAGTTCAATAATAATAGGTAAATAGAACCTCCATTGATTGCATTCATTGGTAGCAGCTGTGGGGTTGTTGGACTGGTTGATTCCAGGTTGGTTTCTTTAAGGTTTTGTAGAATAAATGCTCCTTTTCAGTTCTTTAATAGAGTTTCCTACGTGTCACTGTCGTTTTAATGTTCCATTGTCGCCGTCTCCTCTAAAGGCTGTACTGTGATATGAAGTGTGTTACTTCATTTTACGCTGACAGAAGAACGTGTGAAACCCTCGGAAGCTTCAGAATGAAGTGTTGTTACCAGAATAAAAGCTCTTCTTTACGTTCCAGCACCATGCGTGGCTCCACTGCAAGCATCTAATGCAGCCTAAATGCGTCGGCTTTAAAAGTGAAGGTGTGAATGAAATAAACATGAGGCAGGTGGAGGCTGCCGGTCGGAGCAGCTCGGGGAGTTTGGATGTTCAGAGTCGTCTCCTCGTCAATAATGAAACACAGAAACACGTCAGAAACCAAATGTGATGTGAGCGTGTGCAGAGCGTTTCCACCCGACGGCCTCCGTCTTCTCCGAACCTTGAAGCTGTAATGATTTCCACAAACAAAACCTCCCCCAGAGGGATTCTGGGATACGGACCCTCCCCTGCCGCCTGGACGGCGTTTGTTTCAGAGCAAGCCTCAGGTAGAGAGGCTGAGAGGAAAGCTACCGAGGCAGGAAGACTCACCGTGGACGGCTTCAGATAGTCTGATTTACATTGAACTCCTGAACATCTGGGCCAGTAGGAACCTCCTCCACCCTCCAGGCCCGGCGGACCTCCACCCAGGACACCTGACCTCAGCTCGTCTCGGTCCATTATTCTAGTGGTACATTTAGATCCTGTGACCTCCACACACTTTTCATTTAATCACGTTTAGGCTCCAGAACCTCGGAACTATGTTTAGACGGCAAAACCTCCTGTTCAGGTTTAGTTATGGTGACGTTCGTTTCAAAGTCTGGACCCAGAAAGGGTGATTTCAGCTTTCATCCCCACTGAGCTAGTCCACCCTGCTCCTGGTGCTCCTGAAACATCTCGGTAGGTTTAGGCTGCAGATCGAGCTGGTTTCCATCTATCTACCCACACAGGGTGACTGAAATCTGGACATCATCCCTGTTAGACCAGCAGATTTAAAACGGTTCAGGGTTAAACAGCAGCTCTGAAACGCTTCCTGAAGTCCTGCTCCGTAAACATCCAGCTGTGAGGAGCTGAACCTCCTCAGCCTGTCAGAATGACGACCCTTCAGCTGGACGTTCATTCAGGGGCGGAGGTGTGTTTCTGTCTTTACACATTTACCAGCCAACAGCATACGACTGATACGTTAGCTGCTTATGCTAGGTGAGTTCAGGAGCTAAAGGTTGCTAATGAGTTTATCAACCAACATGTTTAGGATCTAATGCAGTGAATGTAAAGTGATAAAGGGTTTAAATAAATGTGCTTTAGCCTAGCTTAGCCTAGCTTAGCCTAGCTTAGCATGAAGACGTGCTTGTTGTCAGTCACAGTTTGGGTATTCCTGGCACTGAGCTCTTTTAGAGACATAATGAATGGAAGGTCGTGGAAAAGAGAGAACAAAGGTGGTATTTGAGCTTCAGTGGAGGAGAATTAACGGACAGCAGATGGCAGGAATCAGTGGTGCATGCTGGGAGTTGAAGTTCAGGAGTATGTCAGCTCCCGTGGCGCCGGGTCTTGAACCTGAAATGCCGGGAGAGATGAGACGAAGTTCCAGCAGAGGAGCGATGTGAATGCAGCTCAGGACTGAGAGCAACACAAAGAGTTTGTTTTGGTGTGCGAGAGCGACGTGGGAACAACAGCGGCGCCGCTCCGAGTTTGGAAATGAGCATCTTGAAATCCTTTAAACTCATTATTCAGCCAACAATTAGGCCGAGCCCCGGAGCTGGTTCCAGGTCAGAGCCGGAGTTTCACACGAGCAAAAAAACAAGAGAAGAAGAGCGCTCTGAATGCAAACTCAGAGGAGTGTGTGTGTTGGACGAGGCTGGAAGTTTGTTGGTCGTCGGGGGAACGGCGGTGGGTGTGTTATCCCCGGGTCGAGCCTGGCAGGCAGGACCGAGCGTGTTTCATGTCCTCGGGCAGGTCGGCTCCTCGGGGATGGTTTCATTCTTTATTTCTTTTTTCTTTTTGTTTTTGGAGCAGAGAGCGCTGCAGGACACGCAGCTCCGCAAAGCGTTCAGCATCGCTAACATCATTTCCATCATCTGCATTCCTAAATGTTTCAGGGAAACTCTGGCTCCATGTTGAGGCCGGTGTGAGGACCGAACACCGGCGGTGCTTTATTAAGCATTGATTACCTTCCTCTGATGCTGAGAAACACCTAAACAGGTGATTTAGTCTCATAATTCAAGTCTGTCAGGGATGTGTCGGCAGGACACGGAGGAGACGCACAATTTATACTAAAAGATCACATCCAGGATCAAATCAGAGGAAGTGTGGAGGAGATTTCACTGAATACACAGTTTGATTCTGATTCAACAGGACCTCAAATAGACACAGAACAACCACAAAGACACATTAAACGACCACAGAGCAGCACAACGATCCCAGTGGAACAGAGATCGACCAAAAACACACAAAACCACCACAGAAAGACAAGAAACAAGTTTAAAGAGACACAGAATCAACAAATACAGACACAAACAGCCACAGAGAGACAGGACGGCTGCAGTAACACACAAAGCAACCACAGAGATTCAGACGACCACAGAGAGACAGAACCAGTCAGAAGATGCAAAGTGAAAACGTGTTTGTCCATTAAAACGTCGGCAGGGTTTTTCTGAGTCGCCTCTTCGGCTGGACTCTAAGCCGTCCTGACGTTCGGCCGTCCTGCAGCAGAAATGGAAAGCTACAGCGGCCGTGGAGAAACGCTGCTGCAGCTACGAGCAGCTCTCAGGCCCATCGGAGCCGACAGCCAGCAGAACAAACCAGCGTCCAATCAGACATCCAGCGCCGCCGGACGGTGGGAGCCGCCGGCAGCCTGGTCCCCGGAGACGCTGCTCGTATTATCCAGCAGTAAACACAAACCTCCTCTCTGCGATGGCATTATGACTCTGACACCTGGGCCGAACATGTGGAACTTAACGTCTTTTCATTTGCCATTTGTCTCCTCCTTCCTCAGCGGCGGCTTCGTCTGCTGGGAGGCCGACAGCAGCTGGAGGTTTACAGACGTGGATGTGAAACGTCTGGAGCGACGAAGCCGACCACAGCCAGGAGAGGACCGGCTCAGAGGGTCACAGGTCGCCACAAGAACACCAGAAATCAAAGACAACAGGACGGAACACAGCCGCAAAGACGAAAACTAGCAAGAGAACGACTAGAAAAATGAAGAGACAAAGACGACCACAGGAAGGAGAATACAGACACAAAACGATGGAAGACAACCTCAAAGAGACAAAACCGAGTCAACAAAGAGTGAAAAGTGAAAAACTCAAACAACGACGACCACAGAACGATAAAAAATAAAGATTAAGGAGACGAAACGACACACAAAGACGACAAGAACCACAAAAATGAAAAGGACAGATGAAAAATACCACGTGACCACGACAAGAAAAACCAACAAAACAATAAAAACAACCATAAAAAAAGAGATAAAAACACCCAATGAGACAAAAACGACCTCGAAAATACGACTGGAGACAAAAGTTTAAAAAAACCACAGAAACAGGAGAAAAGTGACGACAGAAAGACAAAACCGGTTTCAGTAAAGGACAAAAAACAGAACAAATCAAAAAGGTTTTTATTAATGACCACAAAAAGATCTGATAAAAAACACCCGAAGCAAAACGGAGCTTAGAAAGACCAAAACATGACGAACCAACCGGGACGTCTCCAACCTGACGTAAAAAACATAAAAAGAACAAAAAGAAAACGTTTGATGAAACACAACCAGAAAAGAAGGAGACAAAAACGACGACAGACAACCAGAAACACATCAAAACAGAGTGAAGAAGCCAAAGACGTGAGGTGAACAGACGACGTCACATCAGCTGTTACCTGATGCTGATGTCTGGGTCTGAGCTCCTCACCGGGTCGAGCCGTCGTCTCTTCCTTTCTCTGGTTCTGGTAAAACGTTCCGTCATGTTTCATTAAATAAAGCCCGTTTAATGAAACTGGGGCAGAGCTGGAGTCCACCCTCTGATCCCGGCTTCCTGCTGAATGAAACATGGAATAAACCTCTGTAACGATGACAGACGCTGACCCTGGCTGCTCCCAGCATGCACTGCTGCCGCTGCCTCCTGTTTATTTATGGCGGCGGCTGACATGTTTATCGAGGCCCTTCGGACCAGGAGCCGCTGGAGGCTTCAGGTGCAGAGTTTTACATGAGGACAGATTTACAGGCCGACACAGACCCAGCTGTCATTCATGTGAGGCTGTCTGTGATGGACAGGTGAGGCTCACCTGGACCAGCGACACCTGCTGGACGAGCACAGAACGAGACGAGCAAGAGAGAAAACAGAGACAAGAGATGAATCACGACAACGACCAGCCACGAAGCAGGACGACAGAGAGCACCGGCTGGAAACGACGACAAGGAATGGAGACGTGAAGAGACACGAGACGACAACAAACAAACAAACAAACAAACACAAAGAGACAACAAAGGACCACCGGCGGACGACAAAAGACAAAAACATCATAAAAACACAAAAATACACAAAAAGACGCTCGATGACAACAAACAAAAATGACCACAAACGTCTAAAAAAAGACCAAAAAAACCCAAAAAGCCGCCACAAAAACAAAAAATATGCACTAAAATGACAAAACAGACAAAAACTACCCATAAAAACACAAAACCATGTTCCCAGTAAACAGAAAGACAACAGACAACCACAAAAAGAAGAAAAGAAGAAGCACAGTGGTTTAAAACGACCATGAAGAGACACACAGCAGACAGGAGTCCTCAGAAACATCCACAAAGACACAAAGACGAGGCTGAGGGTTGGTAGAAAACACAGAGACAGTTTAAGGAGACAAACACGCGAAGAAAAGGCCAAAAATTTAAATAGAAAAAATAAACACAAAACAAGAAAAAGGAGAAAAACAAAAAGACAAAACGACGACACACAAACAGGAAGATGAACGATAAAAAATGAATAATCAGTAATAAATAATAAAAAATAAAAGACAAATAATAAAAGATAAAAAACCACAACAGACAAGAACCAACACAGAGAGAAAAATGACAACGAAAGGCAAAAAAAAGTGAAAAAAAACATGAAAAATGATGAAAAGTGACAAAAACAAAAAAACACAGATGAAAATGAAGAACAACAAGATGAAAACACAAACAGGTGAAGAAAAATGATCAGAAAGAGAAAAAACGACCACAGAAAGACTAAAATAGACCAGAAGATTCACCCAGCAGACCAAAACGTGCACGAGGAGACCAAAACGTGCACGAGGAGACCAAAACGTGCACGAGGACATGAAAAGACTGGACAAGGAGACAAAAACGGACAAACGGCTGAAAAATGATCACAAAATATGAAAAACTACAACAAAAATCCACAAAAGACGAAAACTGTTTCAACAACAACGAACAAAAAGCACCAAGAAGAAAAAGAAGAAAACCCAAAACGATTATTTTAAAAACCACAAAAGACAAAAAGACGTGACTGAAAAGACAAAAACAGACCAGAACACTGGACCTGGACCTTCAGCAGGTTTGAAGTCTACGTGATGTGAGCTGGACTCCTCAGGACCCTTAAAGGTTGGACTCCTCAGGACCCTTAAAGGTTGGACTCCTCAGGACCCTTGGAGGTTGGACTCCTCAGGACCCTTAAAGGTTGGACTCCTCAGGACCCTTGGAGGTTCTCCTCTGGTTGGACCTTGGCGTTTGGTCCAAACTGAGCCGATCAGCGGCCTCCTGTTTCTATGAACCTGAGACAGAAACAGGAGTAAATAAAAGTCCTCAGACGGCAACAAACCGTAAATCCTCCACAGCTGCAGAGGAGATCAGGACCTCCGATGGATTTATGCTCCTCACCGCCTGCAGAGACCCGAGCTCTGTCTGCAGGACCGGCAGGACGTCCTGGGCCAGGGTCAGGATCAGAGGGTCAGGGTTAGGTAAAGGGTCAAGGTTAGAGGGTCAGGCTTAGGGGGTCTGGGTCAGGGTTATGGTTAAGGTTAGGTAAAGAGTCAGGGTCAGGGTCAGGTTTGGGTTTGGGTTGGGGGGTCAGGGTTAGGTTTGGGTTTGGGTTTGGGTTAGGGGGTCAGGGTCAGGTTTGGGTTTGGGTTAGGGGGTCAGGGTCAGGTTTGGGTTGGGGGTCAGGGTCAGGTTTGGGTTTGGGTTAGGGGGTCAGGGTTAGGTTTGGGTTTGGGTTAGGGGGTCAGGGTCAGGTTTGGGTTTCGGTTTGGGGGTCAGGGTTCCTGCTGCAGCAAAGTTCTACCTGGTTCTGTTGTCGGACGGAGCGTCGACCCTCGTCTGGGTCTGGAAAAACAGAGAGACGATAACATGATGACGGAGAGACGTGAAGCCATGACAGGAGGAAAAAACTACCACAGTGGATTTAAAATGCAAACAATTAAAAACACAGAGAGACAGGAAGAGACACGACAAAGAAGGAACAGATTTAAAGATATAAACCAACGAAAGACGACGATGTAAGAACACATTAAACATAATGATGGTAAATAAATGAAGGAAAATGTCATCATGGAAAACTGACAGTCAGTGTTAGAAAAATAACTTCATCATAACTTAAATGTTAAAGTTATGAAATAAAACAGGACAAATATAAAACCATGAGAGATCCTTTAAAACTCAGCTGGTGAAATAAAATCTATAACTGGAACTGATCAAAAGACAAATATACATAAATATTCAACTCAAAATACAGAAAATAAATGTAGAAATAATAATATGAATTGATTATAACAATAATGATAATAAATCAGGAAAGAAAAGCTCAGAATCATCAAGTGAAAAGTCAACATGACAATAATTAGACAAATAAATGGAGGAAAAAATATTAAATAAAACATGAAAATTATTAAATTAAAAACTAAAATTATAAAAGTAAAATTAAAAAATATTAAATGAGACTCAAAATAATGACAAATAATTAAGACATAAATTATAAATTCAAAACTATGAAATAAAAAGTGAGAAACATAAAAATAATGATTAAAAATAATAAATGAATGAGTTTCATTTATGTAGTAATAATATTAAATCTGTAATTAAACGTCGATGTTTTATAATTATTTATATTGAGGAAATGAAATATGTCAGAATTAGAAAATAAAAATGAAAAATTATGAACTAAAAAGTCAAATTTATAATAATAATGTAGATAAAATGATTATGAAATTAAAAAATAATTAAATTATAAATATAAAATTAATTTTATGAGTTAAAAAATTAAACTGAATCATTAAAACTCAAAATCATGAAAATGTCAAAATTATTAATTAAATTAAATGATTTTAAATTCTGAATTTAAAAGTTAACATGAAGATGATGAGTCCAGTTTAGGAATTAGAAGTAAACATTTTAGAAAAAAAGTCACGTTAGGAAATAATAATTAAAAATATATAAAATATTAATTCGGAAAGATTCTTTATGATTCTGACCTTCAGATGTTCAGTAGAATGTTGGAGATGAAAACTCAAAATTATGAATTTAACCTCAAACTTAGAAGCAACAGGAGAAAATTATTATTATTATTTTTTAATTATTTTATTTATTTATTATTATTATTATCATTATCATTATCATTATCATTATCATTATCGTTATAATTATAATTATTATTATTATTATTATTTTATTATTATTATTATTATAATTATATTATTATTATTATTAATCAGTTTCATGAAATAAAGACTCAATATTAACATCTTAGAAATTTAATTTAAAACCTTTAACCAATAAGTAAAATTTAGGTAATTAAAAATAAAAAATGATAAAATAAAAACCTAAAACTATAAAATAAGGAGTCAGTGAAAATTTAAATGTACTGATTTTTATGTCATTAAAGTAAAATTTAAATCAATGAAATAAAAATGTTATTTAAAATGATTTACAATTAATAAAAATCTAATTTTTAAAATTAAAGAATCAAAATTATGACATAAAGAGTTTCGATTAAAATAATAAGTCAAATTTAGGAAAGGAAAATTAATAATATTGAAATAAAAATTAAAACGTATAAAATTAAAAACTTAAACTTAAAAAATAAAGAGACAATAATAAAATAAAATTTATAAATCTAAAATCTAAAATGAGCAACAATAAATGATTTTGGAATTAAAAGTCAAGTTTAGGAAATTTAAATAAAATAAAATGTAAAAAAAATATAATTGGTGAAAATCTGAATCATGAACTAAGGAGTCACCAGTGATGGTGGACCAGAGACCAGGACCAGTGATGGTGGACCAGAGACCAGGACCAGTGATGGTGGGCCAGAGACCAGGACCAGTGATGGTGGACCAGAGACCAGGACCAGTGGTGGACCAGAGACCTGGACCAGTGATGGTGGACCAGAGACCAGGACCAGTGATGGTGGACCAGAGACCAGGACCAGTGATGGTGGACCAGAGACCAGGATTAGTGATGGTGGACCAGAGACCTGGACCAGTGATGGTGGACCAGAGACCAGGACCAGTGGTGGACCAGAGACCTGGACCAGTGATGGTGGACCAGAGACCAGGACCAGTGATGGTGGACCAGAGACCAGGATCAGTGATGGTGGACCAGAGACCAGGATTAGTGATGGTGGACCAGAGACCAGGACCAGTGATGGTGGACCAGAGACCTGGACCAGTGATGGTGGACCAGAGACCAGGACCAGTGATGGTGGACCAGAGACCAGGACCAGTGATGGTGAACCAGAGACCAGGATCAGTGATGGTGGACCAGAGACCAGGACCAGTGATGGTGGACCAGAGACCAGGACCAGTGATGGTGGACCAGAGACCAGGACCAGTGATGGTGGACCAGAGACCAGGACCAGTGATGGTGGACCAGAGACCAGGACCAGTGATGGTGGACCAGAGACCAGGACCAGTGATGGTGGACCAGAGACCAGGACCAGTGATGGTGGACCAGAGACCAGGACCAGTGATGGTGGACCAGAGACCAGGACCAGTGATGGTGGACCAGAGACCAGGACCAGTGATGGTGGACCAGAGACCAGGACCAGTGATGGTGGACCAGAGACCAGGACCAGTGATGGTGGACCAGAGACCAGGACCAGTGATGGTGGACCAGAGACCAGGACCAGTGATGGTGGACCAGAGACCAGGACCAGTGATGGTGGACCAGAGACCAGGACCAGTGATGGTGGACCAGAGACCAGGACCAGTGATGGTGGACCAGAGACCAGGACCAGTGATGGTGGACCAGAGACCAGGACCAGTGATGGTGGACCAGAGACCAGGACCAGTGATGGTGGACCAGAGACCAGGACCAGTGATGGTGGGCCAGAGACCAGGACCAGTGATGGTGGACCAGAGACCAGGACCAGTGATGGTGGACCAGAGACCAGGACCAGTGATGGTGGACCAGAGACCAGGACCAGTGATGGTGGACCAGAGACCAGGACCAGTGATGGTGGACCAGAGACCAGGATGATGGTTGTTGTTCTTCATTTTATCTGACATTGATTCTGTTGTTGACTTGTCTCCCCCTCCTCCCCCTCCTCCCCCGTTCGTCTGTCTGTATTTCTGCCCTCCTCCCCCTCCTCCCCCTCCTCCCCCCCTCCCTCCCGTGTTGTGTTTCACGCCTCACCCTGTTTTTATTTTCCCGTCCGTGTGCCCCCCCTCTACAAACATGCCTGTAACCATGCCCTTTCCCTCTTCAAACTAATTACCTCGGCTACCTTGTACCCGTCGCCCCGCGGGACTCCAACAACTGTCAGAGCAGTATTATTTTTGAAATTTAAACAATCATCTTACGTGCGCTGCTGCTAAGATCCCGGCCTTTTCGGCAGCTTCGACCTTCAGTAATTAATACCCCAGGGCCCATTATTGGCAAAGCCTTTATCCTCTGGGCCGAGGAGCCTCGAACCCGCTAATTACGGCCAAGCAGCTAATCTTCCAGCCGCCTGATTGACAGCTACACCTATTCTACTAATTGCCTGTTGCAGACAACACCTGGTGAACCGCGGCGCCGGGGGAGGCAACGGGCCGCCGACCGGTCCTGGGGGAGGCCAAACAGGGGAGGGAGGGAGGTGAGAGGGAGAGAGGCATTGTCTTTATGTGCAGGGGGGAGGACAGAGGATGATGGAGGGGAGGTAAGGAGGGAGGATGGAGAGGGGAGGAGAGAGAGAGAGGATGGAGGGTGATGCAGGAGAGGGGAGGAAGGAGGAGAGGATTGAGGGGGGAGGATGGAGAGAGAGAGAGGGAGAACTGATGGGGGAGGATGGAGGAGGACGGAGAGAGAGGGAGGGTGATGCAGGGGAGGGGAGGAAGGAGGAGAAGGGAGGAGAGTATGGAAGAGGACAGAGGATGGAGGGGAGGATGGAGAGAGAGGGGATGATCAGGGGGAGGATGGAGGATGAAGGAGGGAGGTAAGGAAGGAGAAAGGAGGGGAGGATTTAGGATGGAGGGGAGGAGAGTGTGGAAGAGAACGGAGGGTGGATGGAACAGATTGGGGGGGTGAGGATGGAGGAGGATGGACGGGGGAGAGCTTTATGTACGGGGGAGGATGGAGGATGACAGAGAGGAGGATTTAGGATGGAGGGAGGAGGACAACAAGTGGGGAGGATGGAGGGGGGATAGAAGGTGGAGGGGCAGGATGGAGGTGAGGGGTGAGGGAGGGGTAAGGAAGGAGGAGAAGGGGAGGGAGGATGAAGAGGGAAGGATGCAGGAGTATCTGGATGGAGGGGAGGATGAAGGAGGATGGAGAGAGAGGAGGATTGAAGATGGAGGGGGGAGGACAACAGGTGGGGAGGATGGAGGGGAGGGAGGATGCAGAATGAAGGGGGAGGATAGAGGTGAGGGTGGACGGAGGGGTGAGGAAGGAGGACATGGGAAGGATAGAGAGGGGAGGATGGAGGATTAGGTGAGGGTTGAAGGAGGGGTGGGGAAGGAGAAGATGGGAGGAAATGATGGAGGGGAGGATGGAGGGGGAGGATGGAGGGGAGGATGGAGGGGGAGGACAACAGGTGGGGAGGATGGACAGGCTGGGGAGGTGGAGGGGAGGGCGGAGGAGGATGGAGGATGTAGGTGAGGGTGGAAGGAGGGGTGGGGAAGGAGAAGGTGGGAAGGAAGGATGGAGGAAGAAGGAGGAGGGTCTGGGATGGAGGGGGGAGGGAGGAGGAGGGTCTAAGATGGAGGGGAGGGACAGAGGGAGGGGGGGTGTATTATCTTCCAGTTATACATAAAACCCTGCAGAGGTTAGACGTAGAGAATAGAGGTAGGTAGACAGTATATAGAGTATATAGAGTATAGCTGTATAGAGTATATATAGTATAGGTATATAGAGTATATATAGTATATAGAGTATATAGAGTATATAGAGTATAGGTATATAGACTATATAGACTATATAGAGTATAGGTATATAGAGTATATAGACTATACAGACTATAGGTATATAGAGTATATAGACTATATAAAGTATAGGTATATAGATCATATGAAGTTTAGGTATATAGAGTATATAAACTATAGGTATATAGAGTATATATATATAGTATATATAGTATAGGTATACAGAGTACATAGAGTATGGGTATATAGAGTATACATACTATATAGAGTATAGGTATAAAGAGTATATAGAGTATAGCTATATAGAGTATATACAGTATATAGAGTATGGTATGTAGAGTATATAGAGTATATATAGTATATAGAGTATATAGAGTATAGGTATATAGACTATATAGACTATATAGAGTATAGGTATATAGAGTATATAGACTATACAGACTATAGGTATATAGAGTATATAGACTATATAAAGTATAGGTATATAGATCATATGAAGTTTAGGTATATAGAGTATATAAACTATAGGTATATAGAGTATATATATATAGTATATATAGTATAGGTATACAGAGTACATAGAGTATGGGTATATAGAGTATACATACTATATAGAGTATAGGTATAAAGAGTATATAGAGTATAGCTATATAGAGTATATACAGTATATAGAGTATGGTATGTAGAGTATATAGAGTATATATAGTATATAGAGTATATAGAGTATAGGATATTGAGTATATAGAGTATAGCTGTATAGAGTATATATAGTATATAGAGTATATAGAATATAATATAGTATATAGAACAGATGTATAGAGTATATAGAGTATAGCTGTATAGAGTATATATAGTATATAGAGTATATAGACTATACAGACTATAGGTATATAGAGTATATAGAGTATAGCTGTATAGAGTATATATAGTATAGGTATATAGAGTATATATAGTATATAGAGTATATAGAGTATAGGTATATAGAGTATATAGACTATACAGACTATAGGTATATAGAGTAAATAGACTATATAAAGTATAGGTATATAGATCATATGAAGTTTAGGTATATAGAGTATATAAACTATAGGTATATAGAGTATATATATATAGTATATATAGTATAGGTATACAGAGTACATAGAGTATGGGTATATAGAGTATACATACTATATAGAGTATAGGTATATAGAGTATATAGAGTATAGCTATATAGAGTATATACAGTATATAGAGTATGGTATGTAGAGTATATAGAGTATATAGAGTATATAGAGTATAGGATATTGAGTATATAGAGTATAGCTGTATAGAGTATATATAGTATATAGAGTATATAGAATATAATATAGTATATAGAACAGATGTATAGAGTATATAGAGTATAGCTGTATAGAGTATATATAGTATATAGAGTATATAGACTATACAGACTATAGGTATATAGAGTATATAGAGTATAGCTGTATAGAGTATATATAGTATAGGTATATAGAGTATATATAGTATATAGAGTATATAGAGTATAGGTATATAGAGTATATAGACTATATAGAGTATATAGAGTATAGGATATTGAGTATATAGAGTATAGATGTATAGAGTATATAGAGTATAGGTATATATACTATATAGTATATAGAGTATATAGACTATACAGACTATAGGTATATAGAGTATATAGACTATATAAAGTATAGGTATATAGATCATATGAAGTTTAGGTATATAGAGTATATAAACTATAGGTATATAGAGTATATATATAGTATATATAGTATATATAGTATAGTTATACAGAGTACATAGAGTATGGGTATATAGAGTATATATAGTATATAGAGTATAGGTATATATAGTATATAGAGAGTATAGGTATATAGAGTATATATATTATATATTATATAGAGTATAGGTGTATAGAGTATATAGACTATATAGAGTATGTAGAGTGTAGGTATAAGTATAGAGGTATAGAGTACATGGAGTATATATAGTATAGGTAGAAGTATATATATGGAGGTATACAGTATGTAGAGTATACAGTTTGTAGGTGTATAGTAGAGGTCAGACATGTTGACCTATATGTTGGTGTATAGACTCATTCCGTCACTGGGTGAGAAGATGCTGCTGCACCTTCTGATGAAACATGGAGTCTCTGATTGGATGAACTGAGATGAATGGACGGTTTAACATCATCCTCTACCTGGACACCACAGACCCCTGTCATCCTTTACCTGGACACCACAGACTCCTGTCATCCTTTACCTGGACACCACAGACCCCTGTCATCCTCTACCTGGACACCACAGACCCCTGTCATCCTCTACCTGGACACCACAGACCCCTGTTATCCTCTACCTGGACACCACAGACCCCTGTCATCCTTTACCTGGACACCACAGACCCCTGTCATCCTTTACCTGGACACCACAGACCCCTGTCATCCTTTACCTGGACACCACAGACCCCTGTCATCCTCTACCTGGACACCACAGACCCCTGTCATCCTTTACCTGGACACCACAGACCCCTGTCATCCTCTACCTGGACACCACAGACCCCTGTCATCCTCTACCTGGACACCACAGACCCCTGTCATCCTTTACCTGGACACCACAGACCCCTGTCATCCTCTACCTGGACACCTGGAAGTGTTTTACTGTGTCTATGAGGACATCCAGGACTCCATTACTGTCTCTACGTGGACACATGAGAGTCCATTTGTCCATCTTTATGGAGAGACCATCTCTTTAATCATGTCTGTGTGGACATCTGGACACCCAACAGGTCTTCATGGACACTGTGTGGATAAGAGAGACTCCATTACTGTCTGTACTTGAGTCTGTCTTCTTTCTGTGGAGAAACCTGGAACACCTGAGACACCTGAGACACCTCAGTCTATTAACTGGACCAGTCCATCCCCGTCTTTATTGGACAAACTGATGTCTACCAGCTCTTAGGGAGTCTCTTGTCCATGAATCCATGTCTGCCTCTGCACTGGCACCTGACAGTTTGTCCTTTTTACCTGGACAGGTGTGGACACCTGAGTGAAAGTCTGTCTCATTAATGGACTTTACTGGCCTCACTGGGTAATTAGAAGATGAAACTGTTTTGTTCCCCCACTAACTTCCGAACGTCGTCTCTGAATCAACAGAGAACATTTTGACCTGCCAGAGTTTCGTACGAATGATTTGGACTAAATGTGGAAACGGTGAAGCCTCGTTTCCATGAGCAGCTGAAGGAACTTTGTAAATCCTTAAATATATTCTGTGTTCTGGATGTAGGAACGATATGAGAACGTCGCTGCTGGTTTGTCCCAACAACTTTTCAGACATCTGAAGATAATTTAGAGACAATTTATCTGAAACAGACGAACAGATTTGCATTACTGGACGTTCAACAAGGGTTTAAATAAAGTTCTGTGACTTTGAATAGAACCGCAGCAGCCAAAATACTACGTTGTCTAAGTATTAGTGGTTCTAAAGGTTTGTTCCACCCAAAATACTACGTTGTCCAAGTAAACATGGTTCTAAAGTTTCAGTTCGGACATGTGCCGAGGCCTCAGTGCTGTCATTCACCAGAACAGACCGTCATCACTAGAGAACGTCTGTTTGCAGCTCCTTCGGTGTTTTCTGAATATATTTGGAGGCATTTTCAGATTTGCACAGTTTCAGTAAAGTTCTGTGTCTTTGAACGGACCCCAGTGAGTCGAGCAGAGTTAAAAGAGTTCTTACAGGCGTGTTAGAACCTGCTGTTCTCTCCGTGTTGTTTGTGCAGTTAAAGGTCACGGCTCCTCGGCTGACGCTCCAGTTTTTAATGTGGCGAGCGCGTTGGCGACGTGGGGTTTGCAGAATAAGTCGGAGTGATATCTGAGCGTCTGACAGCAGCACTGATGTCTGAGGGCGGTCGGGGGGTTTGGGACCCGCTGTCAGTCTGCCTCCGTCTGACGGGCTGGCGAGGGGAAAAGGCCAGCGCTCCGAGGCCCGGCGTGGGGCCGCAGGACGCCGCCCGGCCCGACGGGACGCCCGGCGCCGCAGTGTTGTGCAAATGTAAGCCGTCACCCCCACGGCTCCTGACCTCAGCCTGGCAGCGCCCGGCGAGCGGCCGATCGATTGATCTAAATAACATTATGACGTGATTAACATAAACGGCCTGTTGAGGGGCCCGGAGAGCCCCGGCAGACCGGACCGCACAGCAGGCAGCGGCACCGCGGAGCCACGACACGGATCACAGAGTCAGAAAATCCATCTGGAGACGCTCTGCTGCAGCCAAATGTGCTCATGCAGACTGTAAAACATCCAGTCGAGCAGCAAGCAGCAGAGGAGCTCAGACAATAAGTTGAACTTCACAATTAGCAGAACATTTAAATGGAAGCTGAGCCGCCGTGGTGAGTTCACGGTCTGAGATATTCACAACATGTCCACATGAGAAGCTCCACATCAGGGACACGCTGACAGCCTTTCATTTGTCACATGAAAACACGGAAATGTCAAACGGTCCTCTGCAGGAAAACATAAAACACCGTTATGAAGAGGAAAGTTTACAGCAACCATGAACGAACTGGTAACGTCACAGAGGAGAGACACGCTGCCCATAAAACACTTCAAACATCAGCACAGGAAGAACAATGAGAAACAACAGGATGGAATAAAACCAGGTGAGTAAAGGTCAGAGGGTCGACAATAAAGGACAACGTTCTTCTACACTAAGAACCTTAAAACACACCTGCTATCGTTAAATAAACGACTAGGATGACAACATTTATCAGCAGAAACTGGAAAAACTGAACCAGATGTTCAGTTTTCTGACAGTCCTTGAACACATCATTTGGGACCTGCAGTTCTGTCGGTTCTGAAATCTGAGCCTCCATCTGTAACATCTGATCAGAACAACCTGGTTCCACATGTTTCATCAGAAACATCTCCAAAACACTAGACTACTAAAAACCAGAACCTCCTCCTGGTTCCAGGACTGACTCAGCTGAGACCAACAGGGAAACATCCAGAGAGAGTTCAGGTTGAACTGCAGGCAGTGTTTCCTCAGAGAACCTGAGAGGAGAATCCAACCTACTGGATCAATGAATGAATGCAGCAACAGAACCAGAGAACAGAGGAGACAGTAGCTGGAGATACATCCAACATGGAGGAACATCTAGTAGCTGGAGATACATCCATCATGGAGGAACATCTAGTAGCTGGAGATACATCCAGCATGGAGGAACATCTAGTAGCCGGAGATACATCCAGCATGGAGGAACATCTAGTAGCTGGAGATACATCCAGCATGGAGGAACATCTAGTAGCTGGAGATACATCCAGCATGGAGGAACATCTAGTAGCTGGAGATACATCCAGCATGGAGGAACATCTAGTAGCTGGAGATACATCCAGCATGGAGGAACATCTAGTAGCTGGAGATACATCCAGCATGGAGGAACATCTAGTAGCTGGAGGTACATCCAGCATGGAGGAACGTCTAGTAGCTGGAGATGCATCCAGCATGGAGGAACATCTAGTAGCTGGAGATACATCCAGCATGGAGGAACATCTAGTAGCTGGAGATACATCCAGCATGGAGGAACGTCTAGTAGCTGGAGATGCATCCAGCATGGAGGAACATCTAGTAGCTGGAGATGCATCCAGCATGGAGGAACATCTTCCTACAGCTGATGGAGCATTGAGGTAGATCACATCTACAGGATGAGCAGACAGTGGCTGGAGATACATCCATCATGGTTGTTCAGTCAAGGTGCAGAGCATCAGAAGCCCCACTGACCACTGGAAGTGTAAAGTCCACTCCAGGCCTGAAGGGGCAGCAGCAAACAGCAGAGCTGGGAAGTGGAACTAAAGCTCCCCACCAGTGTTTCCACAGGGACAACCTTCCCCTGTGCACCATGGTTTAACATGTTTGGTCTCAGCTCAGCTGCTCCTCTGACGTCCTCCTGCCCAGAAGGAGACTCAGCTGCTGGTTGAAGGTAGGACGATGAGTGAGAGGAGGCTTGAGCTGGTTATGTTCTATGATGATATGGTTTAAGTTTAATTCATTCATATTCACTGAAACGTTTCAGTTGACTGGAAGAAAATTAAAGAGGTTATTTTAGAGACCAGGTCCTGTCAGTGGAAAGTAACTGTGTTAGTGACGATTCAAAGAAGAAGACTTCTGGTTATGAAGCTCTGACTTGTGTTTATCACCACTACCTGATTCAATACGTCACTACAGACCAGACTCATCAACACAAGGACAGCAGGCTGAGGGGCCTCTGAGTCCCTCTGAGTCCATCTGAGTCCCTCTGAGTCCTTCTGAGTCCATCTGAGTCCCTCTGAGTCCCTCTGAGTCCCTCTGAGTCCCTCTGAGTCCATCTGAGTCCCTCTGAGTCCATCTGAGTCCATCTGAGTCCCTCTGAGTCCATCTGAGTCCATCTGAGTCCCTCTGAGTCCCTCTGAGTCCCTCTGAGTCCATCTGAGTCCCTCTGAGTCCCTCTGAGTCCCTCTGAGTCCTTCTGAGTCCATCTGAGTCCTTCTGAGTCCCTCTGAGTCCCTCTGAGTCCATCTGAGTCCATCTGAGTCCATCTGAGTCCCTCTGAGTCCTTCCTGGAGGTGAACAGGCCTTTTCAAGTCTGGCAAAGCTGTGCATTGAAACATCCGTAGAGCTGGACGATGGTGGATCATCTCCTACAGCTGATGGGAGAGGAGAGGAGTGTCTGTAGTCCTCAGTCCTCAGCCAGGCTCCATCCGTCCTGAGTCCAGCTGAAGGTTCGGTTAAATGACACTCAGAGGTTCATCTGTGATGAGACTTTCCAGGTTTACATCCATCCAGGTGTCTCAGTCTGAACTACACCTGGTCTAGTTCATGTTCTCTAGAACCAGCTGTAGCATCAGTATTATGGGATGTCTCCTGGTGTGAACAGTCTAATGTCTGACATAGAATCTTAGAAACCATCAGTGGTTCCTGGATGTGGTTCTGGTTTCTGATCATCCACCAGAGAAACTTTACCAAGTGCATTCTGGGTAAACTTTAGGGCTCCTATCAGCATGTTGGTAGGAGGCTGGTCTGAGTCTGGGTCTGGAGGTTTCAGTGCTTCACATCTGAAGCATCAAACTCTGAACTTCCTTCATCCTTGTGGTTTTTCTGCATCGGTTTGCAGTCGAAGCGTTTATTTTCAAATCCGGCATCATGAGACGACGTTTCCTAAATGTTCTCCTTGTTTCATGCTTAATCTGGGGTCGGCCCTGGAGGTGTTTGTTCCTGATCGCACGGAGCTGCTTTATTATTCAGAGTGAGCGGCTGCAGGTCAAACACATGCAAACATTAGCATGTTGGGAGGCCGCTGGAACACGGAGAGCGGCTTCGTCACGTTATGTAAGCGGTTTAATTAGCAGCAGCTCTCGGCTAACGAAGCGCGTCTGCAGGTGATGAATGGGACGCGTCACCTGGAAGCATGATAAATGGGAGGCGGCCCCTCCGGACATCAGAAACACAGCGGCGTCAGAGCGCGGGATCATGGGTAAATGAGACCTGGGCGTCCCCCCCGCCGGGTGGGAGGAGGGGGAGGAGGGGGGAGAGAAAACACAAGGGCCAGAAAACACAGCGAGCTGAAATGTCAAGACCCCGAAGACTCAGTGTGAACGAGGAAATCAGAGTCAGCTGGAGACGCCGCACAAGTACACACAGATTATATATATAGAGAGATATTAATACACACAGATTATATATATAGAGAGATATTAATACACACAGATTATATATATAGAGAGATATATTAATACACACAGATTATATATATACGTATTAATATACACAGATTATATATAGAGAGAGAGAGAGTTATTAATATACACAGATTATATATAGAGAGTTATTAATATACACAGATTATATATATACGTATTAATATACACAGATTATATATATAGAGAGAGAGAGTTATTAATATACACAGATTATATATAGAGAGTTATTAATATACACAGATTATATATATACGTATTAATATACACAGATTATATATATAGAGAGAGAGAGTTATTAATATACACAGATTATATATAGAGAGTTATTAATATACACAGATTATATATATACGTATTAATATACACAGATTATATATATAGAGAGAGAGAGTTATTAATATACACAGATTATATATAGAGAGTTATTAATATACACAGATTATATATATATAGAGAGAGAGGTATTAATATACACAGTATATATATATAGGTATTAATATAAACACATTATATATATAGGTATTAATATACACATATTATATATATAGAGAGAGAGATATTAATATACACAGATTATATATATAGGTATTAATGTACACACATTATATATATAGAGTTATTAATATACACAGATTATATATGTAGGTATTAATATACACAGATTATATATATAGAGTTATTAATATACACAGATTATATATATAGGTATTAATATACACAGATTATATATATAGAGTTA
The DNA here is from genome assembly GCA_024666655.1 of Dascyllus trimaculatus. Lineage (NCBI taxonomy): Eukaryota > Metazoa > Chordata > Actinopteri > Pomacentridae > Dascyllus > Dascyllus trimaculatus. Next base: position 36,888,532 of record CM045457.1, read on the forward strand.
TTAATATACACAGATTATATATATAGGTATTAATATACACAAATTATATATAGAGAGAGAGGTATTAATATACACAAATTATATATATAGAGAGAGATATTAATATACACAAATTATACATAGAGAGAGAGAGATATTAATATACACAGATTATATATATAGGTATTAATATACACAAATTATATATAGAGAGAGAGGTATTAATATACACAAATTATATATATATAGAGAGATATTAATATACACAAATTATACATAGAGAGAGAGAGATATTAATATACACAGATTATATATATAGGTATTAATATACACAGATTATATATATAGAGTTATTAATATACACAGATTATATATATAGGTATTAATATACACAGATTATATATATAGGTATTAATATACACAAATTATATATATAGATATTAATATACACAGATTATATATATAGTTATTAATATACACAGATGATATATATATAGAGAGGTATTATATACACATTAGTATAATATATATAGAATTATTAATAACCATAGATTATATATAGAGTTATTAATATAAACAGATTAATACATAGAGAGTTGTTAATATATACAGATTATATAAATAGTTATTAATATACACAGATTAATATAGAGAGAGATATTAATAAACATACAGTTTAATATATATAGTTATTATTATAGACACAGGAGACACACACATTAATAAACACACACAAAATATATACATTAATGTACACAGAAAGTATACACAAATATACATACAGGAAATATACACAATAATAAATGCATGTTATATACTTCTCAAATTGCACACAAGAAATACACATGTTAATATGTATGTCAATATACACACTAATATACATATTAAATTACACATTAATAGACACACAAGAAATACACAAACAAATGTACATATTTATAAATGAAAGATATAATATATACATGATATACATGTACGTTATTATATAATGTATATAATGTAAACACAATAATTACACACAGGAGGTTTACATGCTAATATACACACACAAAACTATACTCATTAATATACACACAAGAAGTACACACATTAATATTCACAAAACAACTACACACAGTAATATACACACACAAAATATACACAATACCACCGTGCTTTAATCATGATGCTGCCACCACCATGCTTCACACCATGATGCTGTTTCTCTACAGACTTCTATCTAAAAAGTGCAAAGATTTGTGAGGAATCCTTTTTTTATTGAATTATTCTTACAGTAATTTGACACTGCAGCACCTGGGTGTCTGGTTTAGTGTAGAACAACACTTTCTCTGTGGATGAATCTCATTTTAAAGCAGAACCTGACCTGACAATGACACTGAATATGTTGATATTTATTCAGACTAATGAGGAATCTCACATCGTCCCTGAGCTGCTACAAACAGGCATGTAAGGGCTGAACTGAGGAGAAACTTTATGGACAGAAAACGTTCATTCTTATTTGTTCTTCAACGTTTCCTGTCTGAGCTCGTGTCTCCCTGCTCGTCGACTGTCAGGCTGCAGCCTAATGACACTCAGAGACTTAATGCACTGACCAAAGCAGCGATTATCACCTCTGTAATCCTGCAGTTCATTAGTCCCCCCCTCCTTAATAATGAAGCTGGACTCCAGGGATCTGCTCACTAATGCACACATTACCACTGATGGACTTTAAAGCAGAGCTGTGAGGAGGATCTGGTCCTGGGGAGGTTTTCGTTGGGGTCAGGTCTGGTTATCGTTGGTTTTTAGGGACGTATTGATCGACGGCGGCCGGTTGAGGTCAGAGAGCAGCAAGGTTGTTTCCCTAATTGGTCTTTAGGCTGCTAAAAGGGAAATAAATGCTTTTTTTAAAAGTGTGCTTTGGTGACGCAAAGCTGAAACTCAAGTTAAAGACGACTCCAGCAGTTTGTGGCCGTTGTTGGTTTTATTCAATGTGGCTCATTTTTCTCTGCATCTCTATGGAAACAGAACAACGACGAGGAAGGAGAGAGAAAAAGAAGAAACACACCACATAAAGACGCCCAGAATATGGACTAAAGGGTGCAACAAGACAGAGAAAAGAGACGCAAAGAGGCAGAAGCACCAAAAACACAAGCAATAATTAGCACGAAATGTCGACTACGAAATATAAAAAACAATAAAAAGGCACCAAAAAACCTAACGAGACGTAAACCAACACAAAATGGACACAAAATGACCAGACAGAGATGAAACTCAACAAACGGAGATGTTAGACGAACACAAACGACAACCAGAAAGAGACGAAGGACGTAAAAATACAGTAAAGAGACGCAAAATGAGCTGAAAGAGACACAAACCAACAAAACAGAGATGCAAAATAAAAACACATGAAATACAGTCGGCTGTAGGAAGACGTTCCTCCATGCTGGGGTTAATCCCAACCCTGACCCTCTGATTCTGCTGCATTCCTTTATCTACTGCTGGTCACTGATCAGTTGCTCATGGTTTCTCTGTTGAACTCTGCAGCTCACAATTTATATTTTTACAGCACCTGGTTGGAGCTAACGGTTCGTTTGTGAGGAATTTTTGAATGAGACGTGTTGAATAAAGTGAGTCTGATGAAATATAAGGATTTTATTGTCACCAAATGAGAAAATGAGCGGACTGAACGGAGCCGTCAGTGAATCCAGAGGGACAGACTCTGAGTTTATTCAGGGTTCTGGAGGGTTGATGCTCTCAGGGGCTCCGACTTCATGTTTTACAGATTCTGATCGACCAGAGCCCTGAAAAATACTTCCTGATAAACACACCGAGACGCTGGAGACAAAGAAGAAGAGCACAAGTGAGCAATTAGTCATAATGATTATAATAATAACATCAATAATAACAATATTAATAACAATAATAACAATAATGAAAATAATAATAATAATAATCTCTGTTTGTTTGTTTGGGTTGTGAAGCAGCCAGGAAGAGGACGGTTTCCCCCGACGAGGTTCATGTCTGGACCCTGGAGCAGTGAACACACACTAACACACTCTAACACACACCAACACACACTAACACACACTAACACACTCTCACACACACTAACACACACTAACACACACTAACACACACTAACACACACACTAACACACACCGACACACACAGACACACTCTAACACACTCTAACACACACAGACACACTCTAACACACACTAACACACTCTAACACACTCTAACACACACTAACACACTCTAACACACTCTAACACACACAAACACACACTAACACACTCTAACACACACTAACACACTCTCACACACACTAACACACTCTCACACACACTAACACACTCTAACACACTCTAACACACACTAACACACTCTCACACACACTAACACACACAAACACACACTAACACACTCTAACACACACTAACACACTCTCACACACACTAACACACTCTCACACACACTAACACACTCTCACACACACTAACACACACAAACACACACTAACACACTCTAACACACACTAACACACTCTAACACACACTAACACACTCTCACACACACTAACACACACAAACACACACTAACACACTCTAACACACACTAACACACTCTAACACACACTAACACACTCTCACACACACTAACACACACAAACACACACTAACACACTCTAACACACACTAACACACTCTAACACACACTAACACACTCTCACACACACTAACACACTCTCACACACACTAACACACACAAACACACACTAACACACACTCTCACACACACTAACACACACTAACACACACTAACACACTCTAACACACACTAACACACTCTCACACACACTAACACACACTAACACACACAAACACACACTAACACACACTAACACACTCTAACACACACTAACACACACTCTCACACACACTAACACACACTAACACACACAAACACACACTAACACACACTAACACACTCTAACACACACTAACACACACTCTCACACACACTAACACACACTAACACACACAAACACACACTAACACACTCTAACACACTCTAACGCACACAAACACACACTAACACACATTAACACACTCTAACACACACAGACACACACACACACCGACACACACAGACACACACAGACACACACACACACCGACACACACAGACACACTCTGTAAACACCAAGCGCCGACTCTCCTGCTGCCTCTCAGGATTCGCTGCTTCATGCATTATGCAGCCGCAGAGTTTGACCGCTGGCCTGCAGCTGATTGGCCGTCTCGGGGTGGAGGTGGGGGTGGGGGTGGGGGTGGGGGTGGGTCCGTCGGGTGGAGGGTCTGGATGACTGACCGGCCCGGACCCACCCCCCCAACAAACCCAGCAACCCCCAGCAGACGGCCGGGGAGGATCATCCGACCACATCGACTGATTCCACGTCTTCAGCCTGCTCAGGAACCAGACCGGCCGCCGTCACAGCGCCACCTGCAGGCTGCACCGCTCACAGCCGCATTATGGAGGATGAAGGGACCGTTTCTGAGTTTGGTTCCACCTCGACTAAGGAAGTCACCCAACAGGACCTTTGAAAGCCCAAAACATCAACTAAAAGACGCAAAATACAATAAAAAAAGACTCAAAATGAACAAAACAAGACGTAAACCAACACAACAGACGCAAAACGACCAGACAGATAAAACCAGGAAGTAGATGTTAAATAGAAACACACACAAGCAGAAACGACCACAACGAGACAGAAACAGCATTATGACGTAACAAAGGGACCAAAGAAACACAACAAAACAAATGTCGACGTAAAGGAGCAAAAATACAGTAAAAGAGACGCAAAATGAACAAAAACATGATTAAAAGCTGCCGTGGTGAAGACAACCACAGAAATACCAACAAAACTTCTCAAAACGTCGACAGGAAACGCAGAAAACAGCAAAAAGGCACCAAATAAACCGAACAAGACAGAAACCAAGGAAACAGACAGAGGAGAGAACCCAGAGACTTTTCATTTACTGTTTTTAAATTAATATCTTTGTTCTAATCTCCTACTAAATGTTCTCGGCATGTTTTAAGCTTCATTCTTGTGGGTTTCTGATGTGACGATTAAAATCCAGATGATAAATCTGGTCTTCCTCCTGACGTTCTGCCAGGACCAGGCTGGGTTTTAGTCTGTGGCTCGACTCGTTCGGTGGAATGAACCTTTATTCTGTCGTTTCTGTGGCCAGGTATTTCACAGTAAAAGCATTCTTTATGTTTAGTTAGATCAGAGCCGGCCCTGCCCAGCGTGGCGCCCCCTGGAGGACACATTTTAGACCTCAGCAGCACTGTTTAGTAGTGATGGTAACTGGTTGTTGCTTTACATCTGAATCAATGTGAGCTTTTCCTTTCTGAGAGTTAACAGTAGAAACCAGTGTTAATAGAATTATACTGAAGGTGATTCTGTGGCGCCCCCTGGAGGCCACGGCGCCTTTAGCATTTGCCTATACTGCCTACTGGGCCGGTCGGCTCTGGTTCTGTCTTATTATATTTAGGTGGGACTTTACATTCTTTACTTGGTGTTTCAGCCCAGAGCCAGAGATGATTCGATCGGCTTGTTCGATATTCCAGACTCTGAATCAGCGACATGATGAGAAACGACGTGAACATCTCAGGTGTTCGTCTTTAAACAGCCTCAAGCATCACATTAAACACCAAAACGTTCTGCTTCAGCCTCCAACATCCGACCTGTGGATCAGGCTTAGTGCTGCTGCTCCACGACTCTTCAGGAGCACTCAGGAAACTTCACTGTCATCTGGCTTCTGCAGTAAAACAAGTACTAGGAAGTACTAGGAAGTACTAAGAAGTACTCATCATACCTGAGAAAACAAGTACTAGGAAGTATTCATCATACCTGAGAAGAACAAGTACTAGGAAGTACTAGGAAGTATTCATCGTACCTCAGAAAACAAGTACTAGGAAGTACTCATCATACCTGAGAAAACAAGTACTAGGAAGTATTCATCGTACCTCAGAAAACAAGTACTAGGAAGTATTCATCGTACCTGAGAAAACAAGTACTAGGAAGTACTAGGAAGTATTCATCGTACCTGAGAAAACAAGTACTAGGAAGTATTCATCATACCTGAGAAGAACAAGTACTAGGAAGTACTCATCGTACCTGAGTAAAAGAAGTACTAGGAAGTATTCATCGTACCTGAGTAAAAGAAGTACTAGGAAGTATTCATCGTACCTGAGTAAAAGAAGTACTAGGAAGTATTCATCGTACCTGAGTAAAACAAGTACTAGGAAGTACTCATCGTACCTGAGTAAAAGAAGTACTAGGAAGTATTCATCGTACCTGAGTAAAACAAGTACTAGGAAGTATTCATCGTACCTGAGTAAAAGAAGTACTAGGAAGTATTCATCGTACCTGAGTAAAACAAGTACTAGGAAGTACTCATCGTACCTGAGTAAAAGAAGTACTAGGAAGTATTCATCGTACCTGAGTAAAAGAAGTACTAGGAAGTATTCATCGTACCTGAGAACCTGCCTGGAGGTGGATACTTCCTAGTACTTGTTCTCTCAGGTACGATGAATACTTCCTAGTATTTTGTTCTCTCAGGTACGATGAGTACTTCCTAGTACTTGTTCTCTCAGGTGCGATGAGTACTTCCTAGTATTTTGTTCTCTCAGGTACGATGAGTACTTCCTAGTATTTTGTTCTCTCAGGTACGATGAATACTTCCTACTACTTGTTTTAAGTCTCAGCAGGTTTTTCCTTTCTGAAGCTCGGTGAAGCTTTAACACAACAGTTTCCTCTGGGATCAGTAAAGTCTCATCGCTATGCTGTTGCCGTGGCGCCCAGAGTCACAACAACAACAACAGGTGTCTGTTACCAGGTGTGAACAGGCTCCGCCCACCCAGCTGCTCACCTGGCTGTGACACGCTGGTTCGTTGGTTTCAGGAGTTCATCGCTTTGAAATGTGTTTGACGTTAGAAAGAAAAGGGAGGAGACAGAAAAACGAGACGAGTTTATTTCTTCTGTCTTTTCTTTTGTCCTCGTTGATCCAGACTTCAGACGTCTGAGTCCAACAATCAGGAGCATCACTGAGGTTCAGGTCCTCAGGTCTGAGACCAGCCTTTAAATTCACCAGCAAAGTTACAGTCAAACCTGTAGGATGAACAAACAGATAACATCGATTAAAATACAGACTTTTATGTTGGTTTATCTCTTGTTTATCTCTTGTTTACGTCTTGTTCCGTACTCCGGTCCGATCAGGTCCGGTAGAATGCTGGGTGAATCTGCTCTGGGATCTGTGCAGAGCCTCTAATTGTGTTGGTTCTTGTTTATCTCGTGTTGGTTCTTGTTTATCTCGTGTTGGTTCTTGTTTATCTCGTGTTGGTTCTTGTTTATCTCATGTTGTCTCTTGTTTATCTCATGTTGGTTCTTGTTTATCTCGTGTTGGTTCTTGTTTATGTCGTGTTGGTTCTTGTTTATCTCGTGTTGGTTCTTGTTTATCTCGTGTTGGTTCTTGTTTATCTCGTGTTGGTTCTTGTTTATCTCGTGTTGGTTCTTGTTTATCTCGTGTTGGTTCTTGTTTATCTCGTGTTGGTTCTTGTTTATCTCGTGTTGGTTCTTGTTTATCTCGTGTTGGTTCTTGTTTATCTCATGTTGGTTCTTGTTTATCTCATGTTGGTTCTTGTTTATCTCGTGTTGGTTCTTGTTTATCTCATGTTGTCTCTTGTTTATCTCGTGTTGGTTCTTGTTTATCTCGTGTTGTCTCTTGTTTATCTCATGTTGTCTCTTGTTTATCTCATGTTGGTTCTTGTTTATCTCGTGTTGGTTCTTGTTTATGTCGTGTTGGTTCTTGTTTATCTCGTGTTGGTTCTTGTTTATCTCGTGTTGGTTCTTGTTTATCTCGTGTTGGTTCTTGTTTATCTCGTGTTGGTTCTTGTTTATCTCGTGTTGTCTCTTGTTTATCTCGTGTTGGTTCTTGTTTATCTCGTGTTGGTTCTTGTTTATCTCGTGTTGGTTCTTGTTTATCTCATGTTGGTTCTTGTTTATCTCATGTTGGTTCTTGTTTATCTCGTGTTGGTTCTTGTTTATCTCATGTTGTCTCTTGTTTATCTCGTGTTGGTTCTTGTTTATCTCGTGTTGGTTCTTGTTTATCTCGTGTTGGTTCTTGTTTATCTCATGTTGGTTCTTGTTTATCTCGTGTTGGTTCTTGTTTATCTTGTGTTGGTTCTTGTTTATCTCGTGTTGTCTCTTGTTTATCTCGTGTTGGTTCTTGTTTATCTCGTGTTGGTTCTTGTTTATCTCGTGTTGGTTCTTGTTTATCTCGTGTTGGTTCTTGTTTATCTCGTGTTGGTTCTTGTTTATCTCGTGTTGGTTCTTGTTTATCTCGTGTTGGTTCTTGTTTATCTCGTGTTGGTTCTTGTTTATCTCATGTTGTCTCTTGTTTATCTCATGTTGCATCTTGTTTATCTCTTGTTTACGTCTTGTTCCGTGCTCCGGTCCGATCAGGTCCGGTAGAATCCACCTCTGCAGGGTGAATCTGCTCTGTGATCAGAGCCTCTAATTGCGTCTTTAAGGTGTAATAAGTCGCCTCCTCCATATTTCAGCGCTCGGCTGGTAATGGCTTGTTACGGCGCAGGAAGAAGGAGCCGCTGCTGCTCTCTAATCACGCCGAGGCTTTGATTAGCCCGAGCTAACGAATAATGGGTGGCATTTTCCGACGGCGGCGAGGGGAGATGATTTAACGTCCTCCCTGCTCCTCCTCCTCCTCCTCCTCCTCCTCCCATCCCGGCGGTTTGATCTATTTTTTACTGCCTGTCTCAGTCATTTATCAGCAGCAGAATGGCCAGTAAAGTAATGTGACATTAGCACCCAGCGACTAATACCTCCGAACAGAAGCAGAGAGACAGCAGAGGTTTGTCGTCTGAATAAATCATGGAGCTCGTCTCCATTAAAGCAGGGAAATGTTGGCTTTGGCCTCTGAACCCGGTCTTCAAAGCAGAGATGAGGGTCGGTTAAACAGGGAAACCAAGGCTCTGCTCCGATTAACTCTCCCAGGATCCTCGGCTGCTTTTATTCATCTACAGAACACGTGATGAACAAAACTCCTCCGTGTCATTCAGACAGAAACCGAACTGAAGATGACGTCTCTGTACAGACAAACCACATCCTGACCAGACAAAACCTCCTTTAAAAGATCTAAAACGTGGAAATAAGGTCTGAGATGTTCATGTCAGATTCACATTTCATCTCCATGTGATAGTAAAAGTCTGATTTTAGCTTATTGTCAGCTGTGCATCGTGTTTCTGTCTGATTGTTTTTCTAGCAGGACAGAAAAACCTCCTCAGAATTATAAATTATAAAGTTCTGTCTTCTCTCTTTAGTTCATTTAATTCCATCTTATTATATTTTTATTTTATTTTGTATGATCTTAGCTTAGCTTAATTTAGCTTTTTGTTCTGTCTTGTCTCATCCATTTTCTTTTCTTATATTAGCTTAGCTTAATTTAGCTTATCTTATCTCATTTTAGCATAGCATAGCTTAGCCTAGCCTAGCTTATCTTTCCTAATCTCATATTGTTTTATCTTAGTTTAGCTTATCTTCTATAATTATTATTTTATTTTATTCTGTCACGTCTCATCCCATTTTCTTTTCTTAATTCACTTATCTTAATTTAACTTATCTTAATTCATCATATTTTAGCTAAGCTTATCTTATTTTGTCCTAGCTTAGCTTAGTCTAGTTTATCTGGTCTTATCTTCGCTGAGCTTAGCTTAGTTTAGCTTGTCTTAGTTTATCTTATTTTAGCTGAGTTTAGCCTAGCTTAGCTTATCTTATTTTGTTTTTTCTTTGCTTAGCCTAGCTTATGTTGTCTTGTCGTAGCTGAGCTTAGCTTAGTTTAGCTTATCTTATTTTATCAAATCAAAAAATGTCCGAAGAACGTGGTGTTCTGTTTTTGTTGCTTTGTGCGTCTTTGAGGGTTGTTCTGTGTTTTGTTGTCTTTACATGATACATTCATTTAGCTCGTTTTAGTCGTTTTGTGTCTTGTTTTGTTTTAGTTTGATGCATTTAGGCATGTAGACGAGGTCCAGACGACCTGCTGAAGTTCAAACTGAGCATCAGAATGAGGAAGAAAGGGGGTTTAAGGGACTCTGAACGTGGCATGGTTGTTGGTCTGAGTCTACTGAGATTTTCACCTCAACCATCTCCAGGGTTTACAGAGGATGGTCTGAAGAAGAGGAAACATCCAGTAGTTGATGGTAGAGGTCAGAGGAGGATGGGCAGACTGGTTGGAGATGATAGAAAGGCAGCATGAACTCAACCAAGGAATGCAGAACACCATCTCTGAACCACAACAACCTTGGAGAAGATGGGCTCCAGCAGCAGAAGACCACACCGGGGGCCACTCCTGTCAGCTAAGACCAGGAAACTGAGGCTACAGTTCACACAGGCTCACCACAACTGGACAGTAGAAGATGGAGAAACGCTGCCTGGTCTGATGAGTCTCCATTTCAGGGTCAGAACAACATGAAAGCATGGATCCATCCTGCCTTGGATCAACGGTTCAGGCTGCTGCTGGTGGTCTAATGGTGTGGGGGGTGTTTTCTTAGTACCAACTGGTTTAAACTCCACAGCCTACCTGAGTGTTGCTGCTGACCATGTCCATCCCTTTATGACCACAGTGGACCATCTTCTGATGCTACTTCCAGCAGGATAAAGCTCCATGTCTCAAAGCTCAGATCATCTCCAACTGGTTTCTAGAACATGACAATGAGTTCTCTGGACTCCAACGGCCTCCACAGTCACCAGATCTCAGTCCAGTAGAGCTCCTTTGGGATGTGGTGGAACGGGAGGTTGGAGTGAGGGTTCTCATGTCAACATGGACCAGAACCTCTGAGGAACGTTTCCAACAGCTTGGTGAAAGTAGGCCATGAAGAATTAAGGCAGTTCTGAAGGCAAACCAACCTTTAACTAGCAAGCTGTACCTAATAAAGTGGCCCATGAGTGTGTTATCATACAGTATATATCCACCGATCAGCCACAACGTTGTGACCACTGACAGGTGAAGAACATCCATACTGGTTCTATGTGGTGTTCTGAGGGGTTCTCTAGTCCATGTCCAATGGTTCAGAACAGTCTGACCACATCATGGAACCAACAGAGCATCAGGCAGGTGGTGGTGACGTCACGTCTGGTCGGTGTTTACATGTTTACATGTTTACATGTTTACATGTTTACAGTCTTTAATAGTTTGACTATCAGAGGGACCAAAGCAGCTCTTTGACTTTGATACTTCTTCATGTGTTGTGATGCAGAGTTTTGCTCTGCCGTCCTCAATGTTGCGTTGCGTTGTGTTGTATGACCTGATGCGATGCTGAAACCTGCAGCCTGTTGTTGTTGTGCTGCATCAGAGGTTTCCTCCTCCTCCTCCTCATCAGCAGCAGCCTGACAGCAGAGCTTTTGGCTCGTGGCTAAAACACTGAGGTTCATCCCATCACATGGTCTAATTGCCATCGAGGGGGAAGCTGAGTCTGTGATCTGAGAGAGGAGGCTGCCCATGATGATGAAGCTCTGACTGGGTCTCAGCGTTTGGACCGTCGGCCATGTTTACAGCTCAGCCGTTTTTCCTCACTGGGTTCATTTTTGACTAAAGTCTAAGGAGACAGAACTCAGACACGTCTCCTGTCAGCTAGAGACGATGAAAACACTGTGAACGAGGTTTATCGAATGAACGGAGGCTTCATGTCCTGTAGTCTGTTCTGTTACTGTTCTGTTCACGTCTTTATGTCTCATCTTTTTGTTTCCACCTTGTTTTTGACGGTTTGTGCCTCGTCTGTCTTTTTTGTCTTTGCATGTCTCATTTTTGTCATTTCGTGTCTTGTTTTTGTGGTTTTCTGCCTCTTCTTTGGTTTTTCGTGTCTTGTTTGCATCATTTTATGTCGTTTCATGTCTTGTTTTGCTCGTTTTGTGTCTCATTTTTGTCATTTTGGCTCATTTTTGTGTGTTTTGCATCTCGTTTGTGTCGTTTCGTGTCTCGTCTGACCAGAGAACCACAGTGAATGCATAATCCTGACAGTGAAGCACAGAGATGAGTGTTGTGTGTCTCTCTGTGGTTGTTTGGTGTCAAAGTCCTCGTGTCCTCCGTAGAACAGGATCTCTGAACGTTTCATCCAGTGAACGTTGGCTTCATTTACATGTGTTTGGGTTCGTCCTGCTCCGTGGCGGTTATTAGCTTCTGTGTTTCTTTTATGTTTCTAATTGGAATCGTGTGCACTGCTGAGGATGGTTATTTATTTACGGGTTCTGCTGACGCTCCAGGTGAAGAGGCATCCACATTATTTACCGTTTATCTATTATAGATGTGTTTTTGAAAGACACCGATCTTCTCTGGTCGGCTGTCTCGGGCTGTTTTTGTAGTTTTCCATTCTGTTAAACTCTCAGACTGCTGTGTTTAAAACCTCCTTAAAGGTGGATATTTGGCTGTTAACAGCAGAACCCCGATAAAACCCTGGAAGACAGGAGCTGCTGCAGGATTGATCTGAGCCGGAAGCAGACGTGTCCTTGAGATAATCAGAGGACAGACTTAGACCGACTGCAGCCTCACTCTGCTGCTGTTTGTTGGTTTGTTTGTTTGTTTGTTTGCTGCTCCTCCTCAGGTATCGATCTGAAAACCTGACAAACGGACCGATCCCTGCAGACTGAGGGCAGATTTCAGGAAGCAGCCTTGGAGATGACGGAGATGAGCATCGACGCTCCGGCGATTATTTATTCATCACATCACTTCCAGCTTCTTCTACTACTTTTTCTACTTCTTCCTCTTCTTCTTCATAATAATAGTAATGCATTGGTTTTCTACAGCTCTTTTCTATTCACTCAAAGACTCTTTACATTGCATTGTTCATTCCCTCCATCCTCCATGGTGCTAAGCTACGTATGTAGCCACAGCTGTCCTGAGTAGACTGATGGAGGCCAGTCTGCTCCATCGGCCCCTCCGACCTCCACCAACCACCCCCTCTCTCACTGCATCCACTCAGACTTCCTGGTTCCCTCACGGTCTCCCATCCAGGTACTGACCAGGCCTAACCCCGCTTAGCTTCCCAGATCTGACAGGATCGGGCGTCCACAAGGCGGTACGGCTTCTTCTGCTTCCTGTTCTTCTTTGGTCGGATCGTTTACGAAACATTTCTTAGTTTAAGATTTATATGACCAAGCTGAAGCTCCGTCTGCGTCCCGAGGTGACTTTTTACGACGCAGCTTGTGTCTCTTTGTGGTTGTTTTGTGTCTCTTGTTATTCTTTGTTGTCTCTTTGTTGTTGTTTTGTGTCTCTTTGTTGTTGTTTTGTGTCTCTTCGTTGTTGTTTGTGTCTCTTTGTGGTTGTTTTGTGTCTCTTTGTGGTTGTTTTGTGTCTCTTTGTGGTTGTTTTGTCTCTTTGTTGTTGTTTGTGTCTCTTTGTGGTTGTTTTGTGTCTCTTTGTTGTTGTTTGTGTCTCTTTGTGGTTGTTTTGTGTCTCTTTGTGGTTGTTTTGTCTCTTTGTTGTTGTGTCTCTTTGTTGTTGTTTTGTGTCTCTTTGTGGTTGTGTCTCTTTGTTGTTGTTTTGTGTCTCTTTGTGGTTGTTTTGTGTCTCTTTGTTGTTGTTTTGTGTCTCTTTGTGGTTGTTTTGTCTCTTTGTTGTTGTTTGTGTCTCTTTGTGGTTGTTTTGTGTCTCTTTGTGATTGTTTTGTGTCTCTTTGTTGCTGTTTTGTCTCTTTGTTGTTGTTTGTGTCTCTTTGTTGTTGTTTTGTCTCTTTGTTGTTGTTTTGTGTCTCTTTGTTGTTGTTTTGTGTCTCTTTGTTGTTGTTTTGTGTGTCTTTGTGGTTGTTTTGTGTGTCTTTGTGGTTGTTTTGTGTCTCTTTGTGGTTGTTTTGTCTCTTTGTTGTTGTTTGTGTCTCTTTGTTGTTGTTTTGTGTCTCTTTGTTGTTGTTTTGTGTCTCTTTGTTGTTGTTTTGTGTGTCTTTGTTGTTGTTTTGTGTCTTTGTGGTTGTTTTGTGTCTCTTTGTTGTTGTTTTGTGTCTCTTTGTTGTTGTTTGTGTCTTTGTTGTTGTTTTGTGTCTTTGTGGTTGTTTTGTGTCTCTTTGTTGTTGTTTTGTGTCTCTTTGTTGTTGTTTTGTGTCTCTTTGTTGTTGTTTTGTGTCTTTGTTGTTGTTTTGTGTCTCTTTGTTGTTGTTTGTGTCTTTGTTGTTGTTTTGTGTCTTTGTGGTTGTTTTGTGTCTCTTTGTTGTTGTTTGTGTCTCTTTGTTGTTGTTTTGTGTCTCTTTGTGGTTGTTTTGTGTCTCTTTGTTGTTGTTTTGTGTCTCTTTGTTGTTGTTTTGTGTGTCTTTGTTGTTGTTTTGTGTCTTTGTGGTTGTTTGTGTCTCTTTGTTGTTGTTTGTGTGTCTTTGTTGTTGTTGTTTTGTGTCTCTTTGTTGTTGTTTTGTGTCTCTTTGTTGTTGTTTTGTGTCTTTGTTGTTGTTTTGTGTCTCTTTGTTGTTGTTTGTGTCTTTGTTGTTGTTTTGTGTCTTTGTGGTTGTTTTGTGTCTCTTTGTTGTTGTTTTGTGTCTCTTTGTTGTTGTTTTGTGTCTCTTTGTTGTTGTTTTGTGTCTCTTTGTTGTTGTTTTGTGTGTCTTTGTTGTTGTTTTGTGTCTTTGTGGTTGTTTTGTGTCTCTTTGTTGTTGTTTTGTGTCTCTTTGTTGTTGTTTTGTGTCTCTTTGTGGTTGTTTTGTGTCTCTTTGTTGTTGTTTGTGTCCCTTTGTTGTTGTTTTGTGTCTCTTTGTTGTTGTTTGTGTCTCTTTGTTGTTGTTTGTGTCTCTTTGTTGTTGTTTTGTGTCTCTTTGTTGTTGTTTTGTGTCTCTTTGTTGTTGTTTTGTGTCTTTGTTGTTGTTTTGTGTCTCTTTGTTGTTGTTTGTGTCTTTGTTGTTGTTTTGTGTCTTTGTGGTTGTTTTGTGTCTCTTTGTTGTTGTTTTGTGTCTCTTTGTGGTTGTTTTGTGTCTCTTTGTTGTTGTTTGTGTCTCTTTGTTGTTGTTTTGTGTCTCTTTGTTGTTGTTTGTGTCTCTTTGTTGTTGTTTTGTGTCTCTTTGTTGTTGTTTTGTGTCTCTTTGTTGTTGTTTTGTGTCTCTCTTTGTTGTTGTTTGTGTCTCTTTGTTGTTGTTTTGTGTCTCTTTGTTGTTGTTTTGTGTCTCTTTGTTGTTGTTTTGTGTCTCTTTGTTGTTGTTTGTGTCTTTGTTGTTGTTTTGTGTCTTTGTGGTTGTTTTGTGTCTCTTTGTTGTTGTTTGTGTCTCTTTGTTGTTGTTTTGTGTCTCTTTGTTGTTGTTTGTGTCTCTTTGTTGTTGTTTTGTGTCTCTTTGTTGTTGTTTTGTGCCTCTTTGTTGTTGTTTTGTCTCTTTGTTGTTGTTTTGTGTCTTTGTTGTTGTTTTGTGTCTCTTTGTTGTTGTTTTGTGTCTCTTTGTTGTTGTTTTGTGTCTTTGTTGTTGTTTTGTGTCTTTGTGGTTGTTTTGTGTGTCTTTGTTGTTGTTTTGTGTCTCTTTGTTGTTGTTTTGTGTCTCTTTGTTGTTGTTTGTGTCTCTTTGTTGTTGTTTGTGTCTCTTTGTTGTTGTTTTGTGTCTCTTTGTTGTTGTTTTGTGTCTCTTTGTTGTTGTTTTGTGCCTCTTTGTTGTTGTTTTGTGTCTTTGTTGTTGTTTTGTGTCTCTTTGTTGTTGTTTGTGTCTTTGTTGTTGTTTTGTGTCTTTGTTGTTGTTTTGTGTCTCTTTGTTGTTGTTTTCTGTCTCTTTGTTGTTGTTTGTGTCTCTTTGTTGTTGTTTTGTGTCTCTTTGTTGTTGTTTTGTGTCTCTTTGTTGTTGTTTTGTGCCTCTTTGTTGTTGTTTTGTCTCTTTGTTGTTGTTTTGTGTCTTTGTTGTTGTTTTGTGTCTCTTTGTTGTTGTTTGTGTCTTTGTTGTTGTTTTGTGTCTTTGTGGTTGTTTTGTGTCTCTTTGTTGTTGTTTTGTGTCTCTTTGTTGTTGTTTTGTGTCTCTTTGTTGTTGTTTGTGTCTCTTTGTTGTTGTTTTGTGTCTCTTTGTTGTTGTTTGTGTCTTTGTTGTTGTTTTGTGTCTTTGTGGTTGTTTTGTGTCTCTTTGTTGTTGTTTTGTGTCTCTTTGTTGTTGTTTTGTGTCTCTTTGTGGTTGTTTTGTGTCTCTTTGTTGTTGTTTGTGTCTCTTTTTGGTTGTTTTGTGTCTCTTTGTGGTTGTTTTTTGTCTCTTTGTTGTTGTTTTGTGTCTCTTTGTTGTTGTTTTGTGTCTCTTTGTTGTTGTTTTGTGTGTCTTTGTGGTTGTTTTGTGTCTCTTTGTGGTTGTTTTGTGTCTCTTTGTTGTTGTTTGTGTCTCTCTACCTAGACACCACAGTGAAGTCACAGTCCTGACAGTGAAGCACGGTGTGGTGATGTGGGGCTGTGTGGAAGACCAGTGTGTTGAGATGACATTCATAGATGGACCGTGATGAACCAGTTACTGGGCCGGTTCTGGACGGACTTAAACACTGTTTTTCGAACCAGTTCAGGACCGGTTCCACATTTGTTTTGGACTCGTTCTAGCTTGGTTCTGGCCTGTTTCTTCTGGACTGGTTTTAGTATCGACTGTTTCTGGATTCTGGACCGGTGTTTACGTCTGGTTATGCACTGGTTCTGACTGATTCTGGACTGGTTCTGGCCTGGTTCTGGACTGGTTCTACTTGGGCTGGATTCGTCTTTGAGTCATTCTGAACGTGTTCGGAACTAGTTTGGGGGAGTTTTTAAACTGGTGAGGTACTGGTTCTAAACTTGTTTTGGACTCTTTCTAGTTCTGCTCTGGACTGATTCTGGACTGGTTTCAAACTGGTTCTGGCCTGTTTCTGCCCTACTGGGGGACCTACTCTGGACTGGGTTTAACCTGTTTTCCAGACTGGTATGGGACTGGTCCTAGACTTGTTTTGGAATCCTTCCAGGCATGTTCTGGCCTGGTTCTGGCCTGGTTTTAGACTGGTTTCAGTGTTGTTTTCAGACTGGTTTGGGGCCGCTCCTGAACTGGTTCTGGACTGGTCTAACATTGTGTAACACTTGTTTGAGGGTCCGGGTCGAGCTGACAGGGAAAGTATGTGGTCCTCTCCAGGGTGCAGCTCAGTTCTCATTCAGCTCTGCTTTTACTTCCCTCCCAGGAGCAGAAACTTGGCTTCGGTCATGATGACTTCTCCAGATGTGCACCTCACTTCTTCTTCTCCTTCCCCTCCTCCTGACTCCATTGTGAATTTCTGAGCACCACAATTAACATCTATAAATCATGTCCCGAATACTTCCTGCTCAATCACAGGGGAATATCAGGGAACAGCCCAATAACTCATTACAAATTGGAGGCTTAAAGCAGCCAAAAAGATAAATTGTGTGGTGAAAAAAAAGCTCGAACAGGACGAGAGTCTCAGCGTTTTAATGACAGCCGCTCCGGTAAATTAGAGGTAGACGATTAATAAAGAGCAGCGACAGCCTGCTTCCTCTCAGTCCTGTCAGAAATCTGTTTTTTTATTTGGGTTCATGATGAAATCCATCACGCAGAAGATTTGCCAGATCC
The DNA here is from genome assembly GCA_024666655.1 of Dascyllus trimaculatus. Classification (NCBI taxonomy): domain Eukaryota; kingdom Metazoa; phylum Chordata; class Actinopteri; family Pomacentridae; genus Dascyllus; species Dascyllus trimaculatus. The sequence continues at coordinate 36,906,095 of CM045457.1, forward strand.
AATTAGACGACTTTCTATTTACTTTATGAAGCAGTTTGACAAGTCTGGGACAAAATAACAAAGCAAACTAATTAAGTGAGCACTAAATAAAAGCTGGAGGAGATCGCCGATAGATCGCCGATAGATCAACGATAGATCACCGATAGATCACCAATAGATCACCAATAGATCACCGATTGATCGCCGATTGATCACCGATAGATCACCAAGAGATCACCGATAGATCGCCGATAGATCACCGATAGATCACCGATAGATCGCCGATAGATCGCCGATAGATCACCGATAGATCACCGATAGATCGCCGATAGATCGCCGATAGATCACCGATAGATCACCGATAGATCACGATAGATCACCAATAGATCACCGATAGATCACCGATAGATCACCGATTGATCGCCCTGCAGCCGCTTCCTGAGGAGACCCGACCAGAAACACAGGAAGGAAAACAACCGAGGAGCAAATCCTCCGAGTCTGCTCCACCCAGCAGCCTGTCGACCCACTCAGACAGACGAACCGCGTCAAAACAGTCCAGAACCAGTCCAGAACCAGTCCAGAACCAGTCCAGAACCAGTCCAGAACAGTCCAGAACCAGTCCAGAACCAGTCCAGAGCAAAACTAGAATGAGTCCATAACAAGTCTAGAACCAGCCCCAACCTGGTCTGAAAAATGCCTCCAGCACCAAGCCTCCAGGACCAAGCCTCCAGCCTCCACTGTGGTCGTTCTGTTCACCACCCTCAGTAAAGGGTTAGTGTTTTATTTTGAAAGGGTGTCTCTGATCCCTTGAAGGTTCTGTCCTTTTTGACCCGGTTCTGAACATGTTCTGGTCTAGTTCTGGCCTGGTTTTGGACTTACTCCATCCCGGTTCAGGCATTGTTCTAAACTTAATCTGGCCTGGTTCTGGCCTGGTTTTTGACTCATTCTTGCCTGGTTCTGGACTCATTCTGGCCTGGGTTTGGAGCTATTCTTATGTGGTTCTGGCCTGGGTTTGGACCTGTTCTAGCTTGGTTCTTGCATGGTTCTGGCCTACATCTTGTCAGGTTCTGGCCTGATACTGAATTTATTTCAGCCTGGTTGTGGACTTGTAGTTGCCTGGTTCTGGCTTGGTCTTGGACTGACCCTGGTCAGGTCTTGGACTAGTTCTGACCTTGCGTTGGACCTGTCCGGGCCCGGTTCCGGTCCGGTTCTGACTCTGCCTCTCTGTGTCGATGAGTTTAAACGCCGTCAGCTCAGGTTTCAGCTTCGATGTGAATTTGCATAAACTCTCACGTTAGCGTCGCTGCTGAGGGACTCTGCGCCGCCGCCGTCACTCATGTGGCGCCGCAAAGGATTCTGGGAAGTCTGAGGATGATGAATGTGCCTCCCCCCTCCTCCCCCCTCCTCCCCCGTTGGCTCGAAGCTCCTCAAAGCCCCCCGTTGAGACGACGCTCCTCTCTTTCCTTTTTATTGTTGTTCTTGCACCACCTGCACCCTCCTCCCCCCTCAGGTCCGTCCTCCCCTTTCCCCGCCTCCCTCGCCTCCCCCCTCCCCCCCTCCCCCGCCTCCCCCCTCAGCATCTTTTAAGTTGTGCAGCAGAACAGATGGCAGAACATGTAGCTGACCTAAAATACATCCGTCCTCTGGGAGATGTTTGCAGCTCTCACTATGGCTGCTGGAGGAGGAGGAGGAGGAGGATGGAGACGAATCGGCGTCAGGAGGCCGAACCCGAACCCGAAGTCCGGCGCTGACATTTAGCAGCAAACCCAGGATCTCTTCTCAGAGCTGTAAATATGGCGGCAGGTGATGGCGGCTCTTGGCAGGCGTTCATCTGTTGGCTCGTCACCGTCCCGGCGGGCCGCGGACTCGGAGCCAGAACTGCTGTTTATTTTCTATCTATACAGTTTATTTCACTCTGAGCCAAAACATGAAAGTAAAATATGATTGACTGAAAACAAGATCCTGGACTCGGTTTCTGATGTGTTCTGAACTGGTTTTAGACCTGGTTTTGGACTTGGTTTCGGATTTGGTTTTGGACTGGTTGCAGACTTTGTCTTGGATTGGGTTTAGAACTGGTTTTGATCTTGATACTGGACTGGCTTTAATCTGGGTTTTCAACTGGTTGTGGACCTGGTTTTAGATCTAGTTTCGGTCCTGGTTTTGGAGCGGTTTTAATGTTAGTGCTAGACTGGTTTTGGAGTGGTTCTGGACTGCAGTTAGACTGGTTGCAGACTTTGTCTTGGATTGGGTTTAGAACTGGTTTTAATCTTGATTGCTGGACTGGGTTTAGACTTGGTTTTAGACTTGGTACTGGTCTTGGTTTTGGAGCGGTTTTAATCTTAGTGTTAGACCGGTTGTAGCCTTGGTTTTAGACTGATTTTGGATTTGAGTCTGGACTGGTTTTGACTGTATGTTGGTCCTGGTTCTGGACTGGTTCTGGCTGTATGTTGTCCTGGTTCTGGACTGGTTCTGACTGTAAGTTGGTCCTGGTTCTGGACTGGTTCTGAATGTAAGTTGGTCCTGGTTCTGGACTGGTTTTGACTGTATGTTGGTCCTGGTTCTGGACTGGTTCTGACTGTAAGTTGGTCCTGGTTCTGGACTGGTTCTGACTGTATGTTGGTCCTGGTTCTGGACTGGTTTTGACTGTATGTTGGTCCTGGTTCTGGACTGGTTCTGACTGTAAGTTGGTCCTGGTTCTGGACTGGTTTTGACTGTATGTTGGTCCTGGTTCTGGACTGGTTCTGACTGTATGTTGGTCCTGGTTCTGGACTGGTTCTGGACTGGTCGTTATCTGGTTTTCTTGCTGTGTGTCTGAGCTCTTTGTATTCTTCTTGAGAAAAGTCACCACAGTTTGAACTGGATCCTTCGACCACCTCACAGTTTCCACATGAGGTAAGGATGTCAGATGTCCCAGAGTTCAACATGTGCATCATCATCATCATCATCATCATCATCATCATCTTGTTCTTCTTCATCATCATCTTCATCACCCGCCTGCAGAGAATCATCCAGAAACCACATGAGAGCCTCGTGGTGAGTCGACCTCAGACTCCACCCGAACCGACCGCCGTCAGCCGGAGGAGATAATGTCACCAAGATGTCACAGACAAAGAGGGTGAGGAGGGTGAGGGGGGGTGAGGAGGGTGAGGAGGGGTGAGGGGGGGTGAGGGGGGTGAGGAGGGGTGAGGGGGGGTGAGGGGGGGTGAGGGCTCCTGCAGAGGAGACAATCGATCACTGAGTTTGTGGACGAGGCGACGTTATTTACGACGTGTTGTTGACGGTTGTTTGGCAGAAGCAGCGCTGGTTGTTGTCTGGTGGTGATGATGCAACCGTCTGTCTGTCTGGGGTCAAACTGCAGGAACGAGCAGATGGATGATCTGTTCTGGTTCTGAGAGAACATCCTCGAGGTTCTCCATCCTTGTTCTGGCTCTGAGACTGGTTCTAGACTTGGTTCTAGACTTGGTTCTAGACTTGGTTCTAGACTTGGTTCTAGATTGGTTCTAGATTGGTTCTAGACTTGGTTCTAGACTTGGTTCTAGACTGGTCTAGATTGGTTCTAGACTTGTTTTTGGACTTGGTTTTTAGACTTGTCGTAGACTTGGACTTAGACTAGTTTTAAATTTGGTTCTACTGGTAATTGGTTCTAGTACTGGACTGGACTTGGACTAGTTTTGGTTTTGATCTTGGTGTGACTTCAGGTTAACCAGGAGAAAACAGGGATCAGTGAATTCATGCAGCATTTGTAGCCTGGCATCAAGAACATTAATAAAAATGTTATTAATTAACAATTAATATTGATGATTATTGATTATTTGTAATGCTCTAATTTAATAAAACCAACAGTGATAAAGACTTGGTTCAACCTGACCTTAAATCTGGCTTTGGACTGGATTTAGACTTGGTCTTAGACTGGTCTTGATCCTGGTGCTGGACTGGGTTTTGTTTTGGACTGGGTTTTGTTGTGGGCTGGTTTTGGTGCAGTGTTTATGGTGCTGAAGGTCCAGCTGTGTGAACGATGAGCGATGCTGGATCTACGTTTTCTTTTTCAGGAGTCTCGTTGATCAGTTCGGTTCCTGCTGCAGTGCTTTACTGACGTGTTCCGGTTCAGACTCTACCGGTTTGTTCTGTCAGGAATGTTTTATTCTGGTAAAATGAGACTGAAGGCGTGAATTCTTCTCCCACCAAACGTCAGAGAAACATGGTCACGTCTTTATTTCCGTTTGGACGTAGCGTCGTCCAGCTGAGTCGAAGCGTGTTGTCGTCCTCTCAGGCTGGTCTGCTGCCATTAGCTGCCAGCTCTCCCTGGGTTTCCCATTAGGATCGCCCACCGAGATCCAGGAATGAAAACAAAGGAAAGGAAACCCAGAGAACAACCTTCAGCTCTGACAGACCGACTCCTCGTTCAGCTCAGCTATTATCTCATCGCTGCTGAGGAGGGAAAGAAAAACATGGAGAAGTGCAGAGAAACAAGGACGACCGAGCTACAGCAGAGCAAAGCAGAGCCTGGTGAAGCTCTGATCCACCAGCTCCTGACTCAGGTTCCTCCACAGACGTCCGTCCTGGGTGGAGGCTCAGTCTGTCCGATAGATGAGGGACAGTAGAAGCTAAACGTTGGTGCTGGACCACAGCTTCACCTCACTGAGCTGGATTAACTCCACACCTCTGATGGAGCATCTGATTATGTGGAATCATGTTAACTGACCCACAGAAACAGGATCACAGTGAAAAACATCCACAGAAGCTTTGAAACAAGCAGAAAACAAACTTTACTTCAACGTGTTAAAAGCCTCGTTGCTCTGGAGAGGATCAGCCGGGCTGCACAGAAGGTGGCGCTATGAGCAACGTTAGCAGCAGTGAACACAGTAGAAGAAGTAACATCACAGTAATAATAGACCCCACCTCTTAGAAAAAGGACCCATCCATCCACCCCCACCTCCTCCCTCTGATGAAGTAAATAAATAGATTTAAAAACTGGAAGAGTTAAAGAAACAAGTTTGTCCACCGACAGAGACGTCGTCTGGATATTAATGATTAAATAGAATAAAACATAATAGTTCCTCCCAGTCAGCTGGAGGCTGTTTCTTAATATCTTGATCTGATTCTTCAAAATAAAACACGTGATGGAGACACAAGGAAGCCGAATGTTCACGTTAACTGTGACTAAAAACTACAAACATGATCCAGATTATAGGATGATTTTCACAGACTGACGACGGACTGAAGAGACTTTAAGTTAAAAAGTTAAAAAGTACAATTTTCTTTTCGATGTCGTGGAGCAAAATCATGGAACGAGTATAGAGACGGTTTGAAGCAGTCAACAACTAACAGTAAAAAGACTGAAACATCTACTGATATCTAAATATAAGTATAAAACAAAATAACTGTAATGTTTGATCAAATCAGAATCAAAGATTATTGAAGGAATTTTATTTAAAGGTTGTTATAATCTGTTGCAATGTGAAAGTTCATGAAGTGATGATTTTATTTCAATATGTTTGATCTTATTTTATTTTGTATTATGTATGGACTACACTGTATGTGTGTGTGTGTATATATATATATATATATATATATATATATATATATATATATTTCTCATGTTCATGATTTAATAACGATGTTGATCATAACAAATCATAATTCTCCTGTCAGTCAACATGAGGTAGTTTGTATAGATGGAGGTCCTCTTTAGGGTGTAGCTCTGAGGAGAAGCTCTTCAGGTTTTTCACTCTGTTACTTTTATTTCTGCATTTTTCTGCTTGTTTGTATCCATTAACATGTTAATAAAAACAGTGAGACAAAAACGAGATTTAAAACTGTCAATGATGGAAAACTACAGTAAAATAAAAAACACAACAGTAAAGAGAAACACAACCATCATCCACCCAGACCTCCTCCACCTCCTCCACCCAGACCTCCTCCACCTCCTCCACCTCCTCCACCTCCTCCACCTCCTCCTCCACCCACCATCCAGACAATAAAAGCTTCCTGCCCGTCGTCTCCTTCTACGCCCAGCTGTTTATTTCAGGCTGAGTTCACGTTTGTTTCTGAGGAACCATAAAGTGACGTAGCAGCAGGAGCCCATGTTTGGGATCAACGCTGTGTTTGGCTGCAGGACGGAGCCTCCTTGATGTTTCCTCCATCAGTCAGCGGTGGAGGCAGGAGGCCCAGCTGTGGGTGGCAGGTTGGGATGGTGGTGGATGCCAGCTCGGAGCTCCGTCCTCCTCCTCCTCCTGCTCCTCCTCCTGCTGCTCTACTCTCCGATGATTTACGGCCCCGAGCTGCAGAGTTCAGCCTGGATCCGAGCCCCCTTTTAACACCAGCTTTGTATTCTAATGACCCCCTAAACTGCACACAATCCATTTTCTGTCCATTAGCAGCGAGCGGCCGCTGCAGCTAATATTCTTTAATTCACTCCACCAAGCGGGGGGATTGTCCGGGGGCCTCGCTGCACTTAATGCCTGCAATTACATCAGGTTACACATCCTGAAGTGACCCCCGGGGGCCCGACGGAGGAGGGCTCCCCCCACCAGCTAATCGACTCCGAGTCCGTCCAAACACCTGCCGGAGACACCTCGCCTCGCTCCTCCTCGGCCCGTCCGGCCCGCCGCCGCTCGGCTTCATTAGGAAATAAAAGCCGCTGGAATGCGACGCAGATGGCCGAAGAAACCTGCAGTCAATTAGCGGCGGCACAATGCAGGGTCTGTCCCGAGGAAGGAAGGAGAAACGGCAAACAGAGCGCTTTATGGCACTTATTTATTACCTTATAACTCAGAATCAAATTAGTTGAGTGAGAGGAGGCCGAGCTGGAGCTGACCTCCTCCTCCTCCTCCTCCTCCTCCTCCTCCTCCTCCTCCTCCTGCAGGGTCGAGCTGATACCACCGAGACGAGGCCAAGGAAAACAAGAACCACAGTCCTGCTGGAAACGACTCCGATGGAGGAGGAGGAGGAGGAGGAGGAGGAGGAAGAGGAGGAGGAAGAAGAGGAGGAGGAGGAGGAGGAGGAGGAGGAGGAGGAGGAGGAGGAGGAGGAGGAGGAGGAGGAGGAGGAGGAGGAGAAGAGGAGGAGGAGGAGGAGGAGGAGGAGGAGGAGGAGGAGGAGGAAGAGGAGGAGGAAGAAGAGGAGGAGAAGGAGGAGGAGGAGAAGAAGGAGGAGAGAAGAAGAAGAAGAAGAAGAAGAAGGATGAGGAGAAGAAGGACGAGGAGAACAGGTTAGAACCACAGCCGCAAGGAGGAGGAGGAGAAGAGGAGGAGGAGGAGGAGGAAGAGGGAAGGAGGAAAGGAGGAGGAGGAGGAGAGAGGAGGAGAAGGAGGAGGAGAGGAGAAGGAGGAATAAGAGGAGGAGGAGGAGGAGGAGGAGGAGGAGGAAGAGGAGAAGGAGGAGGAAGAGGAGGATGAGGAGGATGAGGAAGAGAAGGAGGAGAAGGAGGAGGAGAAGAGGAGGAGGAGAGGAGGAGAAGGAGGAGGAGGAGAGGAGGAGGAGGAGGAGGAGGAGGAGGAGGAGGAGAAGGAGGAGGAGGAGGAAGAGGAAGAGGAAGAGGAAGAGGAGGAGGAGGACTTTCAAAACCACACCGGAGGAGACGTTCGGAGGCATCATCAGCTGGAGACAGAAGGAGAGAACAGAGTGGACACAACTGAACGACACAAAACAACAACTAGAGTGACGACAAACACAACAACAACAACAAACAAACACAACAACAACAAACACAACAACAAACAAACAGACAAAACAAACAGACACAACAACAACAAACAGACAAACATCTGCTCTGTCTGTGGCGTCTCAGCCGTCCATCCACCCCGACCTCCTCCTGGCTGCAGCACAGAACCGTGACGTCTCATTGGTTCAGAGACTCGTTGCCGTGGAGACGGCTGTGTAAACAGCGCACAGACCTGGACTCTGGTTCTGATGAGCGGAAACCACCTGCGGAGGCTCTAAAAACCGGACCGGCGCTGCTGAAAGGCGACGGGTTCTCAGCGCTGCTCCGTTTCCCACAGTGTCTGTGGAAAACGCCCAAACAGATTTATGTCTCCTCTGCATTCAGAGTCCGTGTGAAAACAGCTGACTGGGCTGAGCTTCGGTCTGCAGGGAGACGCTGGAACCAAACCTGACCTGCAGGAAACATCATCGGTCCGACGCTGAGGCCCCTCACAGCTAATACCCACATCACAGGCTGGGGCCGCGAGGGGTCCACCAGGGGCCCCAGACCACCAGGGGCCCCGCACAACCAGGGGCCCTGCACCACCAGGGGCCCCGCACCACCAGGGGCCCCAGACCACCAGGGGCCCCAGATCACCAGGGGCCCCGCACCACCAGGGGCCCCGCACCACCAGGGCCCCAGATCACCAGGGCCCCAGATCAGCAGGGGCCCCGCACCACCAGGGGCCCCAGACCACCAGGGGCCTCGCACCACCAGGGGCCCCAGACCACCAGGGGCCCCAGATCATCAGGGGCCCCGCACCACCAGGGGCCCCGCACCACCAGGGGCCCCAGACCACCAGGGGCCCCGCACCACCAGGGCCCCAGATCACCAGGGCCCCAGATCACCAGGGGCCCCAGATCACCAGGGGCCCCAGATCACCAGGGGCCCCGCACCACCAGGGGCCCCACACCACCAGGGGCCCCAGATCACCAGGGGCCCCGCACCACCAGGGGCCCCGCACCACCAGGGGCCCCAGATCACCAGGGGCCCCGCACCACCAGGGGCCCCGCACCACCAGGGGCCCCAGACCACCAGGGGCCCCGCACCACCAGGGGCCCCGCACCACCAGGGGCCCCAGACCACCAGGGGCCCCGCATCAACAGGGGCCCCGCACCACCAGGGGCCCCAGACATCTAGGTGACCATTTGTTGGCATCGTGCTCCAACAAACGATGTAAATTAATTCTCTTTTCTCTGGAACTGAATCTGCAGATGTTTGACGAGAACATTTTTACAGTGAGTTTATTTTCTACTGTTAACATGTGAATTAATACAGTCACTCTGGTTTTATCTGTCATTTAGTGAAACAGGGAACAGCTGTGAGGAAAAACCAAATGGTTCAGAAGATTTTTGTCCTTTTTTTACAGATTCTTTATAATTTTTTTCAGATGAGCTGTTTTTGTGGATTTCTTTATCAAACATTATCATAATGAATATATGTGATTTTCTATGACTAAAACCTGATGACGTCACATGACGACTCTGAAGATGGGTCAGGAGTTTTTATGAACCAAGGGATTAATTAACACAAACAATACCACAAATTATAATGTTATTATTAGTGGTAATAATAATAATAATGTTATTATTAGTGGTAATAATAATAATAATGTTATTATTAGTGGTAATAATAATAATAGTGGTAATAATAATAATAATGTTATTATTAGTGGTAATAATAATAATAATGTTATTATTAGTGGTAATAATAATAATAATAATGTTATTATTAGTGGTAATAATAATAATAATAATGTTATTATTAGTGATAATAATAATAATAATAATGTTATTATTAGTGATAATAATAATAATAATGTTATTATTAGTGGTAATAATAATAATAATGTTATTGTTAGTGGTAATAATAATAATAATGTTATTATTAGTGGTAATAATACTACTACCACTAGTAATAACTTTATTGATGTAACGTCTTTCTTAAACAAAGATCGAGGAGCTCAGACCTCCGTGCTTCACTGTCAGGACTATGCCTTCATCTCAGGAGGTGTTACGGCTCCTTCTGCTGTGTTTCACTGATTTTTAGTTGGTCTTCCTGGATCCTTTTCCATCTTTGTCCAGTCTCTGTCCAGAGGCTCTGATGTCCACAGCTCAGTAGAATCATGAGACCAAGATAAACTTGTTGGGATCAGATGAGTCCGGTGTGTTTGGTGTGAACCTGACCAGGACCACCACAGTGGATCATAGTCCTGACAGTGAAGCTCGGAGGTGTTGGGTTTGGGTTATTTCTCTGTGGTCCAGCTGATCGTTAATCACAGGTGGAGTTTAGTTTCACTTTGCTGCATTGAGTCTCCAGTTTGGGGCCTAAAGTTTCAACACAGTCCTTCTGAAGTGTCTCTGATTGTTTGTTCGCCTTAAAATACTGCAGTTATCGAGACGTATTACTGCGTTTGCTGTGTACTGTGTCGTCATGGGGACATTAAAACTTTAGTACTTTACCATCGGGTTGAGACCTGGTTCAGACGTGGGAAAACTAAATCAGAGCATCATGAAATGTAAACAGTTGTGCTTTTTAAACTTCCCTGTCCGACAGTGAGCCTGTCGTGGTCACCTGAGGGATTAATGCTCAGGAACTCAGCCTTCATGTCGTCATGATGCAGGGCTGCAGCTCCTCCAGGGTCTCCGATGCCTTCAGAGGCGACAGGCTGAAGAATCAGAGCTGAGCTGTTGACGTCCAGATGTTCCTGCAGCCACACAATAATTAAGAAAGAGAAGAAGAAGAGCTGTGGTGACCCGTGATAGGTGGAGCTGAGAACGAGCTCCGTCCAAACACCTCCTGCTCCTCCTGCAGGCTCCAGCCTCCTCCTCCTCCTCCTCCTCCTCGACAGATGTTAGAAACATTACGAAACACGGCCAACAATAAAAAAAGAGCCGTGTAGGTTTTCCAAGAGCGCAAACAAAAGAATGTTTTAATGGTGCTGCTTTAAGAGGAAAAATGTTGGACTGCTGGAGAAATTCAATTACAGCGTGATTGAGTGTTGACATTTCTGAGGCCGTAAGACAGGAAATTCATTAAAAGCAGCAGAGCAGCCTGGGAGGGAAACTCCAGCGGCTGTAAAAGAATCCGCCGGTCCGAGGTGATTATGGAACGGATCGCTGCTCGGGTCAGGCCGCCGCTCTCCGCTCAGCCGGTGCTGGATGCTTGGAGGCTCCAGAACCACCGCTCGCTCTAGTGATTGAAAATAATCCACCTGGGACCGCGGCTCACATCTGCAGCGAGCGGGGAGGCGCTTCAGGAATAAAGCGAGGCATTGATTCTGACACGCATGGTATTGTAATAAGCTAATCTGGGAAAGAAACAGTCGTGAAACGCGGCAGAACAAGACGACCATTTGTAAGCAATTTATGACGGCGTCTAATCATTACGGCGAGGCTGGGTCAGCGCTCCCCGACCCGCCGGACAGGAACCGCTCAGGTTGCAGCCGCTCTCTCTCTCTTCTGGCTCCACAGCTTTTCTGGATTCCTGCTGCACAAAACCTGCAGAGGGATCCTCCCTCCTCGGGCTCCAGGACCAGGTCTGGTCGGAGGATGCAGACCAGCTGACATGAAGCTGTCAGGTGGAGCAACACGGTGCCGGACGGGTTTTAACACGTTTAGTCGGCTTTAATGTGTGAAGGACTGAAAATGCAGATGGACAGAAAGTCATCAGTTAGCTGTCAACCACTGGATTCATCAGCAACAATCAATCAATCAGCAGTCAATCAATCAATCAATCAGTCTGAGGAATGTTTATGATAAGACATGTCTACATTCTGTCTGCAGCCTCTGAGATCTGAATGTTTTAGACGTTTATTGTCGTTTTCGATTCACCCACACAGTAACAGACTGGTCAGCAGTGGAAGTCGTTTCTACCTGCAGCCTTTTAAAGCAGATAAAATCAATCAATCAATCAATCAATCAATCTATAATAATAATGTTTTTAATATTTTCTGTCTGTAAATGAGAAAAAGCCTCGTCCAGAGACCTGCACATGTCCAGTCTACAGAGGACAGCAGCAGATCTTCTGTTTTCTGGTCATATCTGGAGGTTTTTACTGTTTAGCTTTAAAATGATATAAATGATTTCGGTGGAAGCTTCAGGATTCGTCTGTATTTAAACCTGAAGACATAAAGAAGCTGCAGCCGGATGTTTCTGCTCGGTGCCGACACTGATCCACGTTCTAGAGACCAGCAGCTGATCCATGACTGATGAAATCATCCTGAGTGGAAGAAAAACACAGAAAGTCCAGGAACCTTCAGTTTTCTCTGCTGCTGAGTTTTACAGTCAGAAATAATGAGAGACATCAGAGAAGCTCCTTCATAACCAAGAGTTAAAAGTCAAAACAGTCGATCAAAGATGAACGATTCATTAAACCAGACTGCAGCTCAGTCTGGTCCCTGATACATGCTGGTTCAGATGAACTCCTCCAGGTCCACGTCAGGTCCTCATGAAGCTCTGAGGACTAACGGGTTTCCTCTGAACCATCCAGACGTCCGTGATCATTTAAAACCAGCCGTTAACCCGTCAGCGGTTAAACAAACATGAGAACCTGCAGCTCCTGTTTGTTTGATGTTCTATTAATACTGGAGGGTTTCAGAATCAGTGAGTTCTTCTGGTAGATGTTCTCCGTTGAACCGTCAGGATGAGGCCAAACTGTTTCTGATATCACAGAACTAAATGAATGAAAGCAGCTGAGATGTTTTCTGTGTCTGTGTAGAGAAGATCGTCTGATTAAACACAACAGAAATCAAACTAAGAGCATCTCTGAGAACAAAACGTCTGATCATGAAGAGAAAACGAGACGAGGAATAAAACCAGAGCTGAGGAGAAGCTCAGGACCGAGTCCCATCACTGTTTAAATCCCTCCACCATCAGAGCAGACCAGGACCACATGGGGACCATCAGAGTCCGTCCTGCAGGACAGATCCAGGTCCGGTCTGCTCTGGTTCAGAGATTCAGACTAGAACCGTTCATCTGCTGCTCTGTATGGATCCATGTCAGTAGTTCCAGACTTCATTCACAGTCTAGTTTAACTCCAGACCTCATTCAGCTGTTTGCTATCAGACGTTGCTCCAGGTTACAAGAATGAATCAGCTGTTGGTCTCCAGGACGTGGATCAGTGGATCAGTGTGTCTTTAGGACCATGTTGTGTCTTTAGGACCATGTTGTGTCTTCAGGACCATGTTGTGTCTTTAGGACCATGTTGTGTCTTCAGGACCATGTTGTGTCTTTAGGACCATGTTGTGTCTTTAGGACCATGTTGTGTCTTTAGGACCATGTTGTGTCTTCAGGACCATGTTGTGTCTTCAGGACCATGTTGTGTCTTCAGGACCATGTTGTGTCTTTAGGACCATGTTGTGTCTTCAGGACCATGTTGTGTCTTTAGGACCATGTTGTGTCTTTAGGACCATGTTGTGTCTTTAGGACCATGTTGTGTCTTCAGGACCATGTTGTGTCTTCAGGACCATGTTGTGTCTTTAGGACCATGTTGTGTCTTCAGGACCATGTTGTGTCTTCAGGACCATGTTGTGTCTTTAGGACCATGTTGTGTCTTTAGGACCATGTTGTGTCTTTAGGACCATGTTGTGTCTTTAGGACCATGTTGTGTCTTCAGGACCATGTTGTGTCTTCAGGACCATGTTGTGTCTTCAGGACCATGTTGTGTCTTTAGGACCATGTTGTGTCTTCAGGACCATGTTGTGTCTTTAGGACCATGTTGTGTCTTCAGGACCATGTTGTGTCTTCAGGACCGTGTTGTGTCTTTAGGACCGTGTTGTGTCTTTAGGACCATGTTGTGTCTTTAGGACCATGTTGTGTCTTTAGGACCGTGTTGTGTCTTCAGGACCATGTTGTGTCTTCAGGACCATGTTGTGTGTCTTTAGGACCATGTTGTGTCTTTAGGACCATGTTGTGTCTTTAGGACCATGTTGTGTCTTTAGGACCATGTTGTGTCTTCAGCACCATGTTTTTTGTGTTTCTGCTCCCTGGGTTGTGTTGTTTTCTGGTTTTGCTTGGTTTTCACACGTGTTTGTGTTCATTTTACACCTGGATGTGTTGGTTTGTTTGTTTGTTGTTTGTTGTCCGTCTGTTTGTTGTTTGTTTGTTGTCTGTTTGTTGTTTGTGTGTTTGTTGTTTGTTTGTTGTCCGTCTGTTTTCCTCTCGTTGTGTTGATTTTGTGTCTCCAGTTCTTTACATCTTATAGCTGACATTTCATGTGGACTCTGCTACTTCTTGGTGTTTTTTCTTCCAGTGTTCATTTTGCATCTATGTTGTTGGTTTTGTGTCCGAATTGTGTGTATTTTGGTTTCTTTTGCATCTGTTTTTCTGTTTCTGTCTCTGAGGTAGTTTTTACATGTGTGTGTTTTCATTCTAGCGGCTCGTCGTCTCTTTCAGGTCATTTTGAGTCTCTTTCTGGTGGACTTTGTGTCTCTTAGTTGGTGTTTTGTGTGTTTTTGTGGCCGTGTTGGGTCGGGAGGTTTTTATTTCGTGCTTTTTTCATCTTGCATCTACATTTGTGTGTTTTTATTGTCTTGTCGCATCTTTTACCTACCTAGTCTTTCGTTGCATCGAGGACAAACCCGCTCTGAGTTCTACGGTTCCAGTCGACTCGAGTGTTTCAGACTTGGTGAAGAAGTTCTGGATGCAGATGTCGGAGCGTTCAGAGCAGCTCGTCCTCTGAGCCGCTGCTTTGTTTTCTGCAGCTGTTGAACCGTTAACGCTGCAGTGTTCATAAACCCTCAGCGTCCTGCAGCCTCTCCAGGTGATTAAAGACAGGCCTGCTCCTAAATAAATGATGCAGCTCAGTTCTGATAGCTTCCAGCTCCGAGAGGTCAGACTCCCAGCCCGGATTCTCTCGCAACTTTGAGGCAAAATAACAAAAAAGAGTGAAGAGAGAAAGAAATCCTAGCAAAGTGTAAATAACATCTTCTACCTGAGAGCGTTTCACAGGGGTTCAAGCAAATCCCTGAAAACAGCAGCATCCCGGGGTAATGAAGCAGCTCATGAATATTCTGTGTGGAGCTCCGCAACAAGTCCACCTTTTCTTATTTTCTAATTGACGGAAAGTTCAGACAATTATTTATTTATGGCAGCGATTCCTGCGCGCTCCCTCAGAGGCTGATGAAAAATACGCGAGGCTGAGCAGCCGGGCGGCCGACAAACCCTGAGACCTTGTAAAGATCGCTGCTAACAGATTTTCTACCCAGGATTTGTGAACTCCATCTCAGCTAATCACAACGGAGCCTATTAGTGCTTGACATTTTTATCCGGCAGCCAAAGACTTCACATCTCGGCAGCGGCGGGGCTAACGGTAGCGGACAGCTCGGTGCGGCAGCCGGGGGGCCCGGGGCCGGCCGGGGCCCCTCCTGGGCCCACCTGCAATCCAATACCTGAGCCCCAGCGCCCCGGACGCATTGATTTCTTGTCAGCCGCAGAAGTTTTGAGGGCGAGGATGGAGGGGAGGCGGCGGCGGGATGAGGGCTGAGAGAAATCTTAATTAAGAGAGGGGGATTTACTCGACCTGGCTGCAGCTTCTTTGGGGATCCGGTCAATGAATCATACAAAGGAGGGAGGAGGAGAAGAAGAGCGCAGATTAAAAAGAGTGACAGGCCGAACACGGAGGCTCGGCTCTCCTGTCGATGCCTGCGTCTTTACGGGGGTGAAGGTGGGGCCTCGGGCAGATCTGCACTGTTGAACTCATTACAGAGTATTACCCGCTAAGAAAACACTTCGCCGCTCTAATTGCCCAATTTAGGCCTGCAGGTGGTCGCGGCAGCCGGCAGTCACTCACACCTTTTTACTGCTCTAATAGCAAACACATGACGGGCTGGAAGACATTTGGACGCACGGACACTCACACTTTTACTGCAACACGTTTCAGGTTCCACTAAAACCGTCCGACGGCTTCGGTTCCCCTCAGACTGGAAAACATGAACCCTGAGGCGGAGCTCTTCAGGACGAGGAGGCGAAGGGTGGAAGTATTTACCGAAGTGGTCTGACAAATACCAACACACAGCTTCTCAGCAGGTTTCACTGAGATGTAAAGACCTGCAGCTCTATGGAAAAGAGATGTCGCAGTTAGAACGAGGCGAAGAAAGGAAAGTTTCATATGTAAAACTACAACAAAGACACACACTGAGCTGAACATGGAGAAAAACCAACAGAAAATACAAACCGATTGAAAACAGACACATTCAGAAACTAGCACAAAGACTCAGAACCAACAAAATACATAGAAACTCACACAACATGACTATAAAAAGCATAAAATATCAACTAAAAGATGCAAAATAAATACAAACAGAAGAACACCAGCAGGAACCAGCAAAGATACTGACGAACATTTACACAACATGGACACTAAGAACTCAGTAAACCTCAGAAGTAAACCAACACAGAAACACACAAACCGACCGGAGACAGACGGAAATCAACGATACAGATGTTAAATGAACTCAAGCTGCCACAGAGACGACATGACAGATCCCAGCTTCACAGCATGAAGACACTCGGCTGAAAGACACGAAGCTTCAACAGAAAACCAACAGAAAATAGATGCAACACAAAAACACACACATGCAGAAACTCCCTGACCGTCTGAAGGTGGAGGTGACGCTGTGTGGAGGCCTCAGAGCAGACAGACGGCTAAGATAAAGATAAAATCTATTAAATGGCTGAACCTGCCATTTAACAAGCTAACATAGCTAACAGAATGTAGCTGATGTGTTCATGTAGCAAACTAACACAGTTAATAAAATGAATGGGCTGAAAGTAGCATGTAGCATGCTAATAACAAGTTAACGCAGCTAACAGAATGCATAATCTATGTTAACTTGTTAGCATTAACAAGCTAACAGATCATAGAATTCATGGTGTTGGTTTAGGTTAAGATGTAGCAAGCTAACATAGTGTGCAGAATGTATGAGGTGGACATGTAAGCTAATGTAGCTAACATAGCTAACAAAAGCTAACGTATCAAGCTATCGTAGCTGACAGTGTCAGAATGTGTTTGTGTCAATTAGGCTAACAGAAGATGTGAACTTGTGTTAGCATGCAACAAGTTAACTCAGAAAACAAAATCAAAGGTGTGGGCTTAAGTTAGCATATACAAGCTAATGTAGTGTATAGAATATATGATGTTGGCTTGTGTTAGCATGTAATAGGCTAGCACAGAATATAGGATCTATAGTACAATAGAAACAATAAACAATAAACCATAAACAAAGGTGTGGGCTTAAGTTAGCGTGTAGCAAGCTAACACGGAATATAGGATCAGTGGTATAATTGAAACAAAGGTGTGGGCTTAAGTTAGCATATACAAGCTAATGTAGTGTACAGAATATATGATCTGGCGTCAGCTCATGTTAGCATGATAAAAGCTAACTGAGTAATCAGAGAATCTGCACTCTGGGCTTGTGTTAGCATATTAACACAGATAACAGAATCAAAGGTGTGGGCTCAGGTTAGCATGTAACAAGCTAACGCAGAATATAGAATTTACTGTACAGGTTTCAGTTAGCAAGTTAACACTGGTAACAAAATATGGTGTTAACTTGTGTTAGCATGGAAAAAGCTAACCGAGTTAACAGAGAATCTGCACTCTGGGTTTGGTTTAGCATTTACTAAGCTAACGCGGCTAACTAAATGTATAATGTGTGCTTGTGTTAGCATGTGACAAGACTGCAACACATTATTATGTTAAAAAATAAAATTTAAATGTGAATCCATACGGGCTGCACGGTGGCGCGATGGTTAGCAGCGTTGCCTCACAGCTAGAAGATCCCCGGTTCGCGTCCCGGTTAGGACGCCCAGGATCTTTCTGTGTGGAGTTTGCATGTTCTCCCTGTGCATGCGTGGGTTCTCACCGGGTTCTCCGGCTTCCTCCCACAGTCCAAAAACATGCTGAGGTTAATTGATTATTCTAAATTGTCCGTAGGTGTGAATGAGAGAATGTTGTTTGTCTCTATATGTAGCCCTGTGACAGACTGGCGACCTGTTCAGGGTGTCCCCTGCCTTCGCCCAAAGTCGGCTGGGATAGACTCCAGCCCCCCCGCGACCCTAGTGAGGATTAAGCGGTATAGATAATGAATGAATGAATGAATGAATGAATGTGAATCCATGGATGTACGTTATCCTGACATGTAAACTTTTTTTTTTATTATTATTAACTGAATTCTCTGATTTAATGAAGCCAGACTCCTTCCAGCCCTGAACACTGAGATTAAATGAACTAAACTCTCCTGCTGTTGGACTGAGAGCAGAAACTTGGCTGTAGATCATTTCTTGTGTCTTCTAGGAGGAAACCTTCTCAGTTCTCAGGCTGAACATGGATCCACGACACAGACTGAATTA
Source organism: Dascyllus trimaculatus (assembly GCA_024666655.1). Taxonomy (NCBI): domain Eukaryota; kingdom Metazoa; phylum Chordata; class Actinopteri; family Pomacentridae; genus Dascyllus; species Dascyllus trimaculatus. The sequence continues at coordinate 36,924,128 of CM045457.1, forward strand.
TTCCATCGCCTTCATTCCACCGAGAACATTTCAGAGTTAGAGGAACTGAATCATGTCAGGGAACCTCAGCGTCCTGTAAAGACGAGGCCGGCGACGGCTGCTGGCCTGCAGACCCGACTGGAGCATCCTCACAGAACAATGGGGGCCCTTTTATTCCCCGTCCCCTGACAGAGGAGCCACAAGTTCAGCTCCAGAACCACCTCGGATCAGAGGCTGGTCCTGGTTCCTGGTGGAGGCGACGGAAACCGCAGCACCACCAGAGACGCAATTAGCTCGCTGGGCTGAAGCGGCGCTCGGCTCGCCGCCTCTAATCCAGCGGATCCATGATGTCACTTCCTCTGCGTTCGGCCTGGAGTCACCACTTTAACTGCTGCTGGAGGATTTAACTGGTTCCAGTGAGGCGACAGGAGCAGCAGGTTATGGAAGCCCTTCAGAACCAGAGCTGCTGGTTCCTGCTCTGGTCTTAGTCTACATTTTAGGGTATTTATGTCCTGGATTTTCATTTTTAGGATTTAAATATTCAGGTTTTGACACGTTGGCGTCTCATTATCTGTGTTTCTGATTCTTGATGTCTTAGTTTTTGTATTTTGGGAGTTTTTTGACACTTTCTTGTTCTAATATTCAGGTTTGTGATGTTTTGTCGTGTTAATGTCGTCACATTCTGGTGTATTTATATCCTGGTTTTTAATGTTTCGGGGTTTAAATATGAAGGCTTTTATTTGTTTTCTTGATGTTCCGGTGCATTTATACTCAGGTTATTATAGTTCAGGACGTTAGCCAGACGTATGTTGTGTAAGTATTCAGGTATTTGATGTTGACATCATTAAAAACCAGTTGAATGAAAGCTGTGCACCAACAGGCTGTAAAATAAATGTAATTTCACAGCAGAAGTTCTTCATTTATTGAAGCAGGAAGTCCACTTTGTGCTGAGCCTCAGCTCCAGAGGTTGTGAACCTCTGCTCCACGTTTATTTATTGCTCCTAACAGAAGTAAGACTTTCCATGTTTGTCGTTTTCAGCTGCAGCCGCTGAGCTTCTCTGTCCTCCTTCACTTTTCATATTTCACTGCCATCTCTCTGAAATCACATCCAGATGTTGTCATCAGCTCCCCGTCCTGCTTCCTGTGTCCAGTTCCCACCGAGCGCTGGAACGTGACACTTTCCCCTGGAAAATATAATAAAACTGAGAAAGCGCTGTGCAGCTATTTCCCTTCATAAATCCTGCGGCCCTCTCCGTACTGCAGCCTCAGACCGCGCTCTCGATATTTTAATGGAAGAAGCTCCGAGGTGAGCGGCTGTAAATCCACGTCGACAGCGACCGGTGGGCTTTCATCGTCTACCTGAGCCTCGCTGGATTTATGTCCGAACACGCTGCTCATGCATGTAATAACTCCTCCCATCCTTTCAGCGGGGAAGAGTCGAGTTTCAGTGTCTGCCGGCGAGCGTCCGTCCGTCCGTCCGTCCACCGATAAACGCCGGCCTCACCTGTCGACAGAGAGGCCCGCTCCCACCTGACGGCTTTATGATGCTCCTCTGTTTTTAAAATCCTCTTCTTGTGAGCGCAAAATAATAAAAGATATGATCTTCCAGAGCTTTGAGGGCCTTTACAGACGCAGCAGCTCCAGAGGAAAGAATGTTTGGAGGCTCTGAGCCAAACTGTAGAGCAAAGAAGCTGTTTACTGTAAACCTGGATGTGCACTTTACTCAGTCTGCAGTAGGTAGCCTCCTGTACAGCTGCCTCAGCCTACAGTCACTGGATCAATCGCTCTGATGTCTCTTTAAAAACTACTGTATTAAAGATTCAGGCCTCACAGTAGAAACCCAGTGAAGTCCTTTCATTACTGAGACTCTAACCTTGGTCTATGTGCAGCTTTATCCATGATGACGGTTCGTAGCATCTGGAGACGACGTCCAAGAAAAACACAAACGGAACTTAAAGAAACTTAAAGAACATGAAGAGAAGCCTGGAGAACGTTTTTATTTTCACAAGATGAGTTTGTTGGGCTCAGATGGAGTCCAGCATGTCTGGAGCCTGGTCAGGACCACCAGTGGATGCATCGTCCTGACAGTGAAGCACTGAGATTTATTCACTACTGAGATTCTAACCTGACTTCTCCAACACCTTGTAAGCCCACCTCTACTTCTAGGACAGACTCGTCCTCCTCGGCGTGGACGACACCTGAGTCCGCTAGTTTCTGCTCACATGTTCTGGATCTTCTCGGACTGGTTTGTTCTTTGTTAGAGGGGCTGTGCTGCTCTACCAGCGGTGTTCTGTTGGAGTCGAGGTTTATGGCTGATGGACGGACATCCAGCTGATGTAACGTGGAACTCTTCAGGTCATGTTTCTGTCTTCCTTTAAGGCTGACAGGAAGTGGCCAGTAGCAGGAAGGGACATGTTATCAGGAAGTAAGTCAGCATGTCCTGAAGGAATGAGGCTGTAGCTGTGTCCCAATTCAGGGGCTGCATCCTTCAAAGGACCCAGCCTACCCGGCCTTCGAAGGCTGGGTCCTTCAGAGGACGGTAGGCTGCATTAGAAGGCTGCATGAGCGTTTGTTGAATGAGATGGTCTAGCCCACGATGAACTTCCTGCTTACATCATGACGTCTCGTAGCGCCGCTCCTTGTTGCCTAGCAACCCTGACAAACAAATTTTCATCCCGACGATCAGGATGAGACGACGGTGTCATTTTACCCAATTTTTGACTGGATTTGATCCCGAAACTGTAATTTTTGTTTTAATATGTTTCATATCCTTGAAGACTTGAGGGTCTTGTTCTGTCCGGTGGTTCAGGACTAAACTGTCTGAGAAACAAGAAGCTGGTTTAAATCTGTTAACATCCACTGATATGAACTTCAGATATTATAAACCTCCACAGTCTCTGGGCTGAATGTTTCTGATGAGGATCACTAAATACCTGCTGTCTGAACAGAAACCAAATATAATGTATGTTAAACATGTTATCAGATAACTTGGTGGAGCTAAACTAAGAACAGTGAGGAGAGTCATGTTTTCACTGGTCTACAGAGAATCACCACCAATAGAAGCTCCAGCAGGATTTACGTCCATTTTACTTCTTCACCATATAATAACTTAAATAAGGATTAAATATATGAATATTTATGATTGGATAAGTCGTTTTTGTGGTGGCCGCGGTCAGAAAGAATTTCGCCACAGTCTCAGTAAAATATAATTTAAAACTGAAGCTGAACAACTGGACAGTAAACACTTTAAACTGCAGCGGCTCACATCAATAACGTTATTCAATCGTTTTTTTAGAACAAACTTTAACGTTGTCAACATTTGTATCGTAGCTATCAGAGTGAGCTGTAACACAACACTAATATTTAAAACTAGAATCCTCCATCCATCTTCTCCGTCAGCCGTCAGCAGTTAAAACTTCAGCTGTTGATCGAACTGTCACCGGCCCGCAATGAATCTTGGGTATTTGGGGCTACAAAGGATCCATCGATGCATCCTTCAAATTCATGGAAAAGAAGGACGCATTCGTCGGCCGCATTTGAAGGAGTCTTGAAGTTTTAATGAAATGGGACGGCCTTAGTCACGCCGCTGTGACGTATGCGGCCGAAAAATGCAGCCTAGAAGGATGCAGCCCCTGAATTGAGACACAGCTTCAGTCTGAGTAAATCTACTGACATCTACAAGCATCTCATGGCTGTGGCAGCTTGTTGGGTATGTAGTGATCATGTCAGCTTCATGTATGATGGTGAAGGTCTATTTTACTGACAGCGGTACGTCTGTGAAGGTTGTTGTTAGACGTTTTCTCCTGCTGTGATTGTTAACGACTGCTGGTTGATTTTCTACCAAAGGCTGATATTAGAGCAGTTAAAATAAATGGATTTATAATAATATATAATAGTTACCGTTTGGTTTTATAGATGACATGTTGAGGTTTAAAGAAGGTAACAGTAAAACAGAACAACTACAAATGAACCTCACTGGTTTTAAACACAGAGTTGAGATGTTCACCGTTTATATTTAAACATGTTAAAAGCCAGAATATCAGTGAACTTATGGACGAGGAGTCGGTGTGTTGGTGTTCATCTGGCCGTCAGGTTGGATTCAGTAGTTTCTTGTTTGCGTATAACATCACCAGCTTGGGATTTAGGAAACTATAACAGACACTTCTCACTGTTTTCTGATGTTTTATTACAAATGATTCATCCAGAGTTAAAGCAGACACCTGCAGAGCTCCAGTTAACATGGAGAACATTTTAAAGACGAGAAAGAAGTTCTGTACCTGGTGGTGCTTTGAGGAACCAGAGAGCCTTCAGAGGAACCTTTAAGAAGCGTTCTGGTTCTCACATATTACTGCAGAGGACATCTCCTGTAGAGGAACCAACACACTGTTATACCTGCTTTTATTCCCTGAGCCAAACTAAAACTTCCTCCATGTAGAAGCTGCCGTAGTTATCAGTACGTCCTCTTCTGTCATGAAGCTTCATTTAAAGCCTCCGCTGTAGAAACGGTTAACAAACGAGGCCCCTGGACTTCATCCAGCTCTGACCACATGTGTCTGTTTGCTTCGTAGCGTCGCCTCTTTAATTTGAGCCTTTAAGTTAAATGACTGTTTGTCTCAGTGATCTGCTGCCTTTCATGTCTCCGAGTCTCTAAATCGCCTCTTTGTTTGAAAACACTAAATATTCTGAATGTTTCTGGTCTGAGAAATAATTATACAACGAGTCATTAAAAATCCATTTTGATTTAATGGTAATCACATGAACCTGTTCATTTCTGCTCTCCACTTTAATTTGCTTTATGAAACATAATTAGTGGGAACCTTTACTGCCCTCCTTTGTCTGCAGCCGCCTGGAGATGGAGCAGCGCCGTGGAGTGGAGCCCACACATGAATGAAAAGCAGAGCAAATATTGAGCAGCTGATGGAGGTGAGCAGGTTCCCAGCGAGCGTGTTGTCGGCTTTCCTGCCTGTGTTTCATCATTGTGTTCACGCTTTAATATCGACTGTCACCGGGGAGCGACGCAAATATGTACCATCATCGTCTGAGGCGATGAAGAAATGAAGAACACAATAACATCAAAAGGAAGTCACTTTAAACACAACAGGAGGAGGGAAACTGACACTTTACAGCAAAAACAGCCGCCTTCATTTCCATATTAGATGTTGGAGGAGCTTCGTCTGAGGCCCCGGAGGTCCTCGGTCCCCAGAGGAAGCCTCCATCAGAGGAAAATAAAAGAAAGGCTTCCCCTCCGGAGCCGGTCGCCTCTTTGTTTCACCGTCTCAGACTCGCTTTTTCTAAAACTACAGCGTCTGATCGGATAAATCATGTTTCAGCCTGATGTGTTTTCAGAGGCTCCCCGAAGGCCTCGCGCTGTTTTCTCTGCCTGATAAGAATAACTGAGCTAATATTTTCAATATCCAGCCGCACTCAAGGCAAACATGTACAGTAACATTTACATTCTCTGACACGGAGCTCAGAGCTCAACATCCAGACGGCGTTCCAACATCGACGGTAATCAGATCTGTGAAGGAACACGGAGCCTCGGCTTGGCGGAGCTCTGCTGCAGCACTTAATGTTCTAGAGTCTAATATAATTTACTGCTGAGGGTCGCTGAGAGGCTCTCAGGGGTTCCTAAGGGGTGTTCTGGTGTTTAAGACCAGGACAGGAGTTTTTCAGGAGACTGATTCAGGAGTTCTGAAGAAAGCTGGACACTGAGGGGTCTGAGGGGCCACAGTCGAGTTCCACAAACCCCCTGTAGAAATTAACGGGTTCTTTAACGGGTTCTGAACTCACTGGGAACCCTTGAAAGGGTTTCAGGATCCTTGGAGGGTTTCTTGGTTCAGGAGTCCTCCAAGAAGTTGCTTGGTGGGAATCCTGATGAATGTTTTAGAAGGTTCTGGAGGTCTTTGAGATGCTCAGTCAATGAGAGGAGATCCAAGGGTTCTTTAGGAGGTCATTTAGAGGGTTCCAGGAGGTCTTAAGCACATGAATTTAGAGTTGTTGTAGAGAGTATTCTAAGACTTGGATGAGGTCCAGGGGTTCTTTAGGAGGTCATTGAGGAGGTTCCAGGAACTTCTACAGAGATCTTTAAAATCTTTCACATTGAGGCTGTTGAGGTTCTGAAAATGGTTCTTACAGGTCTTACAGGAGGTTCTAGGGGTCAATAAGAGGTTTCTAGAAGTCCTTAAGGAGGTTCTGGGAAGGTTTGGAGGATGAAGGGGTTCCTTGTTGAGGTCCTTAGAGAGCTAGATGGTTCCTTTATCTGGACTTCCCCTAAAGGTTGCTCAGCAGAAGCTCTGATGAATACTTAAAGATCTACGGGTGCTTGTGAACGTTCGAAGAGTGGAGTGAGATCCAGGGGTCCTTCAGGAGGTCATTGAGACGTTTCCAGGAGATCTTGAGCACATTAAAGGGATCCTTGGGTCTTTTAGAGTTGTTCAGGTCCTTAAAGTGGTGCTTGAGGGGGTTCTAAGGGTCAATAAGAGGATTCTGGGAGTCGTTATGTCGGTTCTAGAGAGCTCTGGAGGATGATAACAATTTAGGTGTCCTTGAGAGGGTTCCAGGGGTCCTTGAGAGGGTTCCAGGATTTTTGGGAAGATGCAGGAAGGGTCTGAGAGTTGCTGAGTATTTTAAAAGCATTCAAGTTTCTCCAACAGGGCCTCTGAGGATGTCCTGGGGGGTCCTTGGGGATTCCAAGGACCCTTGGGTGGGTTCCAGGCCCTTTCAGTAAATAATCAGAGTTCTGTTGCCTGAGTCCAAAACTAACTGACAAAGAAAACCAAACTCCAGAGGCAGGTTGACTCTTGGTGAGGAGCTGTGACTGCTGGTCCTCTGTTCCTCATCTGTGAGCTGCTGGCTCTACATTAAATCCAGATTACACCTCGGAGACCCTGAGAACAACATTTCCACAACACTGAAAGAAGAGTCGCCTCTTTCTGGGATGTTTTTCTTTGGAGAGAAAAAAGAAAAACCCTCTAACTGCTGTCAGAGGTTCCTGGAGATGGAAAACTCTCAGAGAAGCCGGGGATCCCTGAGGAGCCAGAGCCAGGAAAGGAGGGGGGGCCTGAAGAACCACCACCGTGTCGGGTCCACCCGGTCTGGGACGTGTGGGGGTTTTAGAGGAGAGGAAATGTAGCAGCGTTTTATGGCCCCCCAAACCCCCAAAACCCCAAACCAGGCTGGAGGCGGAGCTCAGACGCAGAAGCCCCGCCCACCAAAGCAAAGTCCCGCCTCCTGAATAGTTTGAGGGAACAGTCATTGTTGAGCTGCAGCTCTGAGGAGGAACATGAGCTGAACTCTGACGTTCTCCTCATCCATGGAGGAGGCAGCAGGACACTTAAAACCAGCCAGGTTCTCCAGACCTCCTCAGTCAGCTGGATCTTCATCTACAGGAGCTTTAGAACATTTAATGAAGCCAGAGGTTTACCTTCATCCTGTGAGCATCAGCATTATGGGATGTCTCCTGGTGTGAACACTGCAGCAGTTTAATGTCAGTGACACAGAGTCCTGGAAACCACGGCCAGAAGATGAGTTTGGTCTCAACATGTTGGTCAGAATGAGACCAGGAGAGACGCAATAGATAGAAACGACACACAGACGTGTAGAGAAAACAACAAGGACACGACGACACAAACATCAAACTACAACTAGACACACAAACAACGAGAGTGATTCACAAAACATCACAAATAAAATGACAAGAACCAGATAAAAAATGACACCAAGGATGCAAACGAGAACACAACACGACAAAACACCACAAACCAAACAAAACAACACAAACAACAAAACAACACAAACAACAAAACAAACATGAAAAACAAAACAACACAAACAACAAAACAAACATGAAAAACAAAACGACACAAACAACAAAACAAACATGAAAAACGAAACAACACAAACAACAAAACAAACATGAAAAACAAAACGACACAAACAACAAAACAAACATGAAAAACAAAACGACACAAACAACAAAACAAACATGAAAAACGAAACAACACAAACAACAAAACAAACATGAAAAACAAAACAACACAAACAACAAAACAAACATGAAAAACAAAACAACAGAACGACAAAAACGAGACACGACAGGAGACAGAGGAGACAGAAGGACATAAGTAAGACAGAAAACAACTCAGTCGTGACACTAAACGACAAAACGAGACGGAAACAACACAAACAAAACAAAACATGACAAAAATGAACCAGAAACAGGAAGTGAAACTCAGAACAGCAGCAGACCAGAGCCTGGAGTCACATGTAGTAGAATCATCCCTCCACTGTTCTGACCAACCTCCTACCAACATGCTGATAGGAGCCTTACAGTTTACCCAGAATGCACTTGTTAAAGTTTCTCTGGTGGATGATCAGAAACCAGAAACACATCCAGGAACCACTGATGGTTTCTAGACGAGAGTCGATCAGCTGATCTCAACATCTGGACAGACGCAAATAGAAAAAGACCAAAACACTTCCAGAGCCTGAGGAAAGCAAGGCAGCGTGATGTCCTCTGAAGTGATGAAACCCGCCTGTGTGAGTGTGTGTGTGTGTGTGTGTGAGTGTGTGTGTGTGTGTGTGTGTGTGTGAGTGTGTGAGTGTGTGTGTGTGTGTGTGTGTGTGTGTGTGTGTGTGTGTGTGTGTGTGTGTGTGTGTGTGTGTGTGTGTGTGTGTGTGTGTGTGTGTGTGTGTGTGTGTCGGGGGACGTGGCCTTACATTAACCCGCTGTGAAGGTTCGGAGGAGGATGAAGAGGGTCGGACCACCTCCTCACAAAACCAGAACGGAACAAGAGTGTGAATAAAGGTCAGCGCTGTCAACACACACACACACACACACACACACACACACACACACACACACTCAGTGCAACAGTCCTCAGAGGCACTGAGCATGTGCAGAGATGGATGTGTTGCTCTGGAAGATGAAAAAGCAGCGATGCAGCAGCTGCAGCTCTGCAGGCCGACGAGGAAGAAGGTGTGAAGAGGACAGAGTGACGAAGGAAGACGAGGACGGACGACTCAACACAACACAGAGGCAGAGAACGACACAAGCAAGACACACAAAGAGACACAACATGAGACCAGAGCAAGACAACACCACCACAGTCAGACGCAGAGCAGCACAACCTGAGAGACAACGACAAAATCTAACAAATCAACACAAAGTGATTCACAAAATGAGATGCAAAACTAGACAAAAGTGACCAGAATGAGACAGAAAACGACACAAAGAGACTCAAAAATGAGACACAAAACAAACAAACTCAAAACAAATGATATTGACGACAAAAACAAGACATAAAGGCCGAAACGAGACACCAAACGAGCCCAGTGGACCACACAATGACACAACAAGGAACTAACGAAACAAACGAGACACAAAGCGACGAACATGAGGCTCCGTGTTCCTGGTGTTAAACCGAGACCTCCGCCTGGTAGTCGACCATCCTGGCATCGTTGTGGTGGTGGATCAGAGGACGGGGATGAACGTTGTCAGCGTTTGTTTCTGAAACAGAGCGTTTGAGCGGCCGAGGAGGTTTTCTGCTGTCAGAGCTGGATTACCCTGCAAGACGAGAGCTGCAGCTCCGAGGAGATAATTACTGCAGCAGTAATAAGCGGCGGCGGCTCTAATAGGATCCACAGTTTGTTTGCAGCTCACTTAATGTGTCTATTATTAGAGGCACATATTGAACGGCTCAGGCTAATTGTCTGCGCTGCTCCAATAATAGGATGTAATAATGATCATGGAGCCGCCATGTAACGCACTTAGACGACACCTGATTACTGATGTGACTGACGCTCGCAACGCTGCTGCAACGCTTTTACAACGCATTAAAACCTGCAGCTGCAGCAGCACAGACGCTCAATAAAGACAAAGACGAGACATAAAACGACACAAATGAGACACAAAATGAACAAAACGAGACGAAAAGCGACAAAAATAAGACATAAAATACAAAAAGAGATTAAAAAAACAACAAAAACAAAACACGAGGTCCAACGAATGATGACAAACGACAAAAACAGACATAAAGCAACACGAATGAGACAAAACAACAAAGGAGATACAACGATCATATGATGACATAGAAACGACAAAACAAGTCATGAACAGTGAAGAAATCATCAAAATGAGACACAAAAGTCATCAAAAAGACAAAAATGAGACACAAAGTGAAAAAAAAAGGAGACACGAAACGACACAAATGAGACAGAACAGGGTAAACCAGGATCCCCAGACCAGGATCCCCAGACCAGGATCCCCAGACCAGGATCCCCAGACCAGGGTCCCCAGACCAGGGTCCCCAGACCAGGATCCCCAGACCAGGGTCCCCAGACCAGGATCCCCAGACCAGGATCCCCAGACCAGGATCCCCAGACCAGGATCCCCAGACCAGGGTCCCCAGACCAGGATCCCTCTTTGTGCGTTTGAGGCGGGACTCACTGAGTTCTCCGGCCTCCTGTTTCCGTCTCTGCAGCAGAAGCTCTTTTTCCTTGACGTCCTCCACATCCTGGCAGCCGGAGCAACACGGAGCAGCCACACGGGGAAGTGTGTCATGGGAAAAACAGCGAGCTGGTGGGAGGCTGGGGGGAGGCTGGGGGGAGGCTGGGGGGAGGCTGGTGGGAGGCTGGTGGGGGGCTGGGGGGAGGCTGGGGGGAGGCTGGTGGGAGGCTGGTGGGGGGCTGGGTGGAGGCTGGTGGGGGGCTGGTGGGAGGCTGGGGGGAGGCTGGAGGAGGCTGGGGAGGCTGGTGGGAGGCTGGGGGGAGGCTGGGGGGAGGCTGGGGGGAGGCTCGCCACATGAAAGGAATCCTGGGAAAAATGTGGCAGAAATTCCTCCGGACGGTTCTGATCCAGCAGCCAAGAGAGGCTCTGAGTCAGAGGAAGGAAACGTTCTGGTGGAGGAACCGTTGAGGAAACATCAGACACAGGTTTTACTTCTAGCTCTGGAACCAGCAGACATGTAATCAGATTACTTTAAGTAGGACAGCAGAGTATCTGACGTCAAACTAAAAACTAATGGTTCAGATTCACTTCAACAGAAGCCCTGTCATCACTGTGACTCTGATTTCTTCATGTCCACTGTTATTTCTGATGACACTCCACCTCCGTGCTTCACTGTCAGGACTATGATCCACTGTGGTGGTCCTGGTCAGGTTCTGGACTCCATCTGAGCCCAACTCATTGATCTTCATGTGACCAAACAATGTTCTCCAGCATCCATCAGGCTTCTCTTCATCTTCTTTAGCTCCATCTGAAGTTTAGTTGTGAGCAGCAGCCAGGTTTAGTTGTGGTCCTCCGTCCATAGAGGTTGATGTTCTCCAGGCTCCTCCACACTGTCTGAGCTCCACACTAACTCTGGTCTCCATTGATCAGCCCTGGTCCAAGTGTGAAGCAGCTGCCGTCTGTTGTCCACAGCTAGATAGTGAAAGTAGTTCCCTGTCCGTGGAGTCATTGTAGGAGCTCTGATCAGTGCTACTATGGCTCCTTCTAGACCTCCTGGTTCCTGCTGACACTGGGCTTCACTGGTTCTTAGTGGATCACTGGTCTTCTTGGATCCTTTTCCATCTTTGTCCAGTCTCACAGTCACATTGTTCACTTCCTCTGTTCACTTCTTCTCCATGTGGAGCCATGATGCAGACATAGATAGACCCAGTCCACAGGTCCAGACCTGGTCCATAGATAGACCCAGTCCACAGGTCCAGACCTGGTCCACAGATAGACCCAGTCCACAGGTCCAGACCTGGTCCATAGATAGACAGATAGACCCAGTCCACAGGTCCAGACCTGGTCCATAGATAGACCCAGTCCACAGGTCCAGACCTGGTCCATAGATAGACCCAGTCCACAGGTCCAGACCTGGTCCATAGATAGACCCAGTCCACAGGTCCAGACCTGGTCCATAGATAGACCCAGTCCATAGGTCCAGACCTGGTCCATAGATAGACCCAGTCCACAGGTCCAGACCTGGTCCATAGATAGACCCGGTCCACAGGTCCAGACCTGGTCCATAGATAGACCCAGTCCATAGGTCCAGACCTGAGGAGGTTCTCAGTAGAACCAGGGTCATCATCAGACTGGTGGAACCACAGCTGGACTCTGGTTGGTTCTCTGAGGTTCTACTGGAGGCTGAGTTTTGTTTCTGATCCTGATCTGTTCACCATCACCTGATGTTCTAGACGTGTTCTCTGGTTGTGTAGCTGCGACCACACTGGTTCTTTGTTCTCCTAAATTAATATCCAAAGTTCTCACACGTTGCTCAGTTCCTTCAGTTCAGGGGTTTTAATGCCTTTAAACCATCTTAATTTTCCAGTTAAGGTTCAGATGTCTGGAGGTCCAGAGTGATCTGATCCCCAAACCCTTCATATGTTCAACAAACCATCAGTCCTTCCCTCCATGGCAGTGAGCTCCTGGGTCTGAACTTTAGATTGCCTCTAATGTAATTTTGTAAATGTCTGTGCATTTAAAACCCTTTAAACTCTGATTAGTGGCCCGTGTTCCAGCTCTGTTCATTTACCCTCCACCTATTAATTAATTAGGCCCTTAATTACCTCAGTTGGGTCAATTAAAGGGTGAATTAAAGCGTCTGAGGGCTCAGGCTGGTTGTGTAACTTCATTACAGGCACTCAGCTGAGGTTGTTTCTTGTTTGGACCTTCTGCTGTTGTTGTTGTTGTTGTTCTCCTCAGATTGTTTTTATTTATATTTATTTTTGTTTATGTTTATTTGTTCATGTTTGTCACATGTTTGTGTTCTTTTGTGTCATTTTGAATCAGTTTTTGGTGTTTTTCTATAATTTTGTTGTGTTTTTGTGGTCATTTTTACATCTCTCCTAGCCAGGACCACCCCAGTGAATGCACAGTCCTGACAGTGAAGCACGTGATCATTTTATGTGTCTTTGTAATGTTTTGTGTCGTTTTGTTGTGTTGTTGTGGTCTTTTTATGTCTCTTTGTGTTTGTAGTCGTTTTGCATCTCTCCTAGTCAGGACTACCACAGTGAATGCATAGTCCTGACACTGAAGATGTTATTTTGTCACTTTCTCATGTCTCCTTTTTGGCTTTATGTGTCATCTTGTGGTGTCTTTGTGTCGTTTTGTTGTGTTTTTGTGGTCTTTTTATGTCTCTCTGTGGTTGTATTCATGTCGTAGTGTCTCTCCTAGTCAGAACTACCACAGTGAATGCATAGTCCTGACAGTGAATGTGTGATTATTTTGTGTTTTTTGTCATTTTAAAGTGTGTTTGTCTCATTCTGGCCACTTTTTGTTGTGTTGTTGTCGTTGTTTTGTGTCTGTTTGTGGTTTTTCTTTCATTTCATGTCTTTGTTGTTGTTTTTTGTGCCTCTCTGTGATCATTTGTATGTCTTTCTGGTCATTTCCAGTCATTTTCTTGCTCTTTTTGCTGTTTTTTCGTCAGGTTTTCACCTTGTTGTGCCTGTTGGTTTTTCTTTTGGTGTCTCTTCGTGTGTCTTTAAATTCTTCCGGTACGTCTCATGCCGATGATCCTCCGTCCGTCCGTCCGTCTGGTTCGATCAGGAGGAGACGTCGTCCCTCATCACGTCCTTCTTCCTCCAGCTGTCAGTCTCAGAGTTTCCCGGAGACCTCTGGGGTTCTTCGGGTTCAAACTGCGACCCCCATCCTGGTGTCGGGGGTCTGTCCTCTGCCGGCTGTCTGACCTCCGTCCTGGGGGGCGCCGTGGCAACTCCTCTATTGACAGATGTCCAATCAGAGCGCGGCGCTGCGGTCGGCGCTGTGGTCGGCGCTGCATGGTAACGAGCTGATGGACTCCAGCAGACAAACAGTCGATGGGCTCCTCAGACCGAACCAGCCGACACACGACGGTGTAACACAACAGCACATTAGTCCTCGAGTCCATTAAAACTCAGGTACTTAAGCAGGACACACACCGGCTTTGTGTCGTTGTGTCGTTGTGTGTCTCTCTGGTCGTTGTGTCGTTGTGTGGTTGTTGTGTGTCGTTGTGTCGTTGTGTGTCTCTCTGGTCGTTGTGTCGTCGTTGTGTCATCCTGCCATGTCTTATGTGGTTTCCTGTCTCTGTTGTTTCTGTCGTCTCTCTTCTGTCGTCTAATCGCCTCTTTGTGTTGCTGTTTCTCATCTTTGGTGTTATTTTCTCACCTTTTTGTGTGTTTTTGCCGTCATGTTGTCACGTTGTTACCTCCACCAAGGAGGTTGTGTTTTGTCGTCGTTGGTTTGTTTGTTTGTTTGTTTGTTTGTGTTCAAAATAACTCTAAAACTCATGGACGGATTTGGATGAAATGTTCAGGAAATGTGTGAAATGGGACAAAGAAGACGTGATGAGATTCTGGGACTGATCCGGATCACCGTCTGGATCCAGGATGTTTTTAATGTAAGGATCCTTAGTCGTTGGTAGACTGTGTTGGGGGGACTGGAGCTGCTTGATGGAGGTCTGGATCTCTGAGGGCTTCTCTACTGTTGGTTTTGTGGTCCTCCTGTCACTTTATCGTCTTTTTACATGTTTGTGGTGTTTCAGTGTAACTTCCTGTCTCACTGTGGTGTTTCTGTGTGATCTGGTTTCTTTTATATGTTTTTCTCATGTTGTCTTTCCCCATGTCTCTGTGTTTAGTGGGTTTTTAGTCTGTTTGTGTTCATTTTAGGTCACCTTGTGTTAATCTGATGGTCCCTCGCCGTCATTCTGTCACCTTTACTGTGTTTCTGTCGTCTTTTCTGTTGTTTTTGTGGCTGTTTTGTCCTTCATGGTCTTCTTGTGTCTTCTTGTGTCGTCTGGTTGCTTCTTGTTCGTGTCTGAGGTCATCTCTGTCGGTTCCTCGTCTCTCCTTCGTGCTGTCGGTCTGCTGGTCTGGTTAATGCTGTGATCTCTTTGATCGTCTCTGTTTCTTCTTCGGTGGTGGTTCCTGGAGGCCTCGCTGAGACCAGCCGCCTCCATCGCTGTCTGTGTTTCCTGCTACAAGGAAAACGCTGCTGTGACTAACGGCTGCCGGCCCACGAGATCCGATGCAGAGTCAGCTGGTCGGGGAGGACGGGGGAGGACGGGGGAGGGTCTGGGGGAGTCGGGGGTCCGGCTGCAGCTTCCAACACAAACCGAAGCAGAGCTGTGGACGTGAAGCGTGAAATGGCTGAGAGGCAGCCGGTGTGCCGCTTAATGTGTTTATGGTTCTGAGTCCGGGCCCAGATCCAGAACCACTTAGAGGCTGATCCCACGCCAGATACCCTCCGGTCCACAGAACCAGGCTGCTGACACATGGAAACCAGCAGAGTCCTGATCCACAGAGTCCAGAGTCCTGATCCAGACAGTCCTGATCGTTGTGTGTCATATTTAGAGGTTTCCTGTTCTGTCTGTGTCTCTCATTCATTTCATGTGATTTTGTTTTAGTTTTTTGTCTCTTTCTAATATTTTTGTGTATTTTTGTTGTTTTTGTGTCATTTTGTTGAGTTTTTTTGGTCGTTTGTGATCATTTTTTGTCTGGTTGTTGTCGTCTTCCGCCTCTCCTGACCAGGACCACCACAGTGGATGCATCATCCTGACAGTGAAGCACGGAGGTGGAATCATCACTAACAGAGGTGGAGACATACATTATAAACATTATACACTTTTATATTCATATACATTTTCTGTACATTCATTCCTTTGTTCAAATTCATTCAAATTCACAAATAAACATTTATATTGAAATAATTTTAGATTCATAAATATTTGTTTATATTTATATTTATGGACATTTATTGGCATTTCTGAATACAAACACATCACATATATAAAATTTATCTAGATACTGTACATACTGACATGCATTTCATTTATACACACTGATTTACATTTATACACATTAATAATATCTATACACATTCATTTATAAACTTTTTATTTTATATACAGTAACTTACTCCTGCTGATGTAAAAGGAGAAACATGTGAACATGTGACGCATCATCAGTCAGCTTTTTATACTGGTGTGTGTTTTGTGCTCATGCTGTTTATAGTTGTGTTCATGTTGTGTGTTTTTGTGTATTTTAATGTGTTTTTGTGTATTTTAGCGTGTTTTTGTGTATTTTAACGTGTTTTTGTGTATTTTAACGTGTTTTTGTGTATTTTAACGTGTTTTTGTGTATTTTAGCGTGTTTTGTGGTCATTTCCTGTCTTCAGTGTCTCCTTGTTGTCGTGTTTTGTGTTCATGTTGTGTATTTTTGTGTATTTTTGTGTATTTTAGCGTGTTTTGTGGTTGTTTCCTGTCGTCTTCGTCTCCTTGTTGTCGTGTTTTGTGTTCATGTTGTGTATTTTAGCGTGTTTTTGTGTATTTTAGCGTGTTTTGCGTCTGTCTTCGTCTACGGGTCGTTACCAGGTGAGAATCAGTCGTGACGTCAGATTCTAGTCGTGTGTTCCGCCGGCCTCCCCCTGTAAACGCCACCACAGCCTGTTTTTAACCACAGAACCTCGTCTTTCAGCTCCACGTGTCCAGAAACGATCCTCGGCTTTAGCGTGTCAAAGCGCTGAACCGGACTCGGCGGCGGGACGAGAGGAAGGAGGTCACGCCGGCCTCTCCCGTTAGCTGCTGGTGATTGAGAGCTCACACACGTTTAAAACACACACACGCTTAGGATTCACCGAGTCAACGGACCGGCATTTAGATTCAGGTCATTAGCTGCCCAAAATGTGCATCTCAATATGTGGGCCAACAGTTATTAGGGCTTTTTGACGGCTGAGCGACTGAATAATTCATTTTTTGTTGGGGGCACATTATTTATTTATTAATCAGCCTTAAATTTGGACTCGGATCAGATTATGCGGCCGCCTCTCCAGCACCTTCCTCTTCCTCCCCGTCAGTGAGGATTTCAGGTCCGAGCGGCCGCATTAGCGCCGGCCTTATTTGTTCCATTGATTTTCACAAATGGCGTTTCCCCAAAATATCAGCCGCCCATTAAACGCCATGAATTATAGATGACGGAGGAGCTGCTGGGAAACAAAAGGCAGGGCGTCCTCTCCAACCCGCGGGTCGCCCAGAACCAGACCTCCTCGCTGGGAAGTTCTCACCACCGCCGGATCCGGATGACCTCAGCGCTGTAAGCAGCTGAAAGTCTTGCATCACAAACTCCAACAAACTCCAGAAGAAAGGCCTCTAGCCAAATCTCTGCATAATTCAGCAGAGTGTAAGTTCTCTGCCGCTAATGTGTAAATGTGATGTGGTGTTTTCTGCAGGAGGCTCATAATGAGACGATAAACACTCCGAATAAACACGTTTAGCAGCGGCTAGCTGGGCCGTTTGAAGTCTCTCCGACCTGTCACTGATGTGAGAACTGATCTCATCTTCTGAGCGCTGTTTCGTGATCGTTACGCCACGCTGAGATCTTCTGAGGGAAACTTTAAAGTCTGCAAAGTAACTTGAAGCACAGGGTCTGTCCCAGTTTGGGTTCAGGGAGGAAGCTCTGGGCAGGGAGGAGGTCGGGGCGGAGGGAGGGCGCACAGAACATTATTATTACAAAAGGTAAGAAACAGACTGTTTACATTCCTACAACGTCCAAAGTTCTGAGTCTGTTTTCCTCTTTTTTGTCGTTTTGTATCTGATTTTTCTTGTTTACTGTTTTGTTTATGTTGTTTGTGTCATTTATTGTCTTGTTTTACTGTCTTGTGTCTCATTTTTGGCATCTTGTTTGTCGTTTTTCTTGTTCTTGTTCCTTTTTTGTTTTTTGTGTTTTTTTCATCGTTTGTGTCTCGTTTTTGTTGTTTCATGTCCTTTTTGTCTCCTTTCTTTTGTCTTGTGTCTCAGTTCTGTCATTTTTGGTTGTTTTGTGTCTTGTTTTGGTTGTTTATTGTCTTGAATTGGTTGTTTTGGTTGTTTAGTATCTTGTTTTGGTTGTTTTGGTTGTTTTGTGTCTTGAATTGGTTGTTTTGGTTGTTTTGTGTCTTGTTTTGGTTGTTTATTGTCTTGTTTTGGTTGTTTTGTGTCTTGTTTTGGTTGTTTTGTGTCTTGTTTTGGTTTTTTATTGTCTTAAATTGGTTGTTTTGGTTGTTTATTGTCTTTAATTGATTGTTTTGATTGTTTATTGTCTTGTTTTGGTTGTTTATTGTCTTGAATTGGTTGTTTTGTGTCTTGTTTTGGTTGTTTATTGTCTTGAATTGGTTGTTTTGGTTGTTTTGTGTCTTGTTTTGGTTGTTTTGTGTCTTGTTTTGATTGTTTTGATTGTTTTGTGTCTTGTTTTGGTTGTTTATTGTCTTGAATTGGTTGTTTTGGTTGTTTTGTGTCTTGTTTTGGTTGTTTATTGTCTTGAATTGGTTGTTTTGGTTGTTTTGTGTCTTGTTTTGGTTGTTTTGGTTGTTCATTGTCTTGTTTTGGTTGTTTTGGTTGTTTTGTGTCTTGAATTGGTTGTTTTGGTTGTTTTGTGTCATGTTTTGGTTGTTTTGTGTCTTGTTTTGGTTGTTTATTGTCTTGAATTGGTTGTTTTGGTTGTTTGTGTCTTGTTTTAGTTGTTTATTGTCTTGAATTAGTTGTTTTGGTTGTTTTGTGTCTTGTTTTGGTTGTTTATTGTCTTGTTTTGGTTGTTTATTGTCTTGACTTGGTTGTTTTGTGTCTTGTTTTGGTTGTTTATTGTCCTGAATTGATTGTTTAGATTGTTTTGTGTCTTGTTTTGGTTGTTTATTATCTTGAATTGGTTGTTTGGGTTGTTTTGTGTCTTGTTTTGGTTGTTTATTGTCTTGAATTGGTTGTTTTGGTTGTTTATTGTCTTGTTTTGGTTGTTTTGGTTGTTTTGGTTGTTTATTGTCTTGAATTGTTTGTTTTGGTTGTTTATTGTCTTGTTTTGGTTGTTTTGGTTGTTTTGGTTGTTCATTGTCTTGTTTTGGTTGTTTTGGTTGTTTTGTGTCTTGTTTTGGTTGTTTATTGTCTTGAAATGATTGTTTAGATTGTTTTGTGTCTTGTTTTGGTTGTTCATTGTCTTGTTTTGGTTGTTGTGGTTGTTTTGTGTCTTGTTTTGGTTGTTTATTGTCTTGAATTGATTGTTTAGATTGTTTTGTGTCTTGTTTTGGTTGTTCATTGTCTTGTTTTGGTTGTTTTGGTTGTTTTGTGTCTTGTTTTGGTTGTTTATTGTCTTGAATTGATTGTTTAGATTGTTTTGTGTCTTGTTTTGGTTGTTTATTATCTTGAATTGGTTGTTTTGATTGTTTTGTGTCTTGTTCTGGTTGTTTTGGTTGTTTTGTGTCTTGAATTGGTTGTTTTGGTTGTTTTGGTTGTTCATTGTCTTGTTTTGGTTGTTTTGGTTGTTTTTTGTCTTGAATTGGTTGTTTTGGTTGTTTTGGTTGTTCATTGTCTTGTTTTGGTTGTTTTGGTTGTTTTTTGTCTTGTTTTGGTTGTTTATTGTCTTGAATTGGTTGTTTTTTGTCTTGTTTTGGTTGTTTATTGTCTTGTTTTGGTTGTTTTGGTTGTTTTTTGTCTTGTTTTGGTTGTTTATTGTCTTGTTTTGGTTGTTTTGGTTGTTTATTGTCTTGTTTTGGTTGTTTTGGTTGTTTTTTGTCTTGTTTTGGTTGTTTATTGTCTTGTTTTGGTTGTTTTGGTTGTTTATTGTCTTGAATTGGTTGTTTTGGTTGTTTTGTTTCATGTTTTGGTTGTTTATTGTCTTGTTTTGGTTGTTTTGGTTGTTTGTGTGTTGCTGGTGTGGTTTTTTGTGTTGTTTTGTGTCTTGAATTGGTTGTTTTTTGTCTTGTTTTGGTTGTTTTGGTTGTTTGTGTGTTGCTGGTGTGGTTTTCTGTGTTGTTTTGTGTCTCAAAGTTGAAAGCTTCTGATCCAACATGGCGGCAGCTCTGAGGGCGGCGAGCTGCCACAGCTGAAGAACATCAGGGAGGGAACATCTGGAGAACCGTGCTGGAGAACAATGAGGAGCCCAGCGCAGAGTCCATTAAGTTCTTCTCCCTCCAATAAGTGAAGTGGAGACCTGAAGTTTTCACAGCTGGAGCCTGTAAAGCTGCTTCCTGACTCTACATTAACATCATACTTGGCAGAGCTGCATCCACTAAACACCTACTGAACCAGCACATAGACCGGCCCCGCAGGACCAGGCTGTGTGCTGGGACCCAACGCCGGGGTAGGAACTGCAGTAGTACTGCAGT
Source organism: Dascyllus trimaculatus (assembly GCA_024666655.1). Taxonomy (NCBI): domain Eukaryota; kingdom Metazoa; phylum Chordata; class Actinopteri; family Pomacentridae; genus Dascyllus; species Dascyllus trimaculatus. The sequence continues at coordinate 36,944,193 of CM045457.1, forward strand.
AGTACTGTGTTAGTACTGTGTTAGTACTGTGTTAGTACTGTGTTAGTACTGTGTTAGTACTGTGTTAGTCCTGCAGTAGTACTGTGTTAGTACTGTGTTAGTACTGTGTTAGTACTGTGTTAGTACTGTGTTAGTACTGTGTTAGTCCTGCAGTAGTACTGCAGTAGTACTGTGTTAGTACTGTGTTAGTACTGTGTTAGTACTGTGTTAGTACTGTGTTAGTCCTGCAGTAGTACTGCAGTAGTACTGTGTTAGTACTGTGTTAGTACTGTGTTAGTACTGTGTTAGTACTGTGTTAGTACTGTGTTAGTACTGCAGTAGTACTGTGTTAGTACTGCAGTAGTACTGTGTTAGTACTGCAGTAGTACTGTGTTAGTACTGTAGTAGTACTGTGTTAATACTGTGTTAGTACTGCATGTTTTTGCATATTGTATTTGTTGTTTTGTGTCACGTTGTGTGTCTTCTGTCTTGTTGTGTCTTTTGTTGGTTTCATCTTTTCTTCTTTGTGTTTCTTTGAGGAACACTTCTTCTTCTTCTTCTTCTTCTTCTTCTTCTTCTTCTTCTTCTTCTTCTTCTTCTTCTTCTCTGAGACTCTTTATGATGTGAATCTTCTGTTTGTTCATTTCTTTATTTTAAATTAATGCGTTCATCGTCTGTTTTTATTCGTCTGCTGTCGCTGTGACGTTCTGACGCTACCTGATGCTATAGATTCACTTCCTCACAGGTCCAGACTCCGTAGGCGTGTTTGATTTCTCCACCCTCAGATCACAAACCTCAGGATCGTCTCTGAGCTCCTCCTCCTCCTAATATACAAATGAAGTTAAAGTTATGTCCGGCTTCTTCCTCCTGTGGCCTCATTTTCTTCTTCTCTGAGATTTTTCCAGAAGAAAGATGCACCTGTGAGCCGGTTTATAAATGTGAGATCAGCCGAGGTGTTATTGATCCCAGTGGGGGGCTTCAGGTGCAGCAGCACCACAATAAAAGCACACTACACAATAAAAGCACACTACACAATAAAAGCACAGCCCTACATGTGCAGCAGTAAAAAACAAGTGAAGTCATAAAAATGATTCGACATGAAAACATGGAAGTGAGAAGATCATCAGAAGTGAAGTTCAACCTGCAGGAAGACAAACGTACGTCGGAGACTTTCAAAATAAACTTCTGACTGCTTTTCACCTGATAACAGACAAATTTAATGAAGCAGCAACGAAACACACGGATGTTTGTATGTTTGTCTGCGTGTTCATTTGTTTCCAGCTGGTTTCATCTGGTTCAGTCTGTTTCCTGTCTTTTTGTGTCTTTGTTCAATTTGCATCAGTTGTTCGTTGCGTCTTGGTGGTCGTGTTGTTAGAAGTCATGCTGTCTTGGTCCTAGAGGTTCTGGTCCTAGAGGTTCTGGTCCTAAAGATTCTGGTCCTAGAGGTTCTGGTCCAAGAGGTTCTGGTCCTAGAGATCCTGGTCCTAGAGGTTCTGGTCCTAAAGATTCTGGTCCTAGAGGTTCTGGTCCTAAAGATTCTGGTCCTAAAGATTCTGGTCCTAGAGGTTCTGGTCCTAAAGATTCTGGTCCTAGAGGTTCTGGTCCTAAAGATTCTGGTCCTAGAGGTTCTGGTCCTAGAGGTTCTGGTCCTAAAGATTCTGGTCCTAGAGGTTCTGGTCCTAAAGATTCTGGTCCTAGAGGTTCTGGTCCTAAAGGTTCTGGTCCTAGAGGTTCTGGTCCTAAAGGTTCTGGTCCTAAAGGTTCTGGTCCTAAAGGTTCTGGTCCTAGAGGTTCTGGTCCTAAAGGTTCTGGTCCTAGAGGTTCTGGTCCTAAAGGTTCTGGTCTGGTCATTTCTTCCTCTGTATTCCAGAAACATCAGCTGCTCTTTAGACCTCGGCCTCGATGCCGTTCTGGTGTCGTCATGACAAACCGACGGTGAAACATACGAACATATGAACATATGAACATATGAACATATGAACATATGAACATACAAACGCTCTGCAGCAGCCTTGAAACTCCGATTAAGTTTTCAGAGCAGCTCTCAGCGTTTCCTCAGGTCCTGACACTCAACACCGCCAGACGGCTGAGAGTCATTACAGCTGTCTCCCTCAATATCTACCGGCGTCCGTCTCCGCCGCCAACCAACCGCCAAGGAACCGCCAAGGAACCGCCAACCAAAACACCCGCCGAGGGCTGAGGGAAGGTTTCTGGACGTTAACCGGAGAAACCGAGCAGGAAGATCTGCAGCTGTGGGATCAGATCTGAGTCTAGAACCAGAGCAGCTCACAAGCAGCTGATAGTGTTTTAAAGGCACATACATGTAGAACGATGTGACTCATGAGAACCCAGTCTGGAGGTCCATTAGAGAGGAAACATCACAGACATCTTTAGAGGTCTGACACCAAGAAGCATCATCCTGATGAGCTGCTATAATACAACTACAATAAGTTGAATACATCTCAGATTAAGAAGCTGACATTAAACTTATTAAAGCTAAAATCTATTTAATTCTTTAGCATGTCTGGTTTATTCTAAGACACCTCAGCTTGACAATGCTGCTAAAATATAGCTTCAAATAAGTTTTCCCTGCTGATTTTAAGACCTCAATATTCTAAATATCATGTCTTATTTCAAGAAATCTGACCAAGCAAATGTTCACTTGTTCTATTGGCAGATTTTTACACTTATTTCAGGTAAAAGTGGCTGAAATAAGTTTGTTTTCTTGTTTTAGGAGGGCATTTTTTACAGTGTAGGTTCGCCCTGCTGCTGGTCCACGTCTGGTTCAGATGATGAAGGTTGTTCACGGCGACCAACAGATGTTTATGTTAACACGTCTTCTACAGTCTGTAGAGCCAAACAACGACTGGCAGCATCACTGGAGAACAGCAGCCTGACATCTGATGGTAGAGGGTCTTCAGGAGGGTCTTCAGGAGGGTCTTCAGGAGGTTCTTCAGGAGGTTCTAACGTTCCTTCATGAGCATCTCCAAGTCTTAAATAGTGGTCCTTTCAAAGATCCTAGTGGAGATGAAGAAGTTCTAGAGATCCTTAAAGAGGTTGCAAAAGTCGCCAACATGGTTCTCCAAATCATCTAGGACCTTCTAGAGGTCCGTCAGGTGGTTCTAGCAGCCCCTGATGAGGTCTTTACGTGGTTGTAGCTGTCTTTTATGAGCTCACTGTGGTCCTGAGGAGGTTCTGGTATTTTATAGTTGGAAATCCTTTAGGTGGCCTGAAAGTCCTTTAAAAGGTTCTAGTGGTTCTTTAGGAGGTTCTGATGGTCCTTCCGATCCTTCATGAGCATTTCTGTGTCTTTAATTGGATGTAGCAGGTCTCCAGAAGGTTGTTGAAGAGGTTCTAGCCATCAGTTATGAGGCTCTATAAGTCACTAAAATGGTTCTACAGGTCATTTAGGAGCTTCTAGTGGTGCGTTTGGAGGTTCTAGTGGTGCGTTTGGAGGTTCTAGTGGTGCGGTTGGAGGTTCTAGTGGTGTGTTTGGAGGTTCTAGTGGTACGTTTGGAGGTTCTAGTGGTGCGTTTGGAGGTTCTAGTGGTGCGTTTGGAGGTTCTAGTGGTGCGTTTGGAGGTTCTAGTGGTGCGTTTGGAGGTTCTAGTCATACGTTTGGAGGTTCTAGTGGTGCGTTTGGAGGTTCTAGTGGTGCGTTTGGAGGTTCTAGTAGCCCCTGGTGCTCACACTGGTCCTGAGGAGGTTCTAGAGGTCTTTAGTTGGACTCAGAAGTCCTTTAAAAGGTTCTAGTGGTTATTTAAGAGGCTCTCATGGACACTGAGAAAGTTCCAGTGAGTGTCTTTAATTAGATGTAGTGGTACGGTGGTCCTGAGGAAGTTCTTTTGGGTGGTTTAAATGTCCTTTCAAAGGTTCTGGTGGTTCTTTAGGAAGTTCTCTCTGACACTGAGACTTCTAGTGGTCCTTCATGAGGTTCTGTCTGTGTTTCACTCCATTAATTCAGAACAAAGGATCCCACTGTGGAACCCAGCAGGACTCAGCAGGACCACAACACTATGTGGACATTAAAACCTTCATCTTTAACAAGGCGTCTCTTGGTGGTTGAGTTTCCAACCAGTAGAACCTGCTGGTCAGATGTTAATTCTCTCTGATCAGGTTAGTTATTGACATGGATGCTTCAGGTTCACCTGTTGTCTCAGAGACACTGAGGTCCTTTAGCTCCTGTTGTTGAGACGTCCAGCAGACTTCATCCCTGTCTCTGCTGCAGGTTTGTGTCCTGAAGGATTCTGACAGCTGCTTGTTATTGCAAAAATAAAAGTGCAGCCAATTAGAGCAGCAGCTGAGAGCGAAGCCGCTAAGCTCTGCAGTATCCGAGGATCAGGCCCGATGAGCTCGGCTCTGCTGCACATTAATACCTCCTACTGCAGCGTCCTTCAGCCGGTCTGCCGGGAGACGAGCCGCCGGTCGGAGGAGGAAACCTGCCGACACACATCTGGAAACCATCACACAGTTGTTCTACGGCGAGTTTCATCTGAAACTAGAAGCTGCTCATGTTTATTCCCAGAGTCGAGGCCTGTATGTGCAGCAGTGTGACGGCTTTACATCACAAACACCTGAAAGCAAACAGAAGCTCCTGACACGTGTTCACCTCCACCCTAAATCCTGCCCATGCTCCTGTGTCTCTTTAGATTCCTATCGCCGGCTTCACCTCAGTGTTTCACTCGTCTGATGTGTGTCTCAGACCGACCGAACTGTAACGTCTCTGTAGCTTCTACTGAGTTACAGGACCTGGTTACCTGGTCTGGACTACATGGTCACAAAGAGACAGAAAAACCCACCAAGAAACAGAAAGAGATGGACAGAGATGGAGAAATAGACGACCAAGACAAAAATCAGCCAAACAAGATGACAAACAAACAAAACATAGAGACACAAACAACAAACAACAGGACACAATGCAAAAGAACAGTAAAGAGACACAGAAGGACGTCGAATATGTCTGTCTGGTGGTTTTGTGTCTGTTTGTGGTCGCTGCATGTGTGTGTTTGGTAGTGTTGTGTCTCTGTGGTTGTTTCTTCTTCTTCTTCTCCTCCTGACTGACAAACACCTGGATGAAGAATCACAGTAAAGGTCTGGAGTTATGTTGTTAAGAGAGAAAACCCCCATTCAAAACCCCATCAGCATTCTGACTGATTTAAGAAAGGACACACTGTGACCATAACATCACTACACAGAGACAAAAGTACTGATTTGTGGTTATTTTGTGGGATTTGTTCCATGTTTTCTGTTTGAGGCTCTGACCTTGTTTATTATTATTATTGTTATTATTGTTGTTGTTGTTGTTGTTATTTAGTGAGTTATTCAGCCAGAAGACCCCATTCAAAGCCCCATTGACATTCTGACTAATTTAAGGATTGCCCTGCGCTGAGTGAAGTGAAGCTGTTGATCAGTGAACAGTACTGATTGATTATTGGCAGCCTCCCACAGAGCTCAGGACAATTTCAAACCTCCAAACAGCATCAATCACCAATTATCCTGTTGAACCTCCGGAGAGCCGCACACTTTTATAGGCCGCTGAAGAGCCTCCTCCTCCTCCTCCTCCTCCTCCTCCTCCTCCTCCTCCGACTCGACACCGGCACTCGGAGATAAATCTGGACTCCAGCGCCGAGCCGTAAAGCAGGATTCATGCGCTGACACTTTAACGCAGACTCAGGGAGCGTTATGGGATGCTGCCGGGTCTCCGAGGAGCTGCAGGACTCCCATCATCTCCACATCGCTGGATCCCGTCCAGGATCCCGGAACAAAGAGGCCGGAAACAGAGCCGCTGATTTATCAGAGCATCAAGGCGACACCAGGGAACCGGGCCGGGTCAAAGGACCAGCCGGGCTCCACCAGAGAGAAATATAACCGAGTTCACCCCGTTAGGATGCAGCAGAGTGAAATAAAGGCAGATAGAAGCCCGAGGAGGAGGCTGAGGTCTTCAAACCGACTCATCTCCATTCACAGCAGAATGGATTCTCCTCAACCCTCAGAGAGGAGCGGCTTTCTACCGGCTCAGATTCAACTCAGAAAAACAGACGTAGAGCAAAAAATACACGTGAAGACACAAATCTAGAGACGCAAAACAAATCCAGAGGCACAAAGACACACAAAAATACACAAAACAACTCTAGAGATGCAAAACAACCACAAAGAGACACAAAGTGATGGAGCTGATGCAGCTCAGAGGTCTTTCTGTTGTGTCACGTCTCCTAGCAACAGTGTTGTGTCTCTTTTTTATTGCTTTGTGTCCCTTTGTGTCTGTCTGCAGTTGTTTTGTTGTTGTTTTGTCTCTTTGTTGTTGTTTGTGTTTATTTGAGGTTGTTTTGCGTCTCTTTGTTTTGGTTTTGCGTCTCTTTGTTTTGGTTTTGCGTCTCTTTGTTTTAGTTTTGCGTCTCTTTGTTTTGGTTTTGCGTCTCTTTGTTTTGGTTTTGTGTCTCTTTGTTTTGGTTTTGCGTCTCTTTGTTTTGGTTTTGTGTCTTGTGTCTTTGTGCTCCTCACTATGAAAGCATCATAGTGGGATCCAGTCCTGGTCTTCAGCCCTCATGTCGTGTTCCTGCTGCTGGGTTCTCCTGTCTGATCAGAGCCCGTCGGCGTCTCGGTCCTTAAAGCCAGTCAACACGTTGCTGCCGTGGATTAAAGAGCTGTGTGCTGCAGTGTGTTAACGTGGGAACAAATGAAATGGAATAACACACATCTGGAAGTGTCATTTTGTCTTCAACACACATTATTATGATTTCAATCCGGGCAACTTGTATTAAATTAGATTGTGGTGGAATTGCACCTTAGCGTTGCCGAGGCTGACTGCATCAGATGGATTTAATTATTCCTGTAGCCCATATATTATTAATCATCTATATTGATTTCTGAACTCCCAGACTGCTTGTGGATATGCAAATGCAGCCGCTGCAATATCGGGATGGGCTCATTTGCATGGGAGCCCATTATTATTTTATAAGTAAATTTTAATGTGGACTCAATTAAAACCCAGCCAGTGGAACAGCTAAATTGGCCCAAGGTATGAGCTTTCTGAGATTCATGTGCGGAGCCGGGATATATCAATTAGTAAAGATCAAACTTTGGCTTCTCTGGAGGGGGAAGAAAATGCTGGAATTCAATCAGAGCGGCGGCGGCGGCAGCGGCTCCGTCTTTGGTGGGTTTCTGCCGGTTTTTTATTTTTTATGATTATTCCAGGTTGTAATCAGATCTGCCAAATGGAATTATAACCCGGAAAATTCCTGCGCTGAGTCGCCGCCTCATCGGGGGAAAAGAGGTCAGAGTTAATATTTGAGCAGCTCTAATGTGACCTTCCTGCCCCGCCAGAATAAAGTTCAGAGAGACGACGACCGGGGTTAAACCGGATCCAGCAAACGGGCTCTACGAGGAGACGGGCTACGCAGCTACCGCCGAGGACGGACGGCAGTCTGTGGAACACAAAGAGACACAACAACACAAAATAAAAAACACAAAGAGACTCGTAAGGACACAGAATAGTCATACAATAACACAAAATAACCACAAAATGACACAAAAGCCAAAAGCAGCCAATAACAGACACAAAACAACCAGAAGGAGAAACAAAAAGACCATAAAGAGACAAAAAAACAACACAAAAACAGCCGCAAAGTGACACCAGACTGGAAAGAAACACAAAACTAGTAAAAAGAAATAACAAACACAGAGAGACACACAACAACACAAAAAACACACAAAGTGACTCGTAAAGACACAAAATAACGCAAAATAACCACAAAATGACTCAAACACCAACAATGGACACACAAAAAATAGACAACACAACCGCAAAGACACACACAACAACAGGAAGACACAAAAAATGACACAACCAGGGACAAAATGACTTCAAGACACAAAACAACCAAAAACCGTCACAAGAAACTCCAAAGACACAAAAATCATCTCAAAGAGACACAAAAACTCAAAACACAATCTTAAAGAGACAAAAGAGACTCAGAACATCCAGTAAGTGTTATGATCGTCGCTTCAGTCCGTCTGTCTCCATCTTTCCTTCTTTCTTTCCTTCTTTCTTTCTTTCTTTCTTTCTTTCTTTCTTTCTTTCTTTCTTTCTTTCTTTCTTTCTTTCCTTCTTTCCTTCTTCCTCTCTCTCAGCCCTGCCTTCCCTCACCTTCATCCAGCTCCCTGATTACCTGCTCTCATTACCTGCATTCCAGGCAGCTGCAAACAACAGCTCACCTGCCACTAATCACCTCCCTCCATTAAAACCCGGTTCATTCAGTCACTACTCTTCCCTGGTCCACTGTCTGTCTGTCCGTCTGTCTTCTACCTGCTTCCCTGTAACCCACCTGCTGAACCTCCTGCCTCAGCGTCTCTCGCTGCCTGGATCCTTCCTGTCACCAGTTAAGGTTTGATTAGTTTTGGACTGTAGCTGTAGTTTAGTTGATTCTTCTGTTTGTATGTTGAGAGTCTTTTGTTAATTTGCCACATTTAATGTTCTGTGTAGTTTGATTCTCTCCTTGTCTGTTCATTGAGTATTTTTGAGTTTTGTATTCGTTCCATTCTGTGGTGCTCTTTGATTTCTCTCTTTGTGGCCAGTTTTAGAGTTTAGTTGTCTTTTGTTCGTTAGCTTTGTGTTTTTTCTGGTTTCAGTTTACTTCTCCTGTGTTTAGTTCTTCGTTCAGTTTTGTGTTCAGTTGCATCTGGTTTGAGTTTTCCTGTTTAGTCGTCTAGTTGTTGCTTGTAAATTAACTTCTCCTTACATCCCCTCTCATGTTAGTTTGGAGTTTTGTATGTTTCTGTATTGGGTTTGTTTTAGTTGTCACCAGGGTTAATCTTTGTTCTAGTTTTGTCTGGATTCAGTATTAAAGCAGTCTTAAGTTAAACATTCTGCTCATCTGTAAGTTCTGTGTCTGCGCCTGGGTTCTCTGTTTCCCCCCCTCATAAAAAAAGACACACAAGAGACACAAAAAAGAACATTTGGAGACGCAAAACAAATCCAAACAGCCACAAAATGACTTCAAAGACACACAAAAATGACCACAAAGAGACAAAAAAAACACAAACACACAGAAAACCTCTCGTTCAGTCCGGTTGTGTCTCTTTCTTGTTGTCTTCGGTATTTTTGTGTCACTTTTTCACCTCTTTGTGTTCATTTTGTGCGTTTTTCCGACACTTTTTAGTCGTTTTGCGTCTTTCTTCAGTCTCTTCGTCGTCTCAGGATGTTCTTGTGTCTCTGCAGGTGTGTTGTGTGTTTGTGTGGTTCTTGTGCGTCACACGTGTTCCTTTAAACCTCTTTATGTGTTCATGTTGTGTGTCTGTTCGGTCACATGCATTACTTTCTTTGTGTTTTGCATCACTTGGTGGTCATTTAAACCTCTGACACTCGTTTTCCACCTCTTTGTGTTCATGTTGAGTCTTTCCAGCCACTTCCGGTGCTTTCAACAGCTTTGCCTCTGTAGTTTTTCTTTCCCTTCCCACCATCCGACACGTCCAGCCGACTGTCTGACAGGACTTATTGGACACGTATGACGACACGTGTTCTCTAACCTGGTTACTCCAGCAGTGACGGCTGCTCACGTTCAGTCCTCCGATGGAAAACCTCCACTAACCTCCAGGTGACTTCCAGCTCTGACCTTCACCTGAGAGGCTGACGTCGCCTTGGCAACCAAACGCTGAGGGTCACGTGACCCTCAGCGTTTGGTTGCCAAGGCGACGTCAGCCCCCCCCAGCATCCTCGGCTGCGGCCTCCAGCGCGCCGTAATGACGAGTAATCACATTATGTGCAGCCTCGGCTGGATTCTGGCCGAGCTGCATCTGTGCTGCTGGTAATTGGCAGCATTCGGTCGTCCACCGGGGAGGCGGCGGCGGCGGCGGCGGCCAATCATTGTGCTGAATAGTTTCTGCAACAGGAAACGTCCGATCCAATAAAGTTAATGGTCTTGAAAGACGTGGGGGAGGAGGAGGGGAGGAGGGGGAGGAAATCGATTAAAATGCAGATGTTTGGTCGTCGTGTGATTAGACCACCATGTTTGTTGTGTTTCAGCTCAACAGCTGTCATGGTTTGGTGTGATGGTTTGGTGGATTGGTTTGGTGGATTGGTTTGGTGTGATGGTTTGGTGTGATGGTTTGGTGTGGTGGTTTGGTGTGGTGGTTTGGTGTGATGAGTTGGTGTGATGGTTTGGTGTGATGGTTTGGTGTGATGGTTTTGGTGTGATGGTTTTGGTGTGATGGTTTTGGTGTGATGGTTTGGTGTGATGGTTTGGTGTGATGGTTTTGGTGTGATGGTTTTGGTGTGATGGTTTGGTGTGATGGGTGTGGTGTGGTGGTTTGGTGTGATGGTTTGGTGGATTGGTTTGGTGGATTGGTTTGGTGTGATGGTTTGGTGTGATGGTTTGGTGTGATGGTTTTAGTTTGATGGTTTTGGTGTGATGGTTTTGGTTTGATGGTTTTGGTGTGATGGTTTGGTGTGATGGTTTGGTGTGATGGTTTGGTGTGATGAGTTGGTGTGATGGTTTGGTGTGGTGGTTTGGTGTGATGGTTTGGTGTGATGGTTTGGTGTGACGGTTTGGTGTGATGAGTTGGTGTGATGGTTTGGTGTGGTGGTTTGGTTTGATGGTTTTGGTGTGATGGTTTGGTGTGATGGTTTGGTGTGATGGTTTGGTGTGATGGTTTGGTGTGATGGTTTGGTGTGATGGTTTGGTGTGATGAGTTGGTGTGATGGTTTGGTGTGATGGTTTGGTGTGATGGTTTGGTGTGATGGTTTGGTGTGGTGGTTTGGTGTGGTGGTTTGGTGGATTGGTTTGGTGTGATGGTTTGATGTGATGGTTTGGTGTGATGGTTAGGTGTGATGGTTAGGTGTGATGGTTTGATATAAGGAGCAGCATCATGACCTGCTGATCAGTCTTTATTTAGGTCCTCAGTTAACCAAAGACATTCTGGACGTTACATTCATGCAGATGTGTGACATGTGATCAGAAAACGCCTCATCTACATATTTAAACGTTAAACATGGTTGTCTTGTCGTCACCAGCGGAGTTCATACAGTCCTTAAATAAAACGGTCTCCGTCCTTCATTTTTAACAGCTCGTCAATATTCAGTTGTTACTGTGATGTTTTATTTATTTATTCACATGTTTTTAAGACGTTTCATTAATAGTTTTTATTATTTTGGGAGCATAAATTTGCTCACTTTAATTTTAAACCGTTTGTAAAAATGTAATGATTTTTTAAAAATTTTATGTATTTAATTTATTTTATCAGACATTTTAATTATATTTGAGAGTTTTATTATTATTATCAATATTTTACTGATCACATTTCATTTATTTTATTTTTTGGACCTTTAATATCTTTTGAACAATTTCTTAATATTTATGACTTTCATTAATATTTTATTTATTTTATTAAATATTTTAAAACATTTTATTTATATTTGGGAGTTTTATTAATTTTTATCAGTATTTCATTGATTTTGTTGAACTTTCTGCTCCTTTTTTTTATTATTCTTTGTTCATATTTATCATTTTTGTTTCTTAGACTTTTTTTAGACATTTGATTAATTTTCAGGAATTTTGTTGACATTTTTATTCATTTATTATATTTTTAAATGTTATATTTTTATTTATCTTCAGGAATATTGTTAATATTGTTTGATATGTTAGTAATATGATAAGTAGAGATTTCCTGACATGTCGTTGACGTTGTCTTCACATTTTAATTTGTTCATATTTTAATGATTTATTCTGTCTTCAATATTTTATTCATTTCCATCTCCTCTTTAGATGGTTGATTGATTTTAATATTATTTTGTTTTTATTCTGATATTTTATTATTTTAAAAGTGTTTTATTATATTAATATTTATTTTATTTCTATTATTTATTGTCGTGTTTTATGTTTTTATTTTCCACCTGTCAGCCTCCAGCTCCGTCTATATTCCAGCTCTGCTGCAGGATCACAGTGAAACCATGTCAGGTGAGACCTGGACAGGTGAGACCTGGACAGGTGAGCCACGAGGAACCGACTGTAGAGACCTGCTCCAGGTCTCCAGTAAGTCCAGGACTGTTGGTTTAGTGTCGCTGACTCCAACCTTAAAGCTCCTGCAGAAACAAATTGGTGAATAAATCCACAGAAACAAGATGAGGAGGACTTCTACTTCTTCTTTCTCCTCTTCTTCTTCTTCTTCTGCTTCTACTATCCAGCATGGAGGAACATCTCCCTACAGAGGCTGGAACATGGAGGTAGATCACATCTACAGGATGAGGAGGGAAAACGACAAGAAACAACAATAAGGAGACAGAAAACAAGAAAACCAAGAGACCAGATGACCAGAAGGAGACGTCAGCGACACAATGAAAGGACCAAAACAAAACCAACAACTAAAACCTGAGAAAACCAAGACCCAGTGGAAGGAGAGGCGACAAACGGGAGACTGAACACCAAAACAAGACACGCAGCAGGAAACACAACTGAAGAGAGACTGAAGAGTCCAAAGCAGATATAAAACCAGGGGAAGGAGACGAGAACCAGAGCAACCGGTCCAGAAGATCAACCAGGTTCTTTAGAACAACACGAGGTTCTGAGGCTCACAGACGATGGGATCCATGTGGACCCACCTGTGTGGCCTTCAAGGGCCTGGACCTCTGAGAACGTCTGTAGTCTGAAGGTAGAACTGATCATGGCTTCAGTGAATGAGCTGAAGGTGTGGATGAAGGACCAGGAGGTTCTGAGAGGACTTTTCAGTTTACAGACAGACGTCATGGATTCACGTCGTCTGTCTTTGAGCTGTTTTTAAAGATGTTCAGTTCAGATCCTCCTCACATCAGACGAGGCGTTAAGTCGCCGCTGCTCGCTGGAAAATCATATTCTAATGAAGAAAACAGCCATAAAAACAGCAGCGCGTTATTAAGAGCGGAATATTGCATAAAAACTGGCATCAGTTTGAGAGAAATTACAGCCAACACGCACCATAAAGCAGACTTCTCTAGGTTTCACATGTAATTAGCCGGCCTGTGTGATTACCAGGTAAAACAAATTGTGTGTTTTGTTGGCAGCAGATAAATCTGGTTGTAATGACCCGTGTAATTTTTAAGCGGCGCCTACATCGCGGCTCCTTTAACACGTATCATTAGTGGGGTTGTATATTAGATATACATTCTGCAGCTTAATTTGGTCTCCCAGGAGCACTTGTAATGATGCAGCTGCCGGCTACAGGACACCTTTAATTTATTTATTTTAAATGTTGAGAGTAATTGAGTTCTTGAGAGATGTGAGGAGAGCCTGCTGCTGCTGCTGCTGCTGAAAAATGCATTAATTCCACGTCGCAATCTGTTGCGAAAATTAATACGAGGGGAAGCGTCTAATGGGGAGGAAAAAATAAAAAGCAGGCAGGAGTTTCTCCTCCAAAGTCGCCTCCTCTTCAGATATTTATCTGCCTCTGAAGGGTTCTTTATTGCAGACGATCAACGCCTTCGCAGCGTCGCAGCAGCTGCAGGTGATGATGGAAACCGTTTGTTCCGCGCTTCGTAGAACAACAGGCGTCTAAAGATCTGAAAAACGGAGCGTGGGCCGCCATGATGATGATGTCAGAGGAGAGGTGATGATGTCAGGGGACGCACCTGAACACCTGTAACATGTCACACAGAGAGATCAGATAACAGCTGTAAAAGTTGAGGTTCAAAATAAACACAAAGGGCCCCGAAACCGAGCCCTGAGGAACCCCACAGGTTTTTACAAAGATCAGCAAAATGTTCAGAAACTATTTTAAAGCATCCGATAATAAAAAAAAAATTAAAAATATAAATTACCCAAAAATATGAACTGAAATGACTGAAATGTGAACCAGATATTGAAATAAACTAATATAATACATGTAGTTTTTTATGACTTTTGTTAATATTTTAATATATTTTCATCATTTTCAGACGTGTTGATATTTTATTAATCCATTTAAACATGTAGTGAATACTTTTGGAACTTTTGATAATATTTCTGATATTTAAAAACATTTTATTGATAATTTTTATTTATCTTTTTATTTGCCTGAAATCGTCCCAAAAGTTCAGGTTCAAAATAAACACAATGGGACCGAAGCTGAGCCCTGAGGAACTCCACAGGAAACGTTCTGAATTTAACCTGCTGTGTTTTTAACAGTAGTTTAAAGTGTGATGTCCTGGTGAGGAACCTTCTTATTCAGTGGACCATTCTTTAAGTACTTCATGTGGTTCTTTAAGGTTCCTCATGTTTATTGGAGTTCGTTGATCAATCATTCGGTTGATAAAACACGAAAACATGAGAAACGTCCAACAGTTTCCCAAATCACCATCTGACATGTTGTAACTCTCTAATCCTTCCTACATTTTACTGTTTTATTTAAAATGACTTAAATCAAGACTTAAAATTACACAAATGTGTCCTAAATGATTTAACATTTGTCTTACATGACAAGAATGTCTCCAACACTTTTCAAAACGATTTAAAATTTGTGACTGTTTTCTTTCGTTATAAAGGGACTTGAACAGTCAGTTAGTCTCTGTGATCACTGTGAAGAACCGTTACAAGCTCCTGTTTGCACTTTAACATGTGGAACATAAAAAACATCTGATAAAAGTCCAGGTTCAAAATAAACACAGTGGGGCCCAGAACAGAACCCTGAGGAACTCCACGGAAAACCTGCTTTAATTGTTAGTTTTTAGATTAGTTTTTTAATGGTTCTTTATGTACATTAAAGAACCACATATAGTTCTTTAAAGTGCTTCATGTTTATTGGAGTTCTCAACAACATAAAACTCGAGCTGCAGCTGACGAATCGTTTGGTCGATAAAACACCAGAAAACAGAAAGAAATGAGAGAGTTTCACAGATCCTGAACTGGCATCTTGGAACTTGTTGTTCCGACTGATCAACAGAAAGACAGAAAGAATCAAACGCAGAGAAACACGAAACAATCACAGAATATTCACAACATCATGGTGCAGACAAACAGAGGGACGAAAGCAAGATTAAAAACAGGCCCAGAATGAACACAAGCAGATTAAAAGAGACACAAACCAATAAAAAACCCACAAAATTAATAATATACACACAAAATGACCAGAAAGAGATTAAAACAGACCGGTAGAGACGCACCGTGATCACAAACATACAAAATTAATGCAAAAAGATAGAAGATGACCAGAAACAGGTAAATACTGACTAAAGCATCGACACACATGATGCAAAACCGATGCAAAGAGACACAAAACCACAAATAAGATGCAAAACATTCAAATTTACACATAAAATGACCAGAATGAGATAAAACAGACCAACAGAAACGTGAAATGAACACAAAGAGTTTCAAAACTAATGCAAAAAGACAAAACAAACACACAGAGCTAATAAAAAAGCACCTCTCAGACACTAAAGGACGACTGGATGCAGGACGAACACGTCTAATCCAGACTGAAACAGAACCGGGTCGGGCCGAGGACGCTGAGGAACGCTTCTGCAGCGTTTCAGGTCCACAGATCAAAACTCGCTGCCTGAAAGTCAAAAGGACGCTCCTGGATGCTGTTTTTCACAGACTGGACTTCGGAGCGGCGCCGTCCGACCCGGCCGACCCGCGGCGCCGCAGCCTGTTTCAGGGCCGCCGCCGCTCCACGCCGCCGGGCCGCCGTGGCGAGGGGTGAGGCGGGTGAGGAGGCGGGTGAGGAGCGGGAAGATGCCTCCTGCCTCTCCGCCTGGCTGCTGGCTGGTTCTGGGCCTCGGGGGAACCGGGCTTTGGACGCAGGCCCAGATCAATGTGACCTAAATTCAAATGCGAATTAGAGGCTGTCAGCGGGAGAGGACACTGTGTAAATGAGCTCAGACAGAGCCGGGTCCCCCAGGAGCCCAGAACCGGGCCCCGAGTCCGCTGGAGATCTTTAATGAGTTCCAAATGGATGTCCAGGACCCGGGCCGCCGCTCCACGCCCTTCCTGCAGGCCCGAAGCCAAGCCGAGCTGCAGCCGGGGAACCTGCCGGCGTCCAAATGATTAAAATTCTGCTGCAACATGAGAGAGATGAGCTTCTTCACGTCGACGCTCAGAACCCAGACGTCAGGATGTGGGGCCAGCATCCAGACCAGGACCTGCAGCAGAGCCCGGTCCACAACCAGGAGCTCCAACAGAACCGACTGACCGGGCCGAAGAAAAACGAGACGCAACGACAGGAGAAAACCAGACAAGACAAACAACAACAAATGAGACGCAACAAATAACAACAAAAGATCGACACAAAAAGACAAACGAGACAAAAAAATAAGAGACATAAAACGAGAATAAACAGAAACAAAACAAGAAAAACAAAAAACAACAGGAGAAAGAACTGGTTCTGGACTGGTTTAGGACCAGTTTAAGTTTGGTTTTTCTACTGTTTTTGGGGTAATTTAAGGTAAGTTTTGAACTGTTTTAGACTGGTTCTGTCCTGGTTCTGTCCTGGTTTTGAACTGGTTTTGAACTGGTTCTGTCCTGGTTCTGTCCTGGTTTTGTCCTGGTTTTAGACTGGTTTTGGACTGGTTCTGTCCTGGTTTTGAACTGGTTTTGAACTGGTTCTGTCCTGGTTTTGAACTGGTTCTGTCCTGGTTTTGAACTGGTTTTGAACTGGTTCTCTCCTGGTTTTCAACTGGTTCTCTCCTGGTTTTGAACTGGTTTTGAACTGGTTTTGTCCTGGTTTTAGACTGGTTTTGAACTGGTTTTGAGTCACACCTGTCCTTACAAACCGAGCTAAGCTGAAGCTAACGGAGACCCAGCAGACAGGTTTACTGGCACCATATGGAGACTGTTTAACATGGTTTCTACTGTATATCTGGGGGCAGGTTGGTGTTTCCTCAGATATACAGTAGGGTGAGGGGTGAGGGTGGGGGGTGAGGGGGTGAGGGGGTGAGGGTGGGGGGTGAGGCGGCTGCAGCTCAGCGGGGTGAGGCTGCAGTAATTAGCATGCTGATTCTGCATGTAATCAGATCGGCCTGGCGTGCTTCTATACATCAGGCCGAGCGTCGGCGTGGGACTGCAGCGGCGTCTGATTGTCTTCGACGCAGCATATGCTAATTGTTGATTGTCTCCAATATTATATGCTAATTGTCAGGAATTAGCATAATTCATTAACATTTGGGCCCTAATTACACAACCAGTGAAAAGCACTCGGCTGTGCTCTGACTGCCTAATGCGTGATGCGATTAATGCTGCGCTCATTTGCATCCAGAGAAGGAGGCTGAAATATTAAAAGTGTTGTTCGGAGAAAGTCGTGATTAGTCCCTAATCAAATGTTGTTTCTGCCTTTTAAAAGGTGTCGGCCCTCAGGTGAGAGGAAGCAGCTCCGACGCTTCCTCGACAGGCCGACATCAAACCTGCAATTAGCTTCTTTCTGGGAGATTCAGAGAAACAAGCGAAGGCAGACGTGGATCCAGCCGGCGGAGCTGCTTTGATGCTCGTCATTAACGAGACCAGAAGAACCAGATCAGTTGATTTCATCAGAGCCGTCGAGGCTCCGCTGAGCCGAGGGGAAGAAGTCCGAGGCCAGAACGCAGTACTGACGAGTACTAGGACTGACGAGTACTAGGACTGACGAGTACTAGGACTGACGAGTACTAGGACTGACGAGTACTAGGACTGACCACGGCCGAGTCTGACGGGTACAAATACCAGCAGAGGAGAGTACTGAAGTATAAATACCACCATAAGATAGTACTGGAGGACAAATACCACCACAAGATGGTACTGAAGTATAAATACCACCAGAGGAAAATACTGAATAAAAGTCTGGAACAAACACACAAATACTAACAAGGACAAATACCACAAGTAAAAATACTGTGGAACAGGCTAACACTGAAGACACAGATGCTGACAGTACAAATACCACCAGAGGATAGTACTAAAGTATAAATACCACCAGAGGATAGTACTAAAGTATAAATACCACCAGAGGATAGTCCTGCTGTACCAGTATGGAAATGAACTGTTGCACACAGCTAGACAGTGAAATAGTTCACTGTCTGAGCTCCACACTAACTCTGGTCTCCACAGGTCCAGACCTGGTCCATAGATAGACCCAGTCCATAGGTCCAGACATGGTCCATAGATAGACCCAGTCCACAGGTCCAGACCTGGTCCATAGATAGACCCAGTCCATAGGTCCAGACCTGGTCCATAGATAGACCCAGTCCATAGGTCCAGACCTGGTCCATAGATAGACCCAGTCCATAGGTCCAGACCTGGTCCATAGATAGACCCAGTCCATAGGTCCAGACCTGGTCCATAGATAGACCCAGTCCATAGGTCCAGACCTGGTCCATAGATAGACCCAGTCCATAGGTCCAGACCTGAGGAGGTTCTGATGTCCACAGCTCATTGTAGAATCAAAAGACCAACATCAATGAGTTGGGCTCAGATGGAGTCCAGAACCTGACCAGGACCACCACAGTGGATCATAGTCCTGACAGTGAAGCTCGGAGGTGTTTTGTGTGTCTTTGTGGTCATGTTGCGTCCTTGTGATCAGGCTGATTGGAATCTCAGGTGGTTTAGTTTCCGTGATCCCAGATGGGTTCTTTTCAGCATAGTTTCTACTTTGGGGCCTGAATTTTCAAACAGCTGGTCCTCTGTTGTTCAGCTTGGAATGATTAAAGTTATTGATGTGGTGCATTTTGGAATCATGTGACACTTAAATATATCTCACAGAGGTGTTCTCACTGCTGAGTATAATGAACGCTGTGTCTGCCAGTCCAGCATGTCTGGTGTGAACCTGACCAGGACCACCACAGTGGATCATAGTCCTGACAGTGAAGCACGGAGGTGGAGTGTGATGGTAGATAAAGGTGCTGATGACGTTTAGAGATGCTCCATGAAGGTCTGAGGAGGAACCAGAACACTGGCTGACCACATGGAGAAGAGGAAGATCCCAGCAGGAGAACATCCAGACGTTACAGTTCACCATCCATGTGCTGAACGTCTTTGCATCTTTGCATCACGTCTTTTGAGAATCTCTGGAAACTCTTCTTGTCTTACTTGGAGAACCTTCACCTCCCTGTGCAGCTACCTTTACTAAAATATAGTAAGAGAGGAGAAGAAGCGATGATGAATGTAAAACCTGTGTGGGACTTTTCCCTCCGTCTGCTGCTTCATGATGAACTCCAGCACTCAGCCAGAGACACATGACGGATGCCAGTCGGTCTGACAGCAGGGCGAAGCCTCAGTTCAGGTTTCTGCTGTTCGACAGGATCTGAGGGCCACACATGGCGGGACGAAGCCTGCTCCTCCTCCTCCTCCTCCTCCTCCTCCTCCTCCTCCTCCTCCTCGGCTGCATGTGAAGGGCGGGGTTAACTCGGAGGTAATTGAAGCGGGGCTTTTGTACGAATCTGCTTCCAATCCACAGGAGAGGAGGAAAGAGGGGAAGAATGAGAGTTTTAATGAATGGAGGCCGTCATTAAAATGATAACTATTTCCTCCGAGATCACTTCCAATTTAAATGCGGGGCGAAAAGAGAAAAGACGTAATTGAAAGGTTTTTTTCCTCCTTCTTCATGCCATTCAAACTGTAAATTTGAATCTCTGGGAGAAGAGGGAGGCTGTTTGTAGCTATAGCTCACTAGTTCCAATTACTGCTCTTTCTGCTGCACTTAAAGCCATGAGGGAGCGCCGGGACTCGCATGTTTTAACCCCTCAGCCAAAAAACAGACGAGCAGCCATGTTTTCTTTGGATCAGCGGCGGTCAAAGGGAACAGATCGCATCAGATAGTTTGGAAATAGATGGAAGCAGACGTGAGGGATGACTTAATTGATCAACAATGAGGCTGACGGGGGTTTTCAGATATTAACCCAACAGCTGCAAACACACTCATATCTCAGGTCCTGACAGTGATTTATCCTCCAAGTGGGACGGCTGCAGACCAAACCTAAGCCTGGGACTCAATAAGAAACCGAACGCAGAGGAGAGACTGGTTGGAGAGTTTATTCAGCTTCATGAAATACCTCCTAAGAGCTGGTGTTCAGAACAGCATGGAGAAATGTGAAGAGACAAAAATGAAAATGTTCATATTCAACAAGAATATGATTCTCAAAATCAGATAAATGTAAAAAGAATTACTGAAAAAAAAGAACGTGAAAGGATTAAAGACCTGTTTAAAGAGGCTCAGAAAGGAGACAGTAGCTGGAGATACATCCAGCATGGAGGAACGTCTAGTAGCTGGAGATACATCCAGCATGGAGGAACATCTAGTAGCTGGAGATACATCCAGCATGGAGGAACATCTAGTAGCTGGAGATACATCCAGCATGGAGGAACATCTAGCAGCTGGAGATACATCCAGCATGGAGGAACATCTAGTAGCTGGAGATACATCCAGCATGGAGGAACGTCTAGTAGCTGGAGATACATCCAGCATGGAGGAACGTCTAGTAGCTGGAGATACATCCAGCATGGAGGAACATCTAGTAGCTGGAGATACATCCAGCATGGAGGAACATCTAGTAGCTGGAGATACATCCAGCATGGAGGAACATCTAGTAGCTGGAGATACATCCAGCACGGAGGAACATCTAGTAGCTGGAGATACATCCAGCACGGAGGAACATCTAGTAGCTGGAGATACATCCAGCACGGAGGAACATCTAGTAGCTGGAGATACATCCAGCATGGAGGAACATCTAGTAGCTGGAGATACATCCAGCATGGAGGAACATCTAGTAGCTGGAGATACATCCAGCATGGAGAAACATCTAGTAGCTGGAGACACATCCAGCATGGAGGAACATCTAGTAGCTGGAGATACATCCAGCATGGAGGAACATCTAGTAGCTGGAGATACATCCAGCATGGAGGAACATCTAGTAGCTGGAGATACATCCAGCACGGAGGAACGTCTAGTAGCTGGAGATACATCCAGCACGGAGGAACGTCTAGTAGCTGGAGATACATCCAGCACGGAGGAACATCTAGTAGCTGGAGATACATCCAGCATGGAGGAACATCTAGTAGCTGGAGATACATCCAGCATGGAGGAACATCTTCCTACAGCTGATGGAACATTGAGGCAGATCAGATCTACAGGATGAGGAGCTTTTCTTTTACAGTATTTGTACTGGTGTCGTCCCAAAGACACACAAAATAACAAAAACGAGATACAGAAAATAAAAAACGAGACAAAAAAGACCAAAATATGAAAACAAAATATAAAAATGAGGCAGAAACACCAAAAGTCAGATAGAAGACAACTGAAACTGGATGAACAAGACACCAAACGACAAACGCTGAGACAGAATGTGTCCAAAATAAGAAAAGCAATAAAAGAAACTAGAAAAGCACTTGGAGAGACCTCCACCAATCCCTGCTAAAGAATCCTTCAGAACATTCCTGGATCCAGATGATCCAGAACATCACCAGCATCTAACCGTCTGCTCCTCGTCCCGTCATCAGCATGTCCTGAAAACCTCATTAGAGCAACCGCTGGTCCCAGTCACCTCCTCTGACTTCTCCCAGTACGTATAGTTAATGTTAACTATGAATAGGACGGGTCAATGCAGAGAAGGAACTACCCCAAGGGTTAGATGATAAATACAGGTTAGATTGTTATTATTAATAAATGACACGAGACACAAACAACAACAACAACAACAACAACAACAGGAAAACAGAACAGACTGAGAAAAATGACTGAAATAAGACAACAAGACATGAAATCCTAAAAATGTGACACAAAGAAAGAAAAACGAGACACAGAGGAAAGAAAACGAAATTAAACTGTTCCAAAGACATGAAATCACAAAAACAACACAAAGGAGGCAGAAATGACCAAAATGACAGAAATAATAAAGAAAAGATTCACAGCAAGAGAAAAACAAGACACAAGAAGAGAAAATGAGAAGGAAACGATATTTGTTTGGATTCTGTCCTTTTCACACCAAACGTTTGAAGGAAGGACGTCACAGAGCTGGAGATGATCGTCAGTCTGGTGAGTTACTGTGATGCTGTTTCCTCTCTAACGTCCTCCTTCAGGCCTTCAGGCCTTCAGTTAAATGATTTGAGCTCTGTGTTGGACTGATTCTAATATTTATGGTTCCTAAACTGAGATTTATTCAAACAGTTCATGAGGACCAGGAAAAGCTCTAGATGCAGTAAGAGAGGCTCACTGTTTCCATACTTCCTGTGTTTGCCCTTTAATTATTTCACACTGGCAAACGATCGCTAAAGAAATAATGAACATTTCTGGCAGCGGCCCGGATTGCTCTTTTGTCACATTATACCTGGGCTCAGTTCCAGAGCAACTCATGGCTCCGGATGAAAACCAGTTTAAAATACCTTTGGCTGCGAGTGAGAGAATCATCACACAGGAGCATCATGCAGCCAAACAAAGGACGAGAGCACAGATAGGAAACAGCTCTGAGAGACTCAGCAGGGAAAACACTGTGAAAACACTGGGTCTGCACCGAGTAGTCTGCATGTACAGGACTAGAGTACTAGAGTACTAGAGTTCTAGAGTACTACAGTACTAGAGTACTAGAGTACTAGAGGACTAGAGTACTAGAGTACTAGAGTACTAGAGTACTAGAGTACTAGAGTACTAAAGTACTAAAGTACTAGAGTACTAAAGTACTAGAGTACTAGAGTACTAGAGTACTAAAGTACTAGAGTACTAAAGTACTAGAGTACTAGAGTACTAGAGTACTAAAGTACTAGAGTACTAGAGTACTAGAGTACTAGAGTAGCAAAGTACCACAGGACTAAAGGACTAAAGGACTAAAGGACTAAAGGACTCTCCACCGATGGAACAATTACCCTTTTAATGCTTTCAACACTGAATCATGGTCAGTTTAACCCTGTTTGGACAAGAGTCTATGAAGAAAGGTCAAAAACATGTTTTACAATTTACTGAATAAGAGTTAAATTCATTATTAAGACCTGCAAGGACCTGGACCATGAGGACATCTGACTAGAACAGGACGTCCTCAAAGACTGAGAGACCGAGCAGGAAGGAGACTAGTGAGGGAGGACACCAAGACTCCTATGACTCCTCTGAAGGAGTTAGAAGAAGGAGACTAGTGAGGGAGGACACCAAGACTCATATGACTCCTCTGAAGGAGTTAGAAGAAGGAGACTAGTGAGGGAGGCCACCAAGACTCCTATGACTCCTCTGAAGGAGTTAGAAGAAGGAGACTAGTGAGGGAGGACACCAAGACTCCTATGACTCCTCTGAAGGAGTTAGAAGAAGGAGACTAGTGAGGGAGGACACCAAGACTCCTATGATTCCTCTGAAGGAGTTAGAAGAAGGAGACTAGTGAGGGAGGACACCAAGACTCCTATGACTCCTCTGAAGGAGTTAGAAGAAGGAGACTAGAGAGGGAGGACACCAAGACTCCTATGACTCCTCTGAAGGAGTTACAAGAAGGAGACTAGTGAGGGAGGACACGAAGACTCCTATGACTCCTCTGAAGGAGTTACAAGAAGGAGACTAGTGAGGGAGGCCACCAAGACTCCTATGACTCCTCTGAAGGAGCTACAAGAAGGAGACTAGTGAGGGAGGACACCAAGACTCCTATGACTCCTCTGAAGGAGTTAGAAGGAGACTAGTGAGGGAGGACACCAAGACTCCTATGACTCCTCTGAAGGAGTTAGAAGAAGGAGACTAGTGAGGGAGGCCACCAAGACTCCTATGACTCCTCTGAAGGAGTTAGAAGAAGGAGACTAGTGAGGGAGGACACCAAGACTCCTATGACTCCTCTGAAGGAGTTAGAAGAAGGAGACTAGTGAGGGAGGACACCAAGACTCCTATGACTCCTCTGAAGGAGTTAGAAGAAGGAGACTAGTGAGGGAGGACACCAAGACTCCTATGACTCCTCTGAAGGAGTTCCTGTTCATCAACAACTGTTGTCTGTTCTTCTCCAGTCAAAGCTTCATGGAGACAAAGAGAAAGACTCTGTTGGAAAAACCTCAGATTAAATCTGGACTAGAGTCACCAGGAGACATGTGGAGACTCTGAAGTCACCTGAAGAAGGTTCTTTGGTGTGAGGAGACCAGGATGGAGGTTTTACTAGAGTCAATCATAACATCTAGTTTAGACTAGATGTTATGATTGATGGACACCAAACACTGCACATCATCACAAACACACCATCCCCACTGTGAAGCATGGTGGTGGCAGCATCATGACGTGAAGCACGGTGGTGGCAGCATCATAATGTGAAGCATGGTGGTGGCAGCATCATGACGTGAAGCATGGTGGTGGCAGCATCATGATGTGAAGCACGGTGGTGGCAGCATCATGATGTGAAGCACGGTGGTGGCAGCATCATGATGTGAAGCACGGTGGTGGCAGCATCATGATGTGAAGCATGAAGCGGTGGTGGCAGCATCATGATGTGAAGCACGGTGGTGGCAGCATCATGACATGAAGCACGGTGGTGGCAGCATCATGATGTGAAGCATGGTGGTGGCAGCATCATGGTGTGAAGCATGGTGGTGGCAGCATCATGACGTGAAGCACGGTGGTGGCAGCATCATGATGTGAAACATGGAGGTGGCAGCATCATGATGTGAAGCACGGTGGTGGCAGCATCATGATGTGAAGCACGGTGGTGGCAGCATCATGATGTGGGGATGTTCCTCAGCAGCAGGTCCTGGAAGGCTTGTAAAGGTAGAGGGTCAATGAATGCAGCAGAGTCTAGAGAGTCCTGGAGGACAACCTGATCCAGTCTGATAGAGAACTGAGACCTGGAGAAGATCAGTTTCCATCCAGACGATGAGTCGAAGCAAACAGCTGAAGCTCAGATTCATCGATTAAAGGAGGTGAATTTCTTCACTCATTTTACATTTTTCATTAATTTAAACTACTTTTAAACCTGCTTTCACTTTGACATTAAAGAGCCTTTTTGTAAACTCTTTAAAATAATCATGACAGTAAATATCAACATTATAATTAGCAGATTTCAGTGCAGTCCAGGGTTTAATGTGGATGTTTTTTTTACAGTTTTGGTCGTTTATGTTTTTACATTCAACATCTAAATTAACACTTTCTTCCTGTCATTTTATCAGTTTTTATCTGCAGGTAAACCAAACAGTGAAAACCTGTGAAATAACAGTAACTTCTTTTAAAACATGTCTAATAATTTGTTAATAAAGCTCATGTTTTCATGTTTTTCTAACTTTATCTTTCTATATTATCGTCTGGATAGTAAAAGCGTTCTGCTTTCATCAGAGTGAATCTGAGAAGCTTTAATTTGAGGTTCTGTGTGTTTTAGACGTGGGCTCAGAGCGAGGCAGCTGAGCAGAGCGGTGTTTCCAACATGCAGAGTTCATGCGTGTGCTAATTGAAAGCCATTATGGGCCACATTACGGTGGCGTCACGCTGCAGCGACGCGCCGCTCGTCTGCAGCCGGAGCTAAACCCACAGACCTGCAGCGAGTCCAGAATCACTGTTTACAGCGTGTTGGAGCAGCTGTCAGGCTGAGAGCAGCTACAACCACATTACAGCTCCGCAAACATTGCATAAGACAATATTTACCAAGAACACAGGACGGGCTGAAGTGATGCAAGAAGGCTCAGTATTCCTCACACAATCCTCGGCTCGGGCGTGTTTATCAAAGAAATGACTGATCATAATATCGGCCTTATTGGTCTCAACAGAAATGCCACAACCATCTTGCAGATTACTCCTTGATGAGGAAAATGCAATTAAAACGTCAAGTGCGTTTTATTAGATTCTACCCACCCTGCAGGGTTTTAGCAGCCCCGGGAGTCCCTGGATGCTCCGGCGATGGATGGCATATATAGAGCTGCGAGCAACATTAGCAGAGTCGTGCCAAAATAACAGCCGCTCGCTCCCCGATGAGCCGCCTTTCATCAGCGCACAATGCTGCATGCAGGAGGGCGGCGTCGATACGGCCTCCATAGATGCTTCAGCAGCAACGTGAAGGTCGAAATCAGACCAGGACACAAGGAGACGTCTTCAGAGCTGCAAGCAAGACGACAGCAGAGTGAAAGACGGAGTCCGGTCCGGTTTCTATACGTCTGCAGCTGCTTCAGTCCAACAGAACTGATAGTAAACTGATCCGTTCAAAGCACCTTCCCTGCTCTAGAACCTCCTCATCTCTGGGGATGTTCTCCACCCTTTAAGGTTCTTCATGGTCATTTGGTTTGGTGGCAGGTAACAGCAGGAAAGTAGCTGCAGGTAAAACATGTTCTCATTCTAGACAAATCACTTGGTGGAAAAACCCTCAAATAGCATGTAGTTCCGTCTGAGCTCCAGAACCCAGAATGTTAAATGTGCTCCAGTGAAGGAACCAGACCTGCTGAACTTCCTCAGTTTGGACGTTTTTGGCTGAACTTCCTCGATTTTCATTATTTTATCAAAATGAGACCAGGTGGGTCCACAACTCTGTCCAAAATGACAAAAACTAGGGATGTACGATAACATCGGCGTCTGATAATTATCGTTTAATAGGTCCTGTCAAGACTAAAAACTAATGTCCAGAATGACTTAAAGTATGTTTAAACGACTCCACATCAGCTCCACATCACTGAAAGGTTCTAAAGGATTATTGTTTGCTTAAAAGTGACCAGAACGACCATGAAGGCCTCCTATCAGACCAGCACCCAGTAGATCCACACAAACTACTCTGACAGTAGTTCTGGAAAGAACCACGTTTTGCCTGAGTGCCGTTCGTGGAACATCAAGGAACCTTTATTCGATGGTTCTCTGAGGCTCCTTTAGAGGTTCGACCATAGAAATGATGGTTCTTCATGTCTCCAAGGCGACGTTCAGACTGCAAGGCTTCGTGCTCATTCAGATGTTTTGTGAAGTCCGGTTCTTGGATGTGATCTCCTGTGTGAACGTCACGTGACCCAGACGTGTCCCACATGTGCAGATGAGGACACGACGGCGTCACATGCAGTAAGCGTGCTCAGTGTTTGGAGGTGAACATGGATGTAACGGTGGAGCGTGTGCTGCCATTTTAAAACTGTTGTCCAACCGGAGCCACCACATTTACAGCTTCATGGTTTTAAAAGGCTCGGCCGTTTCTTTGGAGATGTTTTCAGACACCACCTGGTTCTGATCAGACCCCTCCAGTTTGTCCTGACCAGAACCGTCCCCAGAACCGGGCTTTCCCTCCACTGACTGGACTCCACATCATCGTCCCCCATGGTTACTGGTTTTGTTCCTGCTTGAACTCAGAATAGAGACGTGTGTCGTGTATCAGTGACGTGTAGGTCGGATAGATGCCACCTGGTCGCATGTTAAAGGATCAGACATGCATCAGATTCAGGACCACGTATCCAGGTGGTCTGGGTCGCATTTAAAGAACCAGACCTGTGTTGTTCAGACTGTCAGGAAAAGATCAGATCCAGGTAACAGAAATACAGACGGGGGGCAACGAGAAGACCTGGGTCACTTCAGCCTGCAGTCTGAACGTAGC
This sequence comes from Dascyllus trimaculatus, assembly GCA_024666655.1. Lineage (NCBI taxonomy): Eukaryota > Metazoa > Chordata > Actinopteri > Pomacentridae > Dascyllus > Dascyllus trimaculatus. The sequence continues at coordinate 36,971,569 of CM045457.1, forward strand.
CTGAGTGTCTCTGTGAAAGGTTCTCCATGTTCTCTCTAAAAGGTTCTCCATGTTCTCTGAGGTTCTCCCTAAAAGGTTCTCCATGTTCTCTAAGGTCATCCCTAAAAGGTTCTCATGTTCTCTAAGGTCCTCCCTAAAAGGTTCTCCATGTTCTCTAAGGTCATCCCTAAAAGGTTCTCTAAGGTTCTCCCTAAAAGGTTCTCCATGTTCTCTAAGGTCATCCCTAAAAGGTTCTCATGTTCTCTAAGGTCCTCCCTAAAAGGTTCTCCATGTTCTCTAAGGTTCTCCCTAAAAGGTTCTCTAAGGTTCTCCCTAAAAGGTTCTCCATGTTCTCTAAGGTCATCCCTAAAAGGTTCTCATGTTCTCTAAGGTCCTCCCTAAAAGGTTCTCCATGTTCTCTAAGGTCATCCCTAAAAGGTTCTCTAAGGTTCTCCCTAAAAGGTTCTCCATGTTCTCTAAGGTTCTCCCTAAAAGGTTCTCATGTTCTCTAAGGTCCTCCCTAAAAGGTTCTCTAAGGTTCTCTAAGGTTCTCCCTAAAAGGTTCTCTAAGGTTCTCTAAGGTTCTCCCTAAAAGGTTCTCCATGTTCTCTAAGGTCCTCAGTAAAAGGTTCTCCATGTTCTCTAAGGTCCTCAGTAAAAGGTTCTCCATGTTCTCTAAGGTTCTCCCTAAAAGGTTCTCCATGTTCTCTGAGGTTCCCTATAAAAGCTTCTCCCTAGAGAAAAAAATTAATAACTAAAAAATTGCAAATATTTTTTACTGCTGTTTTACAGATATAGATTTGCAGGTTAATACAGATTATATCTGGTAAAATTACTGAGAAAAATTATTAATTTATATGTTTTACGGCGCAAAAACCAGCCAAAATATCCACATCAAAAATGAGTAGTTTTTATAAATGTTAATTTCTTTAAATTGTTATGATCATTTTAATGTTTAAATGTAAAATTACAGTAATTTACAGCAGAAATATATTTTACTAATATAGATTTACAGATAAACATGGATTATATTAGTAAAATAAATAAAAAGTCAAAATCTGAACTTTAAAAATACTGAATTAATTGTTTTTCAGGGTGTTTGTTGTCCTGGATTTAAACGTGCTGATAACAGAACTATTATAAAACATCTGAGGTCTGTTTTAATGAAGGTCTTTGTGTTTTTATTACGTTTCTTACAGTTGGATCCTGTCATTCGTTCAAACAGCCTCTTCTCCTCGCTGCAGCTCAACTTTAGTCTCACCTGAGGTTGGAACTTTCAGGGCGGCCATCTTTATCGGGTCTTAATTCCCGGTAATTGAGCAGGTTCGGCTCGGCGGCGTCGTGACCTTTAAACAGGAGTTTGTTTGGCTCCTCTGGATGAAGACGCCGCTGACAGTAGAGCAGAGAGAAAACACAAATAAAAGAGGAGAAGGAAAATAGATCTTTTTAATGGAGTTTAACAATCGGTCTCCAGTGGACTCATTAGGATGACCAGTTTGACTTATTTTACAGCCACTGGTAATTAGCATGAGCAGGAGTTATGGCTGTAATCAGACAAGTTCTCTTTGACTTTCTCTGCGTCAGACATTAACTCTGCTGCAGGAGGCGGTCAAACGTGTAAAAAGACAGCAGCCGTAAAACTCATAAAGCCGAGGCTCCTTCTGGGAACTTTAACACCTCCAGCGATATGATAATTCCTCTTAGTTCAAAGCAGCCGTTAAGGAGACGACGCTTCCACAGCCGAGGTGGAGGCCGGGTGGATGGGACGGGGGCTGGGGCAACAGAGGGTCTGTGGGGCAACAGAGGGTCTGTGGGGCAACAGAGGGTCTGTGGGGTAAAAGAGGGTCTGTGGGGTAACAGAGTGTCTGTGGGGTAAAAGAGGGTCTGTGGGGGCAACAGAGGGTCTGTGGGAGTAGCAGAAGATCTGTGGGGGCAACAGAGGGTCTGTGGGGGCAACAGAGGGTCTGTGGGGACAACAGAGGGTCTGTGGGGTAACAGAGGGTCTGTGGGGTAAAAGAGGGTCTGTGGGGTAACAGAGTGTCTGTGGGGTAAAAGAGGGTCTGTGGGGGCAACAGAGGGTCTGTGGGAGTAGCAGAAGATCTGTGGGGCAACAGAGGGTCTGTGGGGGCAACAGAGGGTCTGTGGGGCAACAGAGGGTCTGTGGGGGCAACAGAGGGTCTGTGGGGCAACAGAGGGTCTGTGGGGACAACAGAGGGTCTGTGGGGTAAAAGAGGGTCTGTGGGGTAAAAGAGGGTCTGTGGGGGCAACAGAGGGTCTGTGGGGACAACAGAGGGTCTGTGGGGTAACAGAGGGTCTGTGGGGTAAAAGAGGGTCTGTGGGGGCAACAGAGGGTCTGTGGGGGTAGCAGAAGATCTGTGGGGTAACAGAGGCTGTGTGTCAGGATCCCTGCTTCGTCACCTGCCCCTCCCCCTCTCTCTCTCCATCACCTGCACTTGAGCTCTGCTGACAACCTGATTGGCCGGCCTGGAGACAGCTGTGAGGACCGGCTCACCTGTGTCTAATCTCCGCCCCCATAAAGACCCAGGTCATTCATTCACTCACTGCCAGGTCATGAGCATCCATGCTGGTCCTGCTCTGTCTCAGCCTGCATGTCCCGAGCCATCGCCACCAGAACCCCCTGCTTCAGGGACTCACTTGCTGCCTGGATCCGGCCCCCCAGGCCTGCCTGCCCCTTAGGGTAGTTTCCAGTCCAGTGAGTTTCCCCGTTTTGTTTACCTGGCTTCAGTTTATTCATACCTGATTCTCTGGATCCTCTTCTGTTTGCTGGTCTCAGGTGTTACTCAGTTGTTGTGGTTTTTTGTCTGTAGTCTGGTTTTCCCCGTCCTGTATTTCCCCCTCAGTCTAGCTTCCCTTTCTGTAGAGGTTTCAGTCCTTTTTCTATGTCCCTGTGTAGTACTAGTGTAGTTTAGTCAAGTCATGTGGTTTCCTAGGTCCCCTCCTCATTGGTTGGAGTGTTTGTAGTTTCCTGTTTTGTGTGAGGCTTGGTTCAGTTTGTCCCTCTGAGTTTATTCGTTATGATGTCATGGTTTCAGTTTCCATTCTTGATTAGATGAAGCTTTTTGTCCTCACCTGTCCCTGCCTGCTCTGTGTCTGCACCTGGGTTCAAACCTCAGCCCCAGTGACACTGTGGGGGTAACAGAGGCTGTTCTGGGGGGTAACAGAGGCTGTTCTGGGGGGTAACAGAGGCTGTTCTGGGGGGTAACAGAGGCTGTTCTAGGGGGTAATAGAGGCTGTTCTGGGGGGTAACAGAGGCTGTTCTGGGGGGTAACAGAGGCTGTTCTAGGGGGTAACAGAGGCTGTTCTAGGGGGTAACAGAGGCTGTTCTAGGGGGTAACAGAGGCTGTTCTGGGGTAACAGAGGCTGTTCTGGGGGTAACAGAGGCTGTTCTAGGGGGTAACAGAGGCTGTTCTGGGGGTAACAGAGGCTGTTCTGGGGGTAACAGAGGCTGTTCTGGGGTAACAGAGGCTGTTCTAGGGGTAACAACAGAGGCTGTTCTGGGGGTAACAGAGGCTGTTCTGGGGGGTAACAGAGGCTGTTCTGGGGGGTAACAGAGGCTGTTCTAGGGGGTAATAGAGGCTGTTCTGGGGGGTAACAGAGGCTGTTCTAGGGGGAGGCTGTTCTAGGGGGTAACAGAGGCTGTTCTGGGGGGGTAACAGAGGCTGTTCTGGGGGGTGACAGAGGCTGTTCTAGGGGGTAATAGAGGCTGTTCTGGGGGGTAATAGAGGCTGTTCTGGGGGGTAACAGAGGCTGTTCTGGGGGGTAACAGAGGCTGTTCTGGGGGGTAACAGAGGCTGTTCTGGGGGGGTAACAGAGGCTGTTCTGGGGGGTAACAGAGGCTGTTCTAGGGGGTAATAGAGGCTGTTCTAGGGGGTAACAGAGGCTGTTCTAGGGGGTAACAGAGGCTGTTCTGGGGGGTAACAGATGCTGTTCTAGGGGGTAACAGAGGCTCTTTAAAGAACCTTGAGAAAGTCGTTGGATCAACTTATTTTTATTCAACATTAAATCTTGTGTTTGTTCTGATCACTAAATAATTAAACTGTTTGTTGGATCGACTTCTAGAAAGTGACCTGATGACATTCATTTTAATAACTGGTTGGATGAACTTCATATTTCTTATTGACAACTGAGAAACTTGTGTTCAGGCTGCTGATCAGTAAATAATGAATCAAATCTGCAAACAGGGTTTTTAGAGGGACGTGGAATTTCAAACTCAAGGTTTAGAAAACTTCAGGCTGATTTCATGAAGTTACCTTGACTTGAGTTAAGATTTTAAACAACCTAACGCACAAATTTAAGTTTAAACCACACAAAATATTAAGTTGATGCAAAAACTATGCGTCAACCATCAAACAGTGTTTTCTTCAATGATGGCAACGAAATTATTTTGCTGACGGCCTTTTTCTCATGATAACGAGACGATGATGAGCTAAACATGACTCTGACTAAAACATGACGAGTCGTGTGATTCGTTGACTGGATGAAAGAACACCTCCAGTCTGAAGCAGCACCTGAAGGTTCACCAGGGTCGGGCCATGGGGAGGCAGCGAGCACAGACTGGGTCAGTGATCTACTGCACTGGTCCCAGTAGACGACCCTGATTATAAGACACCCCCCATCACCACCCCCCACCCCAATTTATGAATCCCAACACTTGAACTGCCAACCTTGACTCCAATTTCCAATATTTACTGCCATAAATTAATTTGTTAAAAGACTAATCCTTTATTATTTTTTTAAACTAAAACCTTTTTGAGTTTTCGTCGACTGAAACCAGACTGAACCTGTCACATATAGAAGTGACTAAAATGTGACCAACACTGAACGTTTTCGTCCAACAGACTAAGACTAAAGCTAAGATGGCTGCCAGAAACAACACTGACATCAAATTAATGTTAAATCAGTAAATTAGAGTTTGCTAATTATGCTTTAATTAAGTGGTCGAACGGCTCCCTGGAAGGGAACTTTAGAGTCCTCTATACGGTGAAGGAGGCGCCGCTGGTTTCTACGTACAGCTTCTCAAATTTATGTGTTAATCCTGAATAATGGAGGCGAGCAGGAGGCCCGTCCAGTCGTAAAGGAGCATCAGCAGGATTTTGTGATGCGAGCTGCAGCTTTTCAAACTATCAGCGTCAGAACTCACTTTTAATGCGGCTTCGACTCGCAAACAAACACGCCAAAGGTCCAAAATAGAAACTTCTCCAAGTGCTCATCAAGAGACAACAAGACCTGTCTGAACTCATTCCACTGTTGTTGTCTGTTTTTACACGCTCTCCTTTTACTGCCCATCTAATGGCTTATTTATTACATCCATTCTTTATTCGCCGGCTCCTGTGTGGCCTCATTACGACTATAGCACTGCTTTGGAATTCCAGGATAATTATGAGCTTCATTGTTTTAATAAGAGTCTCGGTCAGCGCGGATCTTCTGCTACATCTTCACAGTTCCCGGGGGGACGGATATGAGGGCAGCACCAGCGCCGGACAGATGGAGTCAGACGCACTGCAGGTAAATATTTATACGAGGAAACTTGAATCTCATCAACTGTCTTGTAAAAACTGGTGTAAATCTGAGCAGCCTTAATAAGTCCGTGATGCAACTCCGGCCCGGCTCCTAAATCAAAGCTGCACTTTTCTGCTCATCATGAGGTAACGCCGGGAAACTCCGAGCGCCAGAAACAACACGCTGTCTGAGACATGCCGGCGGATCATGTGGATCATTAAAGAGGGGCGTCAGAAAGGCCGTTCAGAACATTCAGAGAACATTCAGCCGGTCGAAGCTGGACTGGGTCGAACCAGACGGACACCGGGAAGCATCAGAGCTCAGTCTGTTGTCTAAACCAAGGCTAACTCACCCCACAGCTTCCTCTGCTTCCACACCGACAGGCTTTAACATTTCACCCTGGACAAAAGAGCGGGAAGCCACATCTCCAGAGACACAGCCGTGTCCAAGTCACTCCGGGTCGCTGCTGTCATTTTCTACCTGAGTCTCGGCTTTAGGACAGCTCCAGACTCATTTCAGTAAAATGTCGAGTCATTTAGGACGAGTCTGACGTCATTCTAGATGCTTTTGTCATGGACTGGTCTTATAGACATCTTTGACAAAGTTTAAGTCATTTTGGACCAAGTAGTTTCCAGTTGATCCAAATGACTGAAAGATGTTTAATTACTGGACCTTGAAAGTAGAAATAAGGTTCAAGGCTGGTCCAGTGTCTCCATGAAGTTCCTCTAAGTCTATATCTATCTATCGATCTCTATCTATGTTCAGGACTGCTTACTCCCTCTCATCCTAATTTCTCTGTTTCGCACATCTTTGTTGTTCTTTGTTTTATTCTTGTTATTGTTGTTTTTATTTTATAGTTTTTAATCATTGTCATTGATTTTTATTCCCTTGTTCAGTGTCCTTGGGTTTCGTGAAAGGCGCTTTGAAATAAAACGTATTATTATTATTATTTAGTCGACGTTTCACCAACGTTTGAGGCTCTAACTTCAGTAGAAATGTTCCACTCTTTAGATATTTTGACCAATCAGGACGTCAACATGAGTCCATTTGGTCAATGTTGGTGATTTTAAACAGCTGTAAAGTGTTTTAGACTGTTTTTGTTGAGTTGTTAGGGACAGTTGTTGTCATTTTGTCAAAAAAAAGAAAAAATGGAGTAATTTTTTGACATTTATTGAGTCAATCTGGACACTGTTTTCATCCTGGACGGGTTTTAAGTTGTTCTTGGATGGATTTTATGTGATTTTAGACCATTTTTAAGTCAATGTGGACACATTCTAAGTTTTTGTAGAGAAATCATAACATAGCTCCACCAGAGGGCAAAATTTGAATTAATGGTCCTTGAAACAGGAAAAAAGTGCAAAACTTTGACTCCAGGCTGGTCCAGTGTCTCCATGAAGGTCCTGTCAGCGTAGATCTGTGGATGGATCCATGGTTCTACTGGATCTGGCTCCAACATCAGTAGGACCTGATGGGAGGTGAACATGGGAAGACAAGCTTCCAGGTTTTAGATGTTTGGACTCTCAGTTTATCCAGAGTGACTCTAAAGTTGTCCACAAACCTGTACAGAAACCAGAACGTCAGCATGTTTACCAGTCTGGTCAGTCTGGACGGGTTAAAGGGATTCTGGACTTTTTATTTTGGACTGAAGGTTTTTGGACTTTTTTGACTCATTTTATAAGAATGTTGATTCACTACGACCATGTTTGTATAGTTTGTCATCTTTGGACCTTGTTGGATAGTTTTTGTGATGTTAGACGGATTCGATGTGGTTCTGAACGGTTCCTGACTCATTCTGGAAAAACACTTCAGTCGTTTCAGATTCATCTGCTCGTCTTCAGGTTCTGTTCAGGTCTGAAGTCACTTTGGATGATTTAAAACAGTTTTGGACAAAGTGAATTTGATTAGTTTGAAATGTACTGGACATGAATGGTCTCTGATTACTTGATGATGATTTTAATTTATTTATTTTGCCTTGAAATCAGACAGATTTATCACATTAAGATGTTTAAACTATTACAGTCTGATTTAATTGAATCTCTCCTACAGTGAGTTTATGTTGTGCTATGATCCATAACTGTACTCTAATTGTTGGTGTTGTTTTTAGTTCTATAAATGTTTTAATCTTTACTATAAACCTGTCAATCTTTTCTCATTCTGTTTAGTTTTTATTGCTTGTTTGTCTCTAAATCATTTTTTGGTTTTGACCCTCGTCTGATTTGTTAAAACATGAAGTATAAATAAAGTTTCACTGATTAATGATGATGATAGTTTAACGTCACTGGTTCATGATGTTTTTTGGCCTGAAATCAGTCAAATGAAGACATTTAACGTTGTAATAATCTCTATAAATCACACTTCCAGGCTGTTTCTCCATTTGTGCTGAAATGTGTTGATGTATTTGTGGAGTTGCGGCTGCAGGCGGAGACGGGCTATAGGTTAAAACATGTGCAGCGATCTGCGATGCAACCGGCCGCTGCATTTCCAAACAGCCCTGGGACTTCCCGGCGGTGATGTGGAGAGCTGCATTAAAGGTAATGTACATCCAAACATCCATCCAGCAGGTTGTAACCTTGGCGCTCCCTGTGGAAGCTGTTTGTGCTGCAGTAAACGCTGCTCGCCGCTGAAGGACGTCACCTGTTGTCCATAATGGAGAGCCAGAAATCACACGGTGACGAGTTTCCACAGCAGCTTCACGGCCGTGTCTCTAATCACAGAAGATCCCTGGTCTTTGAGTGGATAATGGACGGCAGCCAGGTGCCCTCAGAATCCATTTGTGCCCTCGGAGCCTCCATACATAATCGCCTGTTCTCCGGAGACATCTTAGGACTCCTGAGTCCGTCCTCCATCACTCCTACGCTGGATCTTCACCAGATACCATCACCTGGAGGGGAGCATTAAAAAACAAACATTTCAAACAGCCAGCGGGCCATCTCAACCAGAGCAACAGAGATTACCAGATTGATTAGTTTGGCCTGTCTTCCATCCACAGAGGCAGATTTCAGGGACAATAAAAACATGGAGGAGCTTTAGTTTGAAAACCTCGAATCAAACATCAGTCATATAGCAGAAAACACACCTCAGTGAACGTCCAGTGGACTGTTGAACAGTCAACGAACACTTCAGAACAAATACTCCAGCTGAGATCTCTGAACCAACCAGAGTCCAGCTGTGGTTCCATCAGTCTGATGATGACCCTGGTTCTACTGAGAACCTCCTCAGGTCTGGACCTATGGAGTGGGTCTACCTATGGACCAGGTCTGGACCTGTGGACCTGGTCCATAGATAGACCAGGTCTGGACCTGTGGACCGGGTCTATCTATGGACCAGGTCTGGACCTGTGGACCGGGTCTATCTATGGACCAGGTCTGGACCTGTGGACCGGGTCTATCTATGGACCAGGTCTGGACCTGTGGACCGGGTCTATCTATGGACCAGGTCTGGACCTATGGACTGGGTCTATCTATGGACCAGGTCTGGACCTGTGGACTGGGTCTATCTATGTCTGCATCATGGCTCCACATGGAGAAGAAGTGAACAGAGGAAGTGAACAATGTGACTGTGAGACTGGACAAAGATGGAAAAGGATCCAGGAAGACCAGTGATCCACTAAGAACCAGTGAAGCCCAGTGTCAGCAGGAACCAGGAGGTCTAGAAGGAGCCATAGTAGCACTGATCAGAGCTCCTACAATGACTCCACGGACAGGGAACTACTTTCACTATCTAGCTGTGGACAACAGACGGCAGCTGCTTCACACTTGGACCAGGGCTGATCAATGGAGACCAGAGTTAGTGTGGAGCTCAGACAGTGTGGAGGAGCCTGGAGAACATCAACCTCTATGGACGGAGGACCACAACTAAACCTGGCTGCTGCTCACAACTAAACTTTAGATGGAGCTAAAGAAGATGAAGAGAAGCCTGATGGATGCTGGAGAACATTGTTTGGTCACATGAAGATCAATGAGTTGGGCTCAGATGGAGTCCAGAACCTGACCAGGACCACCACAGTGGATCATAGTCCTGACAGTGAAGCACGGAGGAAGATGTTCCTCCATGCTGGATGTATCTCCAGCTACTAGACGTTCCTCCAAGCTGGATGTATCTCCAGCTACTAGATGTTCCTCCATGCTGGATGTATCTCCAGCTACTAGATGTTCCACCATGCTGGATGTATCTCCAGCTACTAGATGTTCCTCCATGCTGGATGTATCTCCAGCTATTAGATGTTCCTCCATGCTGGATGTATCTCCCTCTGTTCTTCTGAGCTGTGCTGCATTGTCACTTCGACTTAGTTATTTTTAGCAAATTCCTAAATTTTCAAAAAGAATCCTGAATAATTAGAACGAGGAAAGCTGAAAATGTCTTTTCTTTGTGTTCTTAGTTTCTGGAGGATAAATCTTTCTGGTGATTTTAGAAAGGACAACGGGGGATGGCTGAGGTGTCTCCATGGAGGTGCAGGACTTCATGTCTCAGTAGAAGAGGAGTTCAGAGGGTTGCATATCTATCGTCCTAAATGGGGAAACTTGGTCTGCAGTCAGAAGCTCCAGAAACAACCCGACTGTCAAACAGATCAGACCTCCAGGATCAGGAACACGGCGTCCCGCTGAGGCCTCGGCCGGCCTGTGAAGTGGCTGTGTGGCCTGGTTCGCGGTCGTCCACCTCCAGCCGTAAATCTGCCGGCCGACCGGAGCATCTTCATCCTCCGTCCAGAACATGGGCCCCCCGCCGCTGCCTGGGCAGGTGCCAGTGTTTTCTGCTGGTCTGCTGAGATCATTAAAGGTATTAGTTACCTCCACCTCCCCCACCCTCATTAAACATGCTGAATCCATTTGTTTAGCAAGCAGCCGAGGGAGGCTGCAGAGCTGCACCAGGCCGGGGATTGATTTATTAACGCTGATTTCGGCCTCAGAGACCGTCCTGATGATGATCGCTCCGCTTCAGGAATGTCAATGGAGACGAGGAAGGTTCTCCTCGAAGAAGAAGGACTTTAATGGACGGAGATGTGAAGGACGGCGGATAAATCCATCAGTCAGAAGGCCAGGAACAAGCATGGAGGCCTGCAGCTGCCCAGAAACAGGAGGTAGCAGCAGGACACTGAAGAAAAGGGCTCGGACGGTGAAGTATGAATTATTTATCCATAAATATTTTACAGGTTTCTTCTGTTTGGTTACATTACGGATAGAAGTACTCATTTACATGTTCACCTATAAAACCAAAAACAGGCCAAAACTTTTACAACATGTGACCCTGAAATGAAGATTTAACCGTATTTAAATCAGCAAAAAGTGACAGTAGGTCACAAACATTTATAATTATTGAAAAGGAAACCTTCTGTTTACTGAGGACTGAAAATGACAAATCACCTTTCAACTGTTGTTTCATGGATTCAACACGTTTGGTGTGAACCTGACCAGGACCACACTGGATGCACAGTCCTGACAGTGAAGCACGGAGGTGTTTTATGTGTCTTAGAGGTTGTTTTGTGTCTGTTTGTGGTCTTCTATTTGATTTGTGGTCTTTTTGTAGTTGTCTTGCGTCTCTTTGGGGCCATATAGTTGCTTTGTTGTCTCTTTGGGGTCTTTGCTGTTGGTCTGTCGGCTCTATGCGGTCAGTGTGGTTCTGTTTGTAGTGGATGCATAGTCCTGACAGTGAAGCACGGAGGCGTCTTTTGATCATTTTGTGTTTCTTTTTGGTTGTTTTGTGTCTTTTTGTCGTCACTTTGTGCATCTCTGTGATGATTTTGTGTCTCCATTCTGATAACTAGCTAAAGCTTGAATCAGAAAACGCTAACGGTAAAAGCTGCGACCAGGACGTTTGTGTCCTGACTTAGAGAGAAAAGGTGGACTGACTTTAGTTCCACTGAGTTTCTACTGTGCATGGATAGAAACACTGTTCAGCTCTGGAGTAATCTGATTCCTGCACAGCGATACAGTGCATGTTTTCTCCTGTGTCTCCTGTAGCTCCTGCTCCCTCTGACCTTTTTATATTTTAGTACTGTGCTCACACGATGACATACTACCTTAAACTTGAGTACTTGTACTCTCATCCTGCCTCACTCTTGGCGGCGGCTCGCCTCCATAAATCCGTCCGTCCATCTGGAGAAGGTGTTTACAGTGCGACTGTCAGGAGGGATGGTAGGACATGAGCGATGAAACGCTATCTGCTCGCAGCATCCGCAGATGTTTGTGCGATGTGCTGTTGGAGGGCTGGAGGTGCCCAGCTGTCGGAGCTGATTTTCTCTCCTCGCTGCAGTCCGACCTCTCAGATATGTTTTATGATGAATCTACATATTTGCTCTCTCCGGGGGGACACACATTATTGGGAAGCACTCGATCTCTGCCTCCATTTCCTGCCGCCTCTAATAGCTTCCAGGTGAGAGGTGTTCCTCGGCGCTCGCCTGGGAATGCTTATTAAAACTGTTTTCCTATTGATACAGTTGGTTTGATACTTACCAGATTTGACAAAGTAAAGATCTCATGTTTGGCGTAATATTACAAGGGAAACATAAGTGAGCTATTTGGCCTCGACGTGCTGGAAACGCAGCGTTGTTAAAGCGCAGGCCTGAAACCTGAACCGACGCATTTGGTTTTCATTATGGGCTTTTTTTTTGCTAGAAATATTTAACAATAGCACCCAGGGATTAAGTCATGGAGCGGGTCGCAGCCAAGCCAAACATCCTGCCTCCTCCAGAAAAATGAAGACAGATGAAGAAGGGAAGCAGGTGTAAAGTGTTCTCCAGTGCTCGGCCTTCCAGTCCTCTCCAGGAGGTGTTGGAACAAAGACACACACCTCGCTGAGGAAATGAAAACAAGAGTCCAGGACGTTTCCTATCAGAGGTCTGCTGGTGGGAACTGTTAGAGCATCTGACGGCGTTTAATGGAGGGGAAACTCTCGCCTCTGAATTCATTAGGCTGCTCACGTACCTCAGTGTGGGTCTGTGTGTGAGAGAGTGTGTGTCTGTTGTCCCATTCTGGAGTCATTTTACATCCATTTGTGTCTGTTTGTGGTCGTTTTGTGTCTCTCTTGGTCCAACTACCACAGTGAATGTATGATCCTGACAGTGAAGCACAGAGGTGTGAATGTTTTATGTCTCTCTGTGGTTGTTTTGTGTGTATTTGCATTTACTTTATGTGTCTCTCCTGGACAGGACAACCACAGTGAATGTATGATCCTGACAGTGAGTCAAGGGAGTGGAAGTGTTTCGTGTATCTTTGTGGTCATGTTGTGTCTCCCCCCTGACCAGGACCACCACAGTGAGTGTACAGTCCTGACAGTGAAGAACAGAGGTGTGACTGTTTTGAGTTTGTCGTCACTTTGAATCTCTTTGTTTGTTTTTTTGGTGTCTATATGTCGTAGTTTTGTTTCTTTCTATTTTTTTGTCCATTTTTAGTCATGGTCTATCTCTTTATGGTTGTGAAATAACCTGATTTGCATTAGCATCACTTATTTGTTATTTTCTTAATATTGTTGTTTAAAACGTGAGATCACTGCCACCTGCTGGTAAGATGTGAAACTGGAGCTGTGTGATGTGTTTACATTTCACTGTGAGGGGTGTATGTATATATTTATAATTAATTCTAAAAAAGTGATTGAGTTCATTATATTTTATGGTGTTTAAAAATGTTCAGTATTAATAGAAATTCATGTTTGGGATTTAAAAACTCAGGAAACTGTTTTGTTACGTGAACCGGAAGTACAGACCGGAAGAGAGGAAGTGTACTCGAGAGGAGAGACGCGGGAACACGGATGACGTACTCAGACGGATTAATACCGGACTTTATATTTATTTACTGAGTGAACTTTAAAGAGGCTCTTAGCTGCTTGACTTGTAATGAACGTGGGAGAGTTTGGGACTCTGGTACAGCTGGAAAACGCTTAATTTGATTACTGTGAAACGAGTTAGCTTCGCTAGCTTCGTTAGCTTTGTTAGTTTCGTTAGTTTCGTTAGCTTCGCTAGCTTCGTTAGCTTTGTTAGTTTCGTTAGTTTCGTTAGCTTCGCTAGCTTCGTTAGCTTCGCTAGCTTCGTTAGCTTTGTTAGTTTCGTTAGCTTCGCTAGCTTCGTTAGCTTAGCCACGAACACCTGGAGGTAGCTGCGCTCACGGAGGAGGGGAAGCGGGGATCGGGAGGAGCTTCGGAGGTCACGGACATCTTGCCGGGTGCTGAGGAGGGTCTGCCGCCTGCTGAGGGCTGATTCCTGTCCCGGTAGCTGCTGCTGTGCTGGCTGGATGCTGCTGAGCCTGAGAGGAGCGTCTTTCTTCCATTCACACGGAGGTAACAACACAACGGTGTCGGTCTGAGCTTCAACTAAGCCGCCAATGATTCCAAATACAAGCTGCCTTAAAGAACCTAAAACTAAGACTGTACTCTGAAACATAAAGTATTACCTGGGGACCTTTATTTTATTTTCCTCTTCTTATCCCTGTGAGTACTGTTCATGGTGATTGCAGTTCTGTTCAATACAAACTCAAAGCTGAGGCTTTGTGTTTTGTTGTTCCTTTATTCAAGTTGTTTGGTTTCACTGATAAATATACATAAATAGGTAAATAGGTTGTGTGTTGGCCTGTCTAAACCTAAGTAAGAGTACTTCACCCTGCACAGTGTTTAGTTATGTATGAGAGGTCTCTTCCACCATGTTTCTGAACCGTTGGGTGGATGCAGTGAGAGAGGGGGTGGTTGGTGGAGGTTGGAGGGGCTGATGGAGCAGCCTGGCCTCCATCAGTCTACCCAGGACAGCTGTGGCTACATACGTAGCTTAGCACCATGGAGGATGGAGGGAATGAACAATGCAATGTAAAGGGTCTTTGAGTGAATAGAAAAGAGCTGTAGAAAACCAATGCATCATCATCATCATCATCATCATTATTATTATTATTTGTGGTCATGTTTTGTCTTGTAGTCGTCACTATGTGCTTCTTTGTGCTTGTTTTGTTCGTCCGTAGTTGTTTTTCATCTTTGTGATTCTTTGTCGTCGTTTTGCGTCTCCCACAGTGAATACATAGTCCTGACAGCGAGACACCGAAACATGGTCTTATTCTGTCTGTTTGAAGATGTTTGGTCGTTGTTTTGTGTCTCTTTGTTGTTGTTTTGTGTCTCTTTGTGGTTGTTTTGCGTCTCTTTGTGGTTGTTTTGTGTCTCTTTGTGGTTGTTTTGTGTCTCTTTGTTGTTGTTTTGTGTCTCTTTGTGGTTGTTTTGTGTCTCTTTGTGGTTGTTTTGTGTCTCTTTGTGGTTGTTTTGTGTCTCTTTGTGGTTGTTTTGTGTCTCTTTGTTGTTGTTTTGTGTCTCTTTGTGGTTGTTTTGTGTCTCTTTGTTGTTGTTTTGTGTCTCTTTGTGGCTGTTTTGTGTCTCTTTGTGGTTGTTTTGTCTCTTTGTGGTTGTTTTGTGTCTCTTTGTGGTTGTTTTGTGTCTCTTTGTTGTTGTTTTGTGTCTCTTTGTGGTTGTTTTGTGTCTCTTTGTTGTTGTTTTGTGTCTCTTTGTGGCTGTTTTGTGTCTCTTTGTGGTTGTTTTGTCTCTTTGTGGTTGTTTTGTGTCTCTTTGTGGTTGTTTTGTGTCTCTTTGTGGTTGTTTTCCGTCTCTTTGTGGTCGTTTTGTGTCTTTGAATCGTTTTGCATTAAGTCTGCTGGTGGGACTGTTAGAGCATCTGATGGTGTTTAACGTAGAGGAAACTCTGGCCTCTGAATTCATTAGGCTGATTAATTACCCCAGTGTGTGTGTGAGTGTGTGTGTCCTGTTTCATACTACATGCATGAAGCTAAATGAGGTGGATTTGTGCTTCAGGGTCACTGTGACACTCCGACTGTAAAGGTGTGTTGTGTTCATCACTTATTGATACGACACTCCGCTGTGTTTAGTGCGGTTCATGCTGTGGACTGGTGGATTGTCTGTTTGCGGTCATGTTGTGTGTCCTAGCGGTCATTTGGAGTGAAACAACGTGACGTAAAACAACCAACATAGACCCAAGACGACCACAAAGATGTAATATTACTAACAGTGATGGAAAACAACCACAAAAAATGGAAATGAAAGATGGAAGACAATCAAATGTGCTCCTCCAGCCTCTCTGCACAAAAAAACGTGAAATTACCAGAAACAAAACTAAATGAAATGAGAACGACATAAAATAACCTTAATAACAAAAAACAACCCTAAAATGTGGTGAGAAACAGTAAACCGACGTAAATATCCTGAAATATGATGTAAAACAACCAGATTTAAATGTAAACAGCCACAGAACAACTTAAGACAGAAATGAATGTGAAGCACAGTGACAGAACAGTCAAAATTAAACACAAGATACCACAAAATCTGATGTAGAACGACCAAAACAAGACACAAGTCAACCATTAAAACGACCATAGAATGACGTAAATCAACCAGAAAGATCTGAAACCAGATAAATGTGTAAAACGGTTCAAAACAAACCAGTTTAATTGACCAAATGTGACGCAGAGCGACCAGAAGAAGACGTTAGACTCCCAGATTTAAATGCAGCTTTAGTTCGGTTCACCTGGAAGCAGCCAGGTAGTGGAGGGTGTTCAGGTGGATCCCTGAGATCAGTTCTGCTGATGACCGGATCCTGAACCGTCTGTCAGCAGCCGGATGATGAAGCCAGCAGAAGAGCCTGACTGGGACTGATGCAGTAACACCTGTCACACCTGTCTCACCTGTCAGAGCCAATCAGCAGTCGGTGTAAAAACACTCATCGCTCGGCGTGAAAAAGCAGCAGGGACTGACAGATGCTGCTGAGGTGGAACTCTTTAAGCGTGCTCTGTTTGTTTGTGGCCACTTTGTATGTTGTTGTTGTTGTTTGTCATACACTGGAGGTTGTTGTTGTTGTTGTTGTTTGTCGTACACTGGAGGTTGTTGTTGTTGTTTGTCGTACACTGGGGGTTGTTGTGCATTCTTTGTTGTTGTTTGTGTTTGTTGTCATTACTTGTCTGTCTGACGTTGCATTCTGTCTTTGTGGATAATTTTCTTTTCTCTGTCTTGTTGTTGTGTTGTTATTTTTATAATTTATTCTGTTGTGTTGTTGTTTGTGTGTCTTTGTTGCCTGTTTTCATCTGATTGCGTTTGTCCTTCATCTCTTTGTGGCGTTTTTCATCACTTAGTTTTTCATCTCTGTGGTTGTTTGTGTCTCTTTATATTGTTTTTTTGTTTCTCTTTGTTGTTTTGTGTCTCTTTGCTGTGATTCTTTAATCTCTCTTGAGGTCTTTTACATGTCTGGTTGTTTTTCTTCGTGTCTCTTCCTGGTTGTTTTTGTCTCTCTGTCGTTCTGTTTTCATCTTTTGTTGGACGGCTGGTTTCTGCTCTTTGTCGTTGTGTCTTCTCCGTCTGTGCTGCTGCTGAGGTCGATCACTGAGAACACCTGGTTGTACCTGATCACAGCGATGAGGAAACTCCATTCCTGGCTCTGCGTCCTTGGTGTTCGGGTTTCCTGGCCCCGTCCTGCAGCTCTGGGCCCAGAGTGGACGGAGGCTCCGGTGTCACGGCGAGGCCCGGCTCACTTCCTGTGTGAGATGACTTACAGTGCTGCTGTCAGTGCTGCTTTACAACAGCAGAGAAAAACCCGACGCCATGACATCACCAGCTCGCAGGAAACGCTCTCATTCCTCAGCTGCAGTGACTTCATGTGGCCCAAACCAAACACACCTGCAGCTCCTGATTGAGAAATATGTCAGCTATTCCTGAAGACACAACAGCAGCAGAACTCTGGGTGAACCAGCTGAACAGCCAGACCTCTGCAGGGCTCTGGGTCGCACTGATGTGAGTCTTTGTTGTTGTTTTGTGTCTCTTTGTGTTGTTTTGTGTCTCTTTGTTGTTGTTTTGTGTCTCTTTGTTGTTGTTTTGTGTCTCTTTGTGGTTGTTTTGTGTCTCTTTGTGTTGTTTTGTGTCTCTTTGTTGTTGTTTTGTGTCTCTTTGTTGTTGTTTTGTGTCTCTTTGTGGTTGTTTTGTGTCTCTTTGTGGTTGTTTTTTGTCTCTTTGTGGTTGTTTTGTACGTCTTTGTGGTTGTTTTATGTCTATTTGTGTTGTTTTATAACTATTTGTGTTGTTTTGTGTCTATTTGTGTTGTTTTGTGTCTCTGTGGTTGTTTTGTGTCTCTTTGTGTTTGTTCTGGACACTCTTTCTCAGTCTCAAACTGACTCTGAGGGTTTGTGTGTCAAACTTAAACATGTCGTCTGAAGGGCTTCAGTCGATGTAATTGTGATGTGTTGTTGTTGTTGTTGTTGTTGTTGTTGTGTTGGCGTTGTGTAGCGATGGAGAAGTCGTCTGTCTGTCCTCTGGTTCAGAGGCAGGATGGAAATTAAATCACCTCAGGATGAACTGCAGTAACCATGGCGACACTAAAGACCTCAGCAGTAGACACTGTGAGGCTGGTGGTTAGCTACAGTTAGCATGCTAACATGCTAACTAAGATGCTCAACATGTTAGCATTTAGCTCCAAGTACCTGTGATACCTGTTATCTTGGATTGATATCCATTATCTCTGATTGATAACCAGTGTCACCGATTGGCTGCTATCTCTAATTGATACCCAACATCTGTGATTGATTCCAGTTATCTGTGACTAATAGCCTGTTATTTCTTTTATTCTGATGTGTTTTAATTTAGACTCTGGAAGGTTTTCACTTCTGGGTAAAAGCAGAACTTTGCCTGTTTAAATGTTGGTTTTGTGGTTCTAATGGATCACAGCTTCCCTCTTCTTTGATGGATCCTTCAGCTCCTTAAACGTCCACATGATGTGATGGTGACGACTAAAGCAAATGTAGGACTTGTGTCCACACTTCAGCTGTGTTTCTAATGTGACAAACAGCAGACGTCTGACGGGTTCAAGCCAAATGTAATCTTTATTAGACTGTTTCTGTACAAAAAGCACTGGATCACAGGAAAAAACCAACCGAAAAGACATGCATCTATTTACAGCATGGCCAGAGACAGAAAAGAAAGGAACCGGAGGCGTCGCCCCCGCTTGTATTCTAGAGACATTAATTAAACATTGTGCTTTGATATACTTTGATGATATATTTCATATTTCACAAAGATGCAGTGCCTCTGCCCTCTTTCACATTGAAGTAAAACATCGAAAAAAGTATATTTTCAGTCTGAAAACCAGGACGGTGAGAAGCAAACTTTCTACAACTGTGACAGGAAAATAAAACAAAACCTAGCAAGCTGTTTAGTCGATGTTCGGTTTGAGGTGCGGCTCCTCGGTTCAATAGTTCAGCTGAAAAATGGCTTTTCCAAGAAACTCCGGACGGATTTTCAGCCTCAAGTCGACGCGACGCCGCCACTTCTGTCAGTCCTGCTCGATTTGCATAAAGTTTAATTCGTCCAGACGTCAGATTGCAAAGAAATTTAGAGTTTTATCTTAAAGGGATGCTGGATGGATCGTTTTTCTTTCGGCGCTAAGTTGATGAAACGTTTTCTAAACTGTCCTTTAATGTAAAACGGATCAGTTGCTCTGAGAAGCAAAAACCTGGAGACTTTAAATCAGAATAAACCTGCTGAGATCTGCAGCTCTGCTTCATTTCACCTTTCTGATTGAACCGTTTGCTGCTCAGAGTTAAAGTTAGAGAACTCAGATCTCCGCCGCCTCTTTCCTTTAATCTACCTAAAATTCTGTAAAACCAAAATAAAAACACTAATCTTAGTTAAAATGTTGAAAAAGCTGTTTGAGATCAGCTCATCTTCTGCTGGAAGCCCAGTTTGTCTCTCCTTTCATGAGCGAGCTGCTCTTCTTACAGATGGACTTGCAGTACCTCCCTTGTGATTTGGGGGCGCTGTTTGACAAGACAACCAAGGTCTGGGAGTTGTAATGTTTCCCCAGCATCGCCATGTGAAAGGCTAACTGCTAACTATCAGTTCGAGTTCTTCTGGGGAACCTCAGAAGAGAAATGAGTCGACTTCAAATGAAAACAATGAACGATAATTAAAACACGAGCTGCGCTTTCAGCAGATGTAGCTGCAGTACCTCCCTTTGTCATTTTGGGGGCGCTGTTTCACACGACAACCAAAATCAGGGAGGTTTCTAGGCGTCGCTAACTGAAAGGCTAACCGCTAGCTTTTAAATCAGGATCGTTCATACATTTCTGGGAACGTGAGGAACAAAAAATATCTCGCAGTTTAACTCGAGTGCAACGCGACAGATTTATATTCAAACAAAAACAACGTGTGGTCGTTAAAAAACAAGCTCCAGTTTTTGCAGATGTAGCTGCAGTACCTCCCTTTGTCATTTTGGGGGCGCTGTTTCACACGACAACCAAAATCAGGGAGTTGTCTAAGCGTCGCTAACTGAAAGGCTAACCGCTAGCTTTCGATTCAGAATCTTTCGTACGCTTTTGGGGAACCTGAGGGACAAAAAAAAGTCGTCGCAGTTTCGTCAAACGAACTCAAACAGAAACGACGAATCGCTGCAGAAAGCGCTGAGTCGCGGTCAGTCGTAAGGCATCGAACTCGACTTCTGTGAGCTTTCCAGACTTTCTCGGAGCTTGCATCACGGCACAGGAACACAGTTGCATAAGTAAACGATCCAGATTGTGTGCGACGACGAGAACAGCACCATCAACAACAACACCAACATCGATGGAAGTTTCCTTGAGATCAGTGACCCAAAAAACTCGTTTTTAAAATCCGCTGCCATGTTTTTAAAAATCACCAAGAACACAAAGACGTGGAGTCGGGTCGAATATTCAGGTGGATAAAAACACCGAAACTAAAAGGTTCCAAAGGAAGAGCGAGAACCAAATCTAAAAAGTTCACATGACAAGGATTTTTAAAACGGCGGGAAAAAGAACCGTATCGGTGCATATCGTTCTAGCTTTCATCTTTTTTTCCACTTTATTAGCTTTTTTCTTTTTTGCTAAGATGCATTGCTCTTATTAAGTGCCCCAACAAAAATAGTGCATTAAGAAATAACCATGATTATACATTTCACAATAATACACAAAGGACGAGGAGAAGAAGAACCAGGGGAACACAAATGATGCCGTTTACAAAAAGTTAAATATCGGAAAAGCAGTTTTATACAAAAGTGATGAAAGCGTTTGTTTTACGTCCTGCTGTCAAAAACAGGGTGGCCGCGTCATGACGTGTTCTTTTGTTTTTACAAAAAGGGTTAATTCCTCTCACTTGTTCACTCTTTTTACAATATCTAAAAGGTATTAAGACATCAAATGTGTTTACATATATATTTGAGACTATCATTCAGGCCTAAATCACAAAAGGAACTCCCCAAAACATACTTTATAAATACATAGAAAAGAAGCACAATCAGAAGAATAACAAGTAAAATCTGGTACCTAAATGTGGTTAAAACTGCTGCAAGCTTTTCTGGTTAAAATCTACCACTCGACACCCGCGAAACAGAACTATTGTACTGTGTTTAAAAATGACAACAGAAGAGGAACAGAATCAAACGTTGGTGAACATCTGCTCACACCAGGACTGCATCGTCCTCCTTCCAGGACGTGAGACTCAAGCGTGGCTAAAATCTACACAAAGGAAAAGTCGGGATGTTCGTCGCTTTAGATTCTTCTGATTGGAAACAAATCTGGAAACCGTCTGACGGCATGTTTTCCACATTTGAGAAAAAAGGTTTTGTTCCTGGTTTCTTGGACTCGGTCCGACTCGGGTTGGGCGTCACGGAGGAGCGTCTGTTCAGGCGACGACCAACCAGATCTGAGAGCTTCGGCCGAGTTAGTTTTACCAAGACGTAGCTTTTAGCTAAACTGCTGTCATGGTTGGTTCACAGTTTGATCTGGAGTTAAACTGAATGTTTTCTTTTTAGCCTGGAAGGGAAGAAACCTAAACAGTGACGGCGTTTACACCTGAGCTGCAACAATCCACGGATTCACCTGTTTAATTAATCACCAGGTGTTTAGAGATGATCAGAACGTCTGGTTAAGTAGTTAAAAACCTCTGACCTCTCCGACTGCAGCGTCTTAACTGAGAATAGTTTCTGAACAAACCGGTAAATTCTGGCCGCCAACAGCTGATCTCAGATCTGGAAGCTCTGACCAAATAAACGACCAGCCTCACTAAACAGGTGAAGAACAGCAGAGTGTCTCCGGCTGCTCTTCGTTGCTTATCGATGGTTCTTTTGGTTGAAGGCGTGACGTTTGACGGCGCCGCCTTCAGCTCGCCATGAACAGACGCTCCCGGTGGCCACGCCCCCTTCCCGCCTCACAGTGGTTCGAACTGATCTGTTCAGCCTCTAAAGTCAAACTAGCCTGTTGAAAATCTCAGCAGACACCTGCCCTCCCCACCCAGTGACCACACCCACTTCCCCGCAGGCCACGCCCACAGCCCCGACCCCCACCTGCGGCCGCCGCCGACTGAGACGCTTCGGTCGGCGGCGGCTGCAGGGAGGACGTGATGATGGCGGGTGACTAAATGAAGGTTTCTCCGGTGCAGCGATGGACTCTGGATTCTGAGGGATGATGGGAGGATCTTCTTGTGGCGGCGTTTCGGGTTCGGAGGGTCTGACGGGATCCGGCTGAGTCCTCACATGGGGGGAACGATGAGACCTGCCATGGCTGAAACACAACGGACTCAGTCAGATTCACCGGGTCTCTGAACGTCTCAGGTCAGATTAGCTACCAAGAACTTTGACTTCATGCAGGTGATCCAGACACCGATGGCTCCAGAGTCTCCTCACGTCTTAGTTTCAGAACCACCGACAGACTTTAACACTGAGGGGACAGTTCTAGATCTGCTCTTCACATCTCCAAATCCAAAACCAGCAGCAGATATGAGACGTGATCTTCAGAAGATCAAAATGACAGAATTATCAGAACCAATGGGACCGAGATGGACGGAGGTCTGAGCTCCTTTATCTCCATGACCCTGGAGAAGATCATCAGATGAAGGCTGCCGCTACTAAATGGACCCGTTTCATCAACCACGTCTCTGAACATGAAACCAAACAAACTGGAAAAGTCCAACAAAGGTGGGTCACCTGAGACCTCCAGGTGTCTGACCAAAGGAAGTCTGACTGATGTAGTGAAGCAGACACTAAATGGACCTCCAGCCGCTGAAGAGCTACAACCCTCTAGAGACAGCAGAGGTCTGGATCTCCTCCAGAACTCTGTCCTGTTTTTACTTTTTATATATTTTTTTGATTAAATTAAATGTTCTGGTTGATCACAGCTGTTCTGGAGCTTTTGATCGCAACACATGGTCTTCATCAGCTGATCCGTCCTGTTGTTATGGAGACACAGACGCCCCAGTGAAAGCCTTTCTCATATCTGAAAAAGTAAACCTGCCGATGAAGACCACGAGATGCATCTGAAAGCTCCGGAACAGCCGACAAAACATTTACATGTTTGGAGTTTTCCAGTTTTCTATACATCGTTAAAGTTTGGCTCAGGGAGCTGGACGATAAAATCTCACCTCGTGGTCCATTTAGTAGCTGTGTCAGGAGAAGAAGACCATGTGGTGCCACTGAAAGCTCCGGAGAAGTTAGGACATTGAAATTTTGAGGGTTTTTTGTGATTTATTTTTCGTTTCCAGATTCCAGCCTCTAGATTTTTAGTATTCTCAGTAGAATTTGGTCCAAAGCTCAACTTCCTCCTTTTGTTTCCAAAATAAAAGTCCAAATGTGGAGTTGAGAGGAGTGAAGAGCTGAACTCAGTGGATCAGAACCAGCATCACAGTGGGTCGGTCACTCTAAACACACTGAAACCACGAGTCTGTCCAACCCCGACTCTACGTTCAGCAACAGAACCGACAGATTCAGGCTCCCAGAAGTTATGGATCAACTTTGATTGGTTACTATGACCACAGAGACGGCGTCCAGGTGGGACAGGTGGACAGGTGGACGGACAGGTGGACGAGGGGAGGGGGGGATGCTCACCCTGGAGGTTGCTGCCATTGGTGGTGGTGCAGGTGGGGGGCGGGGAGGTCTGAGGCCGCACGACGGGGGCGAAGGCGCTCTTCTGTTTGACTGCAGAAACCATATGGACAGGAGAGAATGAATAAGGGCCTATGGGAGCTGAGGAAGAAGAGGAGGAGGAGGAGGAGGAAGAGGAGGAGGAGGAGGGGGTCCTACAGTAACCAGCAGGCAGGAGGTGAGTGATCGGACGGAGGTGAACCATGCAGGGAGGAGGATGAGGAGGAGGATGAGGAGGAGGATGAAGGTCCCTGCCTCACATCGGCTCTGGAGACATGCTGCGACAACAAACAGCAAAGTTGATCCATAACTTGAAGGACTGAAACCAACCTGATCCACCCTGAGAGCAGCGCAGCCCGTCCACACAGACTGGACAGGTGAGTGTACAGGTGAGTGTGTGTGCAGTGTGCAGGTGAATGTGTGTGCAGGTGAGTGTGTGTGCAGGTGTCTAATGTAGAGATTTCTTAATCCATAAACCCGTCTTCATATCAAAATCCATAAACCTTTCAGGACAAACTGTCAGCCTCTTTGGGTGTTAGCTTAGCTTAGCATAAACACTGGAAACAAATGGAAACTGCTAGCATGGTTGCACCTAGCACCACCGCTAAAGCTCGCAGGTCTACCACGTTGAATCGTCTTCGCACAAACACATGTAAAAGTCACAGTTTGTGGTTTTATGGAGAAACTTAAAGTCACATTCTGACTTATTTTGTTAAATGTTATTTTCTAGTAAGTTAGTTTTTGAGTTTTGGTTAAAAATCCACTGAAAACACCAATAAATTCAGAGTTTTCATGTTTGAATGACACATTAGCAAGTAAGAAGATAACTGGAAAACTCGAGTAATGTTCATGAGGTACTGGCTGTTCTGGAGTTCATGGTTGTGCTTGACTCTTATTTTGGAAACTGGATTTTTTCAGTAAGTTAGTCATTGAGTTTTGGATCAAAATGAATTGAAAATAGAAATAAATTCTGAATTTCAATAGAAACAGCAGCTGACAAAGTGCGGAAACACTAATGAGGAAGCCCAGTCCAGTCAGCAGCTCTTCTGGAGCTTTCACTCTTACGGCATGGTCTTCCTCAGCAGATGGAGCCCCTAAGTGGAGCTGAAGGTAAGGTTTTGTCTGTAGACATTTAACTGAATCACAAAAATAAGATAAAAAGCATCAACATGGAAGAATCCAAACATGTAAATACTTAATATGCTCTGGTGGAGCTTTCACTTCCACCTCATGGTCTTCTGCAGATGGATTTGAGCAAATTGTACAACTGATGAAGATCTGATTACATGAAACGTGTTTCCTTCTGAGGCACTGGAGACGATCACAGGATCTGTCCAAATGTGGACTCTTTGAATTGTTTTGTATTAACAGTCTAATCTGGTCCAAACTCAACGACCAGCAGATGAACAAAAAACAAATTTATAAAAGTCAAAATTTTACCTTTAAGTTTCTTCCTAAAACCACAAACTGAGATTTTTACTGCTGTGTTTATGTAAAGAGATAAAACATGCCGACCTGTGAGCTTCAGAGCTGATGCTAGGATGATTTATGAACCCATGCTAGCAGTTTCCCTTGGTTTCCAGTGTTTATGCTAAGCTAAGCTAACTCGTAGTGAACTTGTGGCTCTCTGACAGACTCTGTCCTGAGATGTCGAATTGCTCCTTTAAGAGCTTTTGCACAGAGTTTATGGACCACAGTGTTTCTGTAAATGATTCAAGGACAGCGTTTGAAAATGGAACTGTAAAATGAAGCGGGGGAATGTAAATGTGATTTATCGCTTCGTGCCAACAACTATCAGTCTGTCCTGGATCGCTGCTTCCTGCTCCTCACGTTTCCTCTCTGGGCTCCTTCGTCTTGTTTTTCCAGCTGATATTAATGGATTCGGCCCAAAGCGTGAATGCATGAATGCATGAAGGATGCGGTGAGGATGTTAGTGGGGTTAGTGGAGGAGGGGGAGGAGGGGTGAGGATGGACGGGGGACAGTTAGAGGAGGGGGAGGAGGTGAACAATGGCGTTCAGTCGACACACACACATTCAGAGCCTCGGCGGCGGGAAGCTGAAGCTCAGCCAGGCGAGATGCGAGCCCACCTTTTGTTTGGTCGCCAGGGACGACAGCATCACCTGGCACGGAGACGCAGCCTGAGCTCGCCGCCTCTAAACGAGTCTCGCTGAGACTCGCCGAAGCTCTTTGAAACACGAGCCAAAACAATGGAGCGCTCCCCGCGGGCGAGTTTAGACTTTACCGGCCTCCAAAACACACCTGCGCCTTCCAAGCTGCAGCTCGACTCCAGGCGAGTTAATCAGAGCCGAGCGGGAAGTTTCAGGAACAACAGCGAACAACAGCGAACACCTCGGCAGCTCCTCCGGTACTCAGCTCTGACTGCTCAGCGCCGACTCCACTTCCTTCAGTCTCACCTCGTCCTCATCACACCACCAACAACACCTGACACCTGATCCTGCTGCAGTAGAAGCACCTGAGATGACTACATCAGAGGTCCCCATCCAGTCCTTTCACATTTCACACGTCGATCCGTTTCACTACAAAATAAACACTTCAGTTACCTTGAAGGGACTAAAACCCATCCAGCGTACCAGCAGTGCATTAAGAAAACACTAATAAATATCTAATAAATATCTAAAAGACCTCTAAAAATATGAATAGAATGTCAGAAAAATATTTATTAAATGTCCTTTATGACATTTAATAGTTATCATTATTAAATGTCTGTAAAACATCCTAAAAAATGTCCTAAATATAAAAAAATAAATAAATGTAAATTGTCCTAAAGATGTTGATAAAATGTCAGAAAAATATTAATTAAATGTCCTTTATGATATTTAATAGTTATTGTTATTATTATTACATTTCTGGAAAATATCCTAAAAAATATTAATGAAATGTCAATAAAGAAATTAAAATATTTATTAAAAATAATAATTATTAAATGTCTGTAAAACATCCTAAAAATATCCTTAATATTAAAAAATAAATGTAAATTGTCCTAAAGATAGTGGTAAAATGTCAGAAAATATTAATTAAATGTAAAAAATAAATGTAAATTGTCCTAAAGATAGTGGTAAAATGTCAGAAAATATTAATTAAATGTCAAAATAATATTAATCTGAAAAATATCCTAAAAATTCTGAATAAACGTCTGAAGAGTCCCGAACAGAAATAATAATAATAATAAATGTGAAATAAAGAGGCTCCAGACACAAACAGAATTAGTCTGAACCATTGGAGGTCATTTCATATTTAGTCTCTGCTATTCTCCTCCGTAATTCACACTTCAAGTACATTCAAGTTTTCAAGGTCCGTCACTTCAACTCCTTTCAGGTCTCACACTTCAACTGAAACTTCAAATGCAGAGCGTGACCCCCGCCTGACACAGACATTTCTTTCATTACTAACATCCTGGCAAGTGTGTCAACTAACACTTCAACTTCTTTCAGTACCAAGACGTTACCTGGAACTTCAGCTAAATTTGTAAATTAACCTTCGACTGCTACAACTTTGTTGCTGAAACTTAAACCGACAGCTCTTAAAGTGGTACTTTACGCCCTGCAGTACTTCACCTAACGCCTCCACTCCTTTCAGCTAACACTTTAACTGAGACTTCAAATGCATTAACTACAACTGATGTGTCAACCTATTTTATCATTTATGTTTAAGCTTCAAGTCAAGTGCCAGTGTATCAACTCACACTTCAATTTCTGTCAGTATTAAGACGTTACCTGGACCTTCAGCTAAATTTCTAAATAAACCTTCGACTGCTACAACTTTATTGCTGAATCTTAAACCAACAGCTGTTAACATGGTACTTTACGCCCTGCAGTACTTCAACTGACGCCTCCACTCCTTTCAGCGTTTACACTTTAACTGAGACAAATAGAGAGCATTAACTTTGCCTGACATATCAATTTCTTTCATTGCTAACATCTAAGCATCAACTCACACTTCAACTTCCTTTAGGACCGAGACGTTACCTGACACTGCTGTAACTATATCGCTTCTACCTAAACTGCCACTTCAACTCCTTTCACTTCAACTGAAACTTCAAATGTAGAGCGTTAACTTCGCCTGACATATCAGTTTAAACCTCCTCTCAGTTCTTTAACTCACACTTCAACTCCTTTCAGGTTTACCAACACCTGAGGAGCAGTGCAGGTGTGCTTTGGAGGCTCTGATTGGTCGGATTCCAGCTGCTCGAGGACGTTGAGGATGGACGCCTCCTGCTAGCGGCCTCTGGGATGGATGGAGGTGGTTTTACTGAGCCGACTACTGACAGCACTCACTTGCGTAAGCAGAGTTGGCGGTGGAGCCGTTGAGGAAGCCGGGGGATCCAGGTACGCCCAGGTTGGTCATCCCCGCCCCGTATCCGTTCATGGTGGACGTGATGGTGTTGTAGTTGGACTGCTGAGGCGTGGAGCTCGGAACGTAGCCGCGAGGAGACACGCTGTTGGAGTTACGGGAATAACCTGGAAGGACGAAGAGGATGGTCAGACCAAACATCCACACCTGGAGGTCTTTACAACAGGTGTGGTCCAGGACCGAGTCCCTGAAGGAGGTCCTGAAGGTGCAGAAACCCCCTCCAGGCCGTGAAGGTTCTACCAACAGGAGCCAGACATGTCCAGACATTACTGTTAGCGTTCTGTCTGCTCCACTTCAGACTAGGACTCCATGTTTCAGAGGGAGGAGCTGCTTTTACCTCAGCTACAGGTGTTCAGTCTGTCTGATCTGAACCTCAAGACTCTGTAGGACTTTAAACACAAACATTAGTGAAGGTCATTAAATACACAACGTGGGTTAAATCAGTGATTGGCTGAAAAAGGAGCGACAGCACAGCAAAACAAAAACCTGCAAAGAAATGTTCAGAAACGTATTCATGAGGCGTCACAGGTAAACGTAACCTGGCAGAGTGTAACTATGGAAACACCGCCTGCAGTTCACCTGAGAACTCTCTGAATCTCTGTCATGTGGTGGTAGTTCAAGGACGCTGGATACTGAACCATCTGCAGCCTCCAGGAAACGGGCTGATCGTGGAATGAAACCCTCTGTGTCGGTGTTTCCTCCTCGCTGTGACCTCAGCAGTGACATCACCACGCCTGTCAGCCCCTCACGTCTCACCTCCTGCCTTCATGGCATTAAATGCATTGGATGCTGACGCTCCCTGCGGCGCTCCTCCTGACCTCCGACCCTCCCGAGGCTGCCGGGTTCCCACCGACTTCAGGCCGAGCAGCGCCAGGCAGCACATCGCCTCCACAACTTCCCGGTTTGGGAATTCCCAGCAGGCCGGAGGAGGAGGCGGCGATGGGAAACACATGTGGAGGAGGACGGAGCAGGGAGGTGGAGGAGGACGGAGCAGGGAGGTGGAGGGCTGCAGCTCAACGTCAGCATGTTCCCAGTCAGAGTGTTGGAGCTGCAGCAGCAACGTGGGAAGAAGCCCATCCTCCGCCCAGCTGGAACCTCGAGTCCAGAGCTGCACAGCCTGGTCTCAGAGAACTCCCAGGAACCTGCAGGTGGACGCCGCTTCCTTTAACGAGGCTGAGACGGCCGAACAACAAATGAAGTCTCCTCTGGCTCAGAAGGACAAGACCTTAGACTCACCTGAAGATGGCTTCTTCAGTTCCTTTAGTCTATTTCAGCTCTTTGTTTTGATCCCTTCCAGCTCTTTCTCTGTATTTTAGCTCCATCTCGTGTTTTTGAGCTGTTTTTGTTTGTCAACTCTTGTTTTTGCATTTTAAATCTGTTCTTGGGTGTCTGAGTTCTTTTTCATGCCCATTAGGACCTCCTCCCTCTTTCAGCTCCTTCTGTAAACCCATTCTTGCATATTTGAGCTCTTCCTTTAGCATTTTAACTCTTTCTCGTGTCCTGTATGTCTCTCCTGCCTTGGATTCTGAAGCTCTTTCTCTCCTCGTGGATCTGAACTCTTTATTCTGTATTTCATCTGAGCTCATACTTGTGCACTGTAGAACGTCCTAACAATGAGTCTGAACTAAAGACCCAGAAGCCAAACAGGAGAAACCATCTCCAGTTATTTCTCCTGTGGTGAAGAAAATGAAACCATCCAGTGACGTTTCAGTAGTTTAGGAGAACCGACGTCCTCATGAGTTAGAATAAGACGAGACTCTGCAGCAGCTTGTGTCGGACTCACTGCTCGTCTTCACCTGGATGGACTCACCTTCCTCACTAACGACTCAAGGTTCAGGTCTAAATATCTACAAACCAGAACCTGGTCTGGTCCAGCTGTAACACATCAGGTCCTACTGATGTTAGAGCCTCAGAGGTTGGAGACATGGATCCTCTATGGAGACACTAGACCAGCCTGGTTTGACAGTTTGTACTTCTGTCCATTTTGAAGGACCAGTAACATGAAGGTGTCCTCTGCTGGATCCATTCAGTCCTTCTGATCCACTGGAATCTGTTCTGTCTGTGTCCTCAACACACTTCATGTCTGTTTCTGGAGATACTGAACCCTACAGATGCTTCACAGGCTGTTTTTGAGGGTGGATGTATGAAATTATCAACAGCCAAAACGTTTCACAGAACTCCGCGGCGACACTCGACCGGACCGAGGCGCTCTAAAGGTAGAAACAGGCCCAGAGCAGCAGCTGCAGGGTTAACATGGAGTTCAGGTGGGTAAAATATTAAGAACCACGAGGCTGCTGGAGCGCTCTGGGTGTCGATCGGCCCTCGAAGGCCTGTAAACTCTGCAGAGGGAGGAGGTGAAGGAGGAACCCTGCAGCAGGCCGAGCTGCTGTGAATTAGTGCCGTAAATTACCTGCCTCGTCCTCCTGATCAGGCCTGGGCTCCGGAGCCGCTGTTTTTATTAATGTTTTAATCACGGCGGGTAATTGCGAGGGGCACACGGAGACGTTTCATACTTCAGACCAGCGGGAGGACGGCCATCACGTCCTCCGTCTAATGTTTCCGAGCACATAAACTACTCGGCATGACTTTTCAGCCGCCTGCTTTCCCATGACCTCATGGATTCCTGAAAGGTGTTCGCTGCCGGCCGATGGGAAAAGCAGCCGGCGGAGGTTCTGGGTTTTGGTCGGAGGCGTCCGGGGAGTTAAAGCAGCTCGATCTGCTTCCCGTCGACGCGTGTTCACGAGCTGCACGTTTCCCCGACCGTCCGTGACGGGAGCAGAACCGAAGCGCTGAGAGGAAACAAATCTGAGAGCAGCGATACAGATCTGCTCTGCGCCGTCCAGAAACCATTAAAAAGACATCAGCGAGCGAACACACACACCTCCACCCTGACTCACTGCACACACACCTACTGCTGCCACGGCACGGCACCTAAAGGGGATTAATACGCTGCTGAAAATAGTCCCCAACAAGAGACTGAAGACGAACCTGAGTCTGTAATTATTAAACACTACAAATCTGTGGAATCAGACGTCTGAAAGAGCTGCTGTGGTTTTAGAATCCATCAAAGAATCTTGAAGACTTTACATTTAACATCTTCTGCAGTTTAGACTGTTTTTAACTTTAAACACCCTAAAACGCAAAAAGAGCAGCTAAAGCAGATTAATGCGCCGCTGAAAGTAGTCCCCACCAAATGACTGCACACGTCTTAGTTCATACATTCAACGAGCCGTTCTTCGACGTGAACTGACGTCTGAGGTTCATCAGAGCTGCTGCTGTTCATCCATCATTAAAGGTCAGCTCTGTGTCGTACGGCGGCCGTTTCATCCTAACAGCTACTGTACTTTAGATTATTCTAAACAACAGCGCTGAACGAGGATCAGTCCGCCGTGGAAAATAGTCCCCAGCCAGCCCACTGTTCCCTCCTGATTCTGATGATTATTACTTGATTTTTAAAGAATAAAACATGTTTCTAACCCTGCTCTATCTGACCGCTCGGAATCATTTATTTATTCAGTTTCCAAGAAGATTTACAGGCTTTTAAAGGTTTTTACAAACATCAGGAATAAAATTCTGTCAGAAGGTTTAGAGGAAGTTTAATTCATAAGTAACTGAATTAAACAGGTCGCTCTTTAATAAAGTGTGTCTGAGACTAACTCAGGCTACAGACGGGAATTAAAGAAGTCAAACAAAGCAGTTGTTTCTTGTTGGCGTCTGCTGGAACGTTAAACATCCAGCAGCACTGATGAACCCAGACGTCACGTTCAGCTTCAGTCTGCTGCTAAAACAAGCTTTTAAATCCACTCAGCTGTTTTCTATTATTATTAATAAACTGTTTCAGGGCAGTGAGATTATTTAAAACCTGCTGCAGCTTCTCAAGCTTGGGTTCGGGGCCCTGCGAGGGGCCACCTGATGAGCAGATGGGCTCCAGAAGGTTCATGACTTTTACATCCTGATAGCTTCAGTTTACTTTGGGTAGTTTTCATGAAACTGGAGGCCGGTTTCCAGAAAAACACACGAACTGTTGCTCAGGAGGATTTTCAGACGTGGACCAGTGAAAAGAAGAACTTCAGGCTTCACTTTTCTGAGTACTGCAGTAAAAACGAGCCCCAGTGAGTAAAACTGCTAGAGGGTTAAAGTCTCTCCTGGTTCCTGGTTCAGAGTCTAAACCAGCCCAGAACAGCTGATGATCTGACCTGTCTGAGGGACGGTGCAGAGCATCATGGGTAGTGCTCACCTTGGTCGGCCTGCGAGGCCTCGGAGATGTTGACGGCGAGCTGGCTGCTGAACGAGTTCACTCCCATCATCCCCGAGTGGGCGGCCGAGCCGGTGAGCGACGGCAGCTGGTTGTGGCTGCGAGGGACGCTGTAGAGAGCCTCGGTGAGGTCGGCCGCTCGCTTCAGGATGATCTCCTGATCCAACAGAACACAGGAGACCCTCAGAGTCAGGGAGCTGCTCCACATGAACACTAACTACACATCCTCCACCTCTGATGGAGGTTCAGCCCATGGAGGATCATCCAGAACCTCCTCAGATCATCTGGTCCTTCATCTCCAGCACCTTCATCAGTGATCAGAGTTCTACCGTCAGGAGTTTTTCCAGACCAGCTTCACGTCCAGGAGTCAGTCTGAACACTGAGTTTACCTCAGAGTGAGTCGTGTCTGTAGATGATCCTTAACATGATGCTTCCACTGTCTCTAACTGTTCTGACCAACCTCCTACCAACATGCTGATAGGAGCCTTAAAGTTTACCCAGAATGCACTTGTTAAAGTTTCCTCTGGTGGATGATCAGAAACCAGAAACACATCCAGGAACCACTGATGGTTTCTAGGACTCTATGTCAGACATTAAACGGTTCACACTAGGAGACATCCCATAATACTGATGCTACAGCTGGTTCTAGAGAACATGAACTAAACCAGGTGTAGTGTTCAGACTGAGACTCCTGGATGGATGTAAACTGATCTGGGTCCAGGTTCTACCAGAACTCCAGTGTGTTGTTCCTCCTACATGTCATGTGTCTATCTGCTGGACTGATGAGGTTCTGATCCATGTGGACCCCCCTCTATGGACTTCAAGGAGACCTTCATAGTCTGAAGGTAGAACTCTGATCAGTGGTGGAGGTTCTGGAGATGGAGGACCAGGAGGTTCTGAGGAGGTTCTGAAGGAACTTTGTCAGATGTGGTGGATTTAATCTGGAGTGATTCTGATGTCAAACAAAGATTATCTGGACTCTGCCTTCGTCCTTGTTGCTGCAGAGTTCCTCCTTCCTCCTGACTCCACCACCTTCCTCACCTGGTTGTTGTGAGGCATCCCGTACAGAGCTTCCACCAGGTCGGCCGCTCGCTTCAGCAGAACCTCCTGAGGGAAGACGGAGAGGAGACGTCAGGGTTTGTTCTACTAGGAACGATTAGAAACAGCAGGAGCTCTCCTCAGTGGTGCTCCAGCAGCACCGAGTGGAAAATAAACCAGGGAACAAAGAGGAAGGAAGGAGGGAGGAAGGAGGGAGGAAGGAGGGAAATAAAGGAAGGAAAGAAGTAAGGAAGGAAGGAATAGAAGGAGGAAGGAAGGAGGGAGGAAGGAGGGAGGAAGGAGGGAAATAAATGAAGGAAAGAAGGAAGGAAGGAAGGAAGGAATAGAAGGAGGAAGGAAGGAGGGAAACAAGGGAAGGAAAGAAGGAAGGAACAGAGGAAAGGAAGGAAAGAAAGGAAGGAGGAAGAAATAGAGGAGAGAAAAGAAAAAAAAGGAAGGAAACAACGAAGTAAATAAAAAGAGAAAGGAAAAGAGACCTTTAACCACGTTTATATGAAAACCACTGAAGGAGAAACTGAGGAAGAGGAGGATGAAGAGGAGGAGGTGGAGGCCTCTGCTGGAGCTCCCTGGGGTATTACAGCTCAGACACTGGATCAGAGAGAGGCTGAACGTCATTACAGTATTGATCAAGCTATTGATCACTGTGATCAGTATCAGTGTAGCAGCTGATCGCAGCACTAAAACGTCCCACTGAGAAACCTGAACCTGAACGCAGCGTCCACACTGAACAGCCAATCAGAGAGCTCCGTCAGCTGGCAGCACACACTGAATCTGTTTCCCACGACAACCAGTGACCTCACAGGACACGGTCCAGCACACACACACACACACACACACACACACACACACAGAGGAAACAGGCCAACACAGAACGTCCAGAGTGTGTGTGCTTCCTCACAAATACACACCCAGTACGACACACTGGTTTGATTTTTTGAAAAGGAAAAAGACAAAACTGAAAATGGAAGCAGAGGAAAACACTAGCCTAGCTTAGCTTAGCTTAGCACAAAGACTGGAAGCAGAGGAAAACACTAGCCTAGCTTAGCTTAGCTTAGCACGAAGACTGGAAGCAGAGGGAAACTCTTTTTTTTAGTTGTGTGTTCAGTGTTCAGTGAATGTTGACAGCCTGCCACTCAAACCTCCCAGCATGCCTCTGTGTTGTGTTACTATCTGCCAACACGCTGTGTGTGTGTGAACACACGTGTTGCTGTCGACATGATACAAACATGTTTCCTGAGGTTCGTTCCGGTCAGTCGTTCATTCATTTCAGTTTCAGTCTTTTACCTAAAATAATCAGCCTCACAGGTGAAACACAGCAGTGTGTGTGTGTGTGTCCTACGAGCTGTGTGTGTTGAGCGTGTGTCTCACAGTGTGTGTGTATTGTGTGTGTGTGTGTGTGTGTGTGTGTTCTCTGGCTTCATTAATCTCCATTAGAAAACAGAAGTTAGTTAATGTCTCCTTCGCTCGGCTGCAGCAGCGAGACGCCGCGAGGCAGCAGCTGCCCGTCACACACACACACACACACACACACACACACACACACACCCACACACCAGTACATACATGTTCAAACACACACACGGTACAAACACAGTTCACCGACACTAAAACCTCTAACACACACACCAGCAGTCAGCTGCTGTGTGTGTTGTAGTGTGTTGTGGTGTGTGTAGAGTGTGTGTTGTGGTGTGTGTAGAGTGTGTGTTGTAGTGTGTGTAGAGTGTGTGTAGAGTGTGTGTAGAGTGTGTGTAGAGTGTGTGTAGAGTGTGTGTCCTCCTTCTATTTTCATTACGTCCTGACAGACACAACAGCCTTCTCAAGTTAATGACGCCTCCGAGGCCTCGATGCTGCCGCTCAGTGTGTGTGTGTAGATGTGTGTGTGTGTGTGTGTGTGTGTGTGTGTGTAGATGTGTGTGTGTGTGTGTGTGTGTGTGTAGATGGGTGTGTGTGTGTGTTTGTTTGTGTGTGACCTCCCTGTGAATCAAACATTAACTACTACAACTGTAGAAGAAGGATGATGAAGTTGAGTAAAGAAAGAAGAGTGAGGATGGAAGGTGTGAATTAGAATGACTGATTGATTGATTGACTGATTGATTGATTGATTGATTGACTGACTGACTGACTGATTGATTGATTGTTTGATTGATTGATCAGTGTCATTACTCCCTGAATCAGACCAACAATCTAAACACTGAACTCTTCTCTCTTTTCTTTACATCTTTCTGTTCCTTCCTTCCTTCCTTTCCTCATCCTTTTCTTCACTTGTTTTCCTTCTTCCCTTCCTTCCACTCTTTGTTTCCTTTTTCCTTCCTTCCTTCTTCCCTTCCTTCCACTCTTTGTTTCCTTTTTCCTTCCTTCCTTCCTTTTCTTTCCCCCTTCCTTCCTTGTTTCCTTCCATCCTTCACTCACTTCCTCCTTCTCCATCATTTCCTTCAACTCCCTTCTCTATTATTTCTTTTATTTTCCTTCCTTCCTTCCTTCTTTCCTCTCCTTTGTGTTTTTTCTGAATCAGATCAGTTTTATTTCTCAGAACAGCTGATTACCTCCACGCTGCTGCTACACACACACACACACACACACACACTGACGCCATTGGATTCCTGTCAGAGCGAGTTGCCGCCTGTCAGCCAATCAGAGCGTCTGTAGCGGCGCTGAAAGGCCTCGATCGATGCTTTAATGCACTGAGTCCCAGTTATCATCATCATCATCTCTTATCACTGACCCACACCTCCCACAGAGGGGGAGGAGGACGGGGGAGGACGGAGGGGGACGGAGGGGGAGGGGGGAGGACGGGGGAGGAGGGGGGAGGATGGGGAGGACGGGGGAGGAGGGGGGAGGACGGGGGAGAAGAAGACGGAGGGTGAGGAGGAGGAAGATGGTCTCTGGTGTTTCCCTTTCAAGGGGGGAGGAGGGTGAGGAGGGGGGAGACGACACACATAAAACTGCTGCGAGACGGAGGCAGCTGATTGGACGGTTGGGTTTGGGACATCTGGTCACTGATTGGTTGGAACGGTGGGTCACATGACGTGTTTGAAGCATCGCTCCACTGATTCTACAGCAGGTTTACCTTATTCTATATTTATTTTATTCATTATTTATTCTGTTATTTATTTTATTTTTTATTCTATTCTTTGTTTTATTCTTCATTTATTTTCATTTTATTCTTTTGCACATAAACTCCACGTTAACTGTTCAACAGAAGTTTAAACCCTGATAAATCCACTTGTCTTGAAATGATTGTGAGGAAACGATTAAAAAAAATACCTGAAACTCTCAGAAAAATATGAAAAAAGGACCTGATGGATGGAAAATAAATGGAAAATATTAGAAAATATAAATACTTGAAATGTCTGACAAATGTCAGAGAACTGCCCCTGAAGTGTCGCTAAATCTATAAAAATGTCAGAAATACACTGGAAAAAATGGGGAAAAGGTGAATTATTAAAAAGTTAAATGTGTGATTAATATTGGTAATAAAATAAATAATAAAAATAAATATTTATAATGAGTACATTTGTTATAAATACTTGTAAAATATCAGAAAAATTATTAGAAAAATGTCTAAAGAAGTAAAACATATTAAATATTATTTAAGTAATATATTTAATAAAATATATATTTTAAAAAGATGACATAAAGTGTTATAAAATTATGAAAATATTTAAAATGTTCTGAATATCTGAAAAAGATGTGTGAAATATAAGAAAAAAAGTTGCTGAACAATCTTAAAAAACAGCTCGGAATAAAATGATAAATATTCATAAAATAGCACAGAGAAAAAATATGTGAAAAACACATGAATAAAACATCCAGCAGTAGATCAATAAATCTATGAGAAATATTAATAAAATATTTAAAAAGTGACACACGGAAAAAATGCAGTGGTGAAATATTAAATAATGATTAAATAAAATCTATTAAAAATAGGAAAATGTTTAAAAATATTTCCTGAGGTGTTAAATTAAAACTGAACACAGAACAAAGATGTAAATAACAGTCAGTGGTTCATCTGAACGGTCAGCAGCCGTCAGAGACCTGGAGAGGAATAATAATAATAATAATAACAATAATAATAATAATAATAATAATAATAATAATAATGAGTCAGATGTTAATTAAAGACACTGAGAATTAAACTGGAATCTGATCGTCCGACTGTCCCAGCAGAGAGACGACAAACCCAGACAGGACAGAAAACATCGGTCCGTCTGTTGAACTCCTTCAAACCGCTGATCGGAGGCGACGTTTGCTGGATTTATTCATCTGTGTCTCCACCTGCCTCCTCCTCACAGCTGATCAACCCACCCAGAGTGGAGCTCCTCTCCACCTGAACCTCCCTGAAGCTCCTGTGTAGGTGTGTTCGCTGCTTTTATTACCTCTGAACGCTTCGCCTCCTACGAGCCGAGTTTAAACACCACAAACGATCTACAGCAAACCGCCGTCGCAGAAGGAACAACAACAGAAAACGTCTCTCAGATGTCAGAATCATCCCAACAAGTGTCACCAGGTCTCCAAAACATGTTATTAATATATGAAAAAGTCATTAAACATTAAAAAAATAATAGAAGGACAAACAATCTTGATAAAAATGTCCAAAAGCCACAAATAAAAGATCCCAGAAATAAATAAATAATTCAAATATCATCAAAAATAGTCAGAAAATATCTGAAAAAACTGCAAAATGTCCAAAAACTGAAATACATGAGGTTAAATATTCATAGTGTAAAATATTAATTACATAAAAATGTCCAAAAATATTATTAAAGGCGACAAAAGTCTGAAAACAATTAAAACGTCGCCAAAAGTATTAAAAATATTTAAGTAATATAAGTGTCACCATAACTCTAAAACAGTTATTAATATATGATAAATGTGAGGAACACGTCCAAAAATATCAGAGAGGAAATTCTAAATCTTCTTCTGTGGCTCTGAAAATATTAATTAAATATAATAAAACAAATATAATTTAAAATAATCTGAATTAAAAAGAACATCTTTAAAATGTTGGAAAATTATTTAAAAATTTTTGATAAAATAAAATGATAAATAATCTTGATAAAAATGTCCAAAAGCAAAAAATAAAATATCTGATAAACAGAAAAATTAATCTGTGATGAATATTTATAAAATATCTGAAAAAATTATAAAAAAATGAAATATATTGAGTTAATTAAATATGTAGAATTTTATAATTTAAAATATTAATTGCATAAAAATAAACATTTAAAAAAGAATAAAATAAAAATAAAAAGAATATAAATTAATAATAACAGTTAAATTGTCCCCAAAAAGTATTAAAAATAGAGTTTAAGTACAGATAAATACGTGTAAATCCGATCTGAAGGAATAAACCTGGAGGTTTTATGTCTCTGTGGTTTAATTTGACCTTTTTCAAACAGATTCTAGTTGCTGCAGGTATTTATTCAACCTGTTCCAGTTGTTTTGCATCTCTTTGAGGTCGTTTTCTGTCTCTTATATTCATTTTTCCTGCTTCACTGGTCGGTCTGTGTTGTAGTTTTTAGTCTCTGTGGTCAGTTTTTGGTTGTTTTAATCGTGTCGTGGTCATTTTGCATCTTTCTCAGCTGTATTCTGTCTCTGTGGAAGGTTTGTGGTCTTTTATTGCACCTATGTTGTCAGTTTTCGTCTGCTTGTGGCTGTTTTCATTTCCTGGTGAATAAAAACAGACCGAGGGAGGATTTGGGGACAAACTGGGGACGTTTCGCTGTTTTCTGAGGCTTCATGTGTGAAACGCTGCACCAGAAAACAGCCGACTGACGAGGAGAAGCGAAAGGATTTCAGCCCAGCATGTGATGTTGCAGCATTAGCAGCCCTGAGATTAGCCCACAGATGAGTTTAGAGGCTCAGCGGTCGTTTCTGTTGGACCTCCACTCCCTGGAAGCGAACAGAAGCCTCTCGGAGCCTCGTGGCCTCCCTGCCCTTCTTCTGTCCATCTCTTGACATATTCCTGCCTCTCCTCCCCCCTCGCTCTCGTTTTTCTATTTCCCTCCTCTGGTTTCTAGGGGCTTAATTACGGGGGGCCGACTCCGTGGTTGAGGAGGTGCGAAGGCGAGCAGGGATCAGCGTGACCCTGGAGGAGAAGCCATCAGACAGCGGCCTTAACAATGATAAATCACCCTGAGCAGAGCTACAGATTCAGCCGCCGCCCCGCTGATCTCTATAAAATATGGATGGACCTGCAGCAGGAGCAGCAGGAGGAGGAGGAGGAGGAGGAGGAGGAGGAAGAGCCGGCCGGATCTCCAGATTAGCGATTATCAGGCGTGGAGCTCTTCTAATGATGCGGGACATGCAGCGGGGTTAATTCCATTCAGAGGAGGCCCATTGAAATTCAGCTCGCCGGCCGAACGCTGCTCATTATTCTCAATGAACGGCGGAAATCTCCTCATTCATGAAGGGAGCTGGAATTAATACTCCCCAGACGGACGGACGGACGGACGGACGGACGGAGGCCCCGAGAGGCCAGGATGGGGGTCAGCGATCGGCTTCAAACACGGTTAATCTGCAGCTTCTCAAACCAGCAGGATCCTCCTGACCCGGGTCTGACTGTGGACCAGGACCCGTCAGCACCTCTTCATTAACGCTGCAGAGTAGAAGTGATCATCTGAGCTGTGAACATGATCCAGCTTTAACTTAATATTTGTGGAATTGAATTCATTTAAGTTTAATGTAGCTTCTGCTAAAACCTGTTTCACCACCAGACTGAGCTCAGAGGACCAGTGGTTTAAACGACTGAACAAACAAAGACTTTAAACTAAACTCTTCACTCGTTTTTCACGTCATTTAAACTGAATCTAATTTTTAAGTGTGATGAGATTAATTACAGTCGTGTTGTTAGGTTTTAATTTACCTTTAATTAAGTAGTTCCAGTTAGTGTTTCCATGATAAGTCGTTATTATTATTAGTGTTTATTTAATGGTCGTTAGCCTGAACACGAGTTTCTGAGCTGATCGTTCATAAAGAATTGAGTTGATCCAATCAGCTGTTTCCATGATATTATTGTACTTAACTGATGTAATATTGGACATTAATTAAATTAATTAAGTTGCTCCATGGTAAAGTAGGAGATCCTGAAGTGAAGTGATCTAGTTAGCTTCATGATGCTACCTCAGTGTGATGCTACTGTTGTCTTCCTGACTGTCCCGTTCATTCAGAGCATTAATCTGAAGGAGCTGCTGCCTTCACTAAAAGATTAACTGGAAGACGAACACAGATCCTTCTTCACCTGGATGGTTGACATCAACCTCATACTGTTTAATTTAAACTCAAGTTTCTGCATCAGTTGATTAAAAACACTAATTCACGTTTAGGTAACTTAATAAAACTGACTTAGCTTTTCTTTACCTGCTACACTAAGCTAACCTCATTTAAGGTAAACCCATTAATCGTAGCCTCTAGTTGAAGTTAGCTTTGTGTGTTTACCATTATAGGTGTAGTCAGTTAAATTAGACTAACCTTGATGAAGCTATGCTAACAGTTTCCTCCTGCCTCCAGTCTTTGTGCTAAGCTAAGCTAAGCTAAGCTAAACTCATTTAATGTAAACCTGCCCCTGCTTGTAGTTAGCTTTGTGTGTTTACAGTCAGAGGTGTAGTCAGTTAAACTAGACTAACTTTAACAGGAGCTATGCTAACAGTTTCCCCCTGCCTCCAGTTTTTGTGCTAAGCTACGCTAAGCTAACCTCATTTAAGGTAAAACCCATTAATCGTAGCCTCTAGTTGAAGTTAGCTTTGTGTGTTTACCATTATAGGTGTAGTCAGTTAAACTAGACTAACCTTGATGAAGCTATGCTAACAGTTTCCCCCTGCCTCTAGCCTTTGTGCTAAGCTACACTAAGCTAACCTCATTTAAGGTAAAATTGTTAATTGTAGCTTTTAGTTGCAGGTAACTTTGTGTGTTTACAGTCGGAGGTGTAGTCAGTTAAATTTGACTAACCTTGATGAAGCTATGCTAACAGTTTCCCCCTGCCTCCAGTCTTTGTGCTAAGCTAAGCTACACAGAGCAGTTTCTCATGTTCTGATAGCACCAGCCTGCTGTTTATTCCTCTGGTTTCCATTTCCACTCCCCCTGCTGCTCCCATAATCCTCCAGCTACGACGAATCAATCTGCCTGCTGTCCAGACCTAACCTCGGCTCTGCAGACGTCTCAGCTGCAGGTGAAAACAAAGGAGAAGTGACAGGCCGAGTTAACCCGTCGCTGCTCGGTCGCAGCCTCGCCTGATTCCTCTCCGCCCAAAACGTCCGGGAGGGAAAATATCTGCGGCCTTATTGAGTTTTCTGGTGAATAAATAAATATTTAAGCGGCAGGCGGGCGGCGGCGGGAGGCGGCTTGACGTTCCACTCTGGCTGCAAATCAGGCCATCAAAGGGGCCAGACGATGTACGCCGGCTATTAGTATCAATTTACAAATAAACTGCTTTTTGGTGACGGGATCTCCGATGTCAGATTTTGATAAATGGCTTCAATTTGGCAGCTGCTTTGGAGTGTCAGAGCCCATCTGACGCTCGCCGCCGGCCGCCGCCGCTCG
This sequence comes from Dascyllus trimaculatus, assembly GCA_024666655.1. Lineage (NCBI taxonomy): Eukaryota > Metazoa > Chordata > Actinopteri > Pomacentridae > Dascyllus > Dascyllus trimaculatus. Next base: position 37,013,173 of record CM045457.1, read on the forward strand.
CTGCCTCACAGAATCTGCCTCAGTTAGCCGGTCGCAGCCAGAAAGTAATGTCTTCATGCTAACGGGACACCTGACGGCCCGGCGTGTGCATACCAATGTCTGGAGGCGGCAGCTCCTCGCTCATCTGGAGGAACAAACCTGCAGAGTTCAGACGGAGCTGTTCAGGTCATTCAGCTCGTTACTGGTTCATCTGATCTCCTAGCACCTAGCCTAGCGCTAACGCTAACGCTACCAGCCGCTGCAGAGTTTAAACCCTGACATGAACTTTCATCCAGATGTTCTGAAGCCTCGGCATCGTCTCTTCTGGGTCGGCTTTTAGTTTCTCTTTCAGGGTTTTTGGGCCTGTTTCCTGTCTCCTGCCTCCTGCCTCCTGTCTCCTGCCTCCTGCCTCCTGTCTCCTGTCTCCTGCCTCCTGCCTCCTGTCTCCTGTCTCCTGTCTCCTGTCTCCTGCCTCCTGTCTCCTGCCTCCTGCCTCCTGCCTCCTGTCTCCTGCCTCCTGTCTCCTGCCTCCTGCCTCCTGTCTCCTGCCTCCTGCCTCCTGTCTCCTGTCTCCTGCCTCCTGCCTCCTGTCTCCTGCCTCCTGTCTCCTGCCTCCTGCCTCCTGCCTCCTGCCTCCTGCCTCCTGTCTCCTGTCTCCTGCCTCCTGCCTCCTGTTTCCTGCTTCCTGTCTCCTGTCTCCTGTCTCCTGCCTCCTGTCTCCTGTCTCCTGTCTCCTGTCTCCTGTCTCCTGCTTCCTGTCTCCTGTCTCCTGTCTCCTGCCTCCTGCTTCCTGTCTCCTGCCTCCTGCCTCCTGTCTCCTGCCTCCTGCCTCCTGCCTCCTGTCTCCTGTCTCCTGCCTCCTGCCTCCTGTTTCCTGCTTCCTGTCTCCTGTCTCCTGCCTCCTGCCTCCTGTCTCCTGCTTCCTGTCTCCTGTCTCCTGTCTCCTGCCTCCTGCTTCCTGTCTCCTGCCTCCTGCCTCCTGTCTCCTGTTTCCTGTCTCCTGCCTCCTGTTTCCTGTCTCCTGCCTCCTGTTTCCTGTCTCCTGTCTCCTGTCGTCTCTTTGTTGGCTGATCTTTGTGTTCCTGGGTGACGACAGCAGACTCACGCTTCTCTGCATCTCTGAGTCTTAATGGTTGTTTTATGTTTGGTAGTTTCTGATCTGTTCATGTGTTTATCTCATGGTTTTACCTCATGTTGTTGTTGTTGTTGTTGTTTTGCATCTTTGTGTGTATTTCTGTGTACTTTGTTGTGTCTTTGTGGTGTCTGTGTTTGAATCTTTTCCTTTTCCCATCCTTCACCATCTCTCTGCATATTTCAGGCCTTCATGGCGTCTATGTGGGACTCTAGTTCCTTCTGTTGCACCTTGTTCTTGTAGTTCTGCGTCTTCCTGGAGTCCCTGTGGTCAGTTCTTCAGTTCTTGCGTCCGTCTCTAGTCTCTCTGCATTTCTCAGATGTTTTTGTGTCTTTGTTTTGTCATTTCCTGCAGGATCTCTGCTGCTCAGAGGCCTGCTGACTCTCTGGGCTTCAGTGAGCTCAGATTCTCTTCTGACTGAAGATCAGCTGTGAGCTTTTTAACCACAGAGAGGAACACGCCGCTGCCTCCTGGGTAGACATGAAGGTTCACATCTGACTGTCAGGCTGAGGCTCACGTCTGTTCTGAAAACTGAACCAACACTTCCTAAACGTGTTTTTCTTCACCGCCACAGAAGTTCTTCCTGAACCGTCCAGAATCTGAGTCTCTGTCTTGTTTTACTGAAGTCCGACAGCAGAAACCCGTCTGTGGTGCTCTGACCTCTTAGGAAAACACAAATCTGGTACGGTACATTAAATACAACATCAACTGGTCTAACTCCAGCCTGGACAAACGGACCGACTGGAGGTTCTGACTGGGCCCAGCTGATAGGAACCAGACCCAGCAGAACCAGCAGATCCAGTCAGGTCTGAGCTGCATCGAGCCACAGAGGGACAAACAGCCTCTAGTGCAGCCGACTGAACCGCTGCTACCTGCTGCACTGAACACTTCCTGGTTGTGACATGTGACCTGTGACCTCACACTGACCTTAGGTAACCTCTCGGGGTCTCCGGGGTGACGAGGGATGACCTTCTGTAGCCGCTGGAAACCGTAGTCGATGGTCGGTTCGTTCAAGGCTGCAGGAGGACGAGGAGACAGAGGGTTAGAGAGACGACATGCACACGCAACACACACACACAGACATACACACACATAGCTACACACGCAACACACACACAGACATACAGACACACACAGACATACACAGACACACAACACAGACACACAACACACACACACAACACACAACACACACACACACAGACATACACAGACACACAACACACACACATAGCTACACACACACACATACAAAGACAGGTGAGTGTCTTATAGATCTGCGTTGCCCCTGGAGACTCAACACAACTGGACAGAGACGCACATCAGGTTGTGTCTTTCTGCTGGTGTGTGTTAATGTTGTGTGTCTGCAGTGTGTCTCCTGTCCACCAATCAGGAGAGGTGGAGGTTGTTGGTTTGTTTGTTTATGTCTGATGTTTATTGTGTGTCTTTGTGGTTCATTCATGGTTCATTCATGGTTCATTCATGGTTCATTCATGGTTGTCGTACGGCTCGCTGTCCTCATTTGTTGTTATTTATACTGTTTTTATTGTTGTTTACCCTGTTGTTGTTGTTTTTCCTCCTCTCCTGCTGTTCATCTGGTTTTCTCATGGTTTTACCTCATGTTGTTGTTTATTCTGTGTTTGTTGTTGTTTACCCTCTTGCTTGTTAATATTTAACCATGTGCTTGTTGTTGTTGTTTACTCTGTCTGTTGTTATTTATTCTGTTTGTTGTTGTTATTGTTTGCTGGTTTCTCCTCTTGTTCTGGTTCTTTTAGTGGTTCCTGTCCCTCTGTTCTTGTTTCTTCCTTCCTCTCTGGTCATTTTCTCTCTTCTTCTGCCTGCTGGATGGTTTTAAACCTGCTTCCAGTTGTTCTTGTGAAACCTTTGTTTGTTTGTTTGTTTTACGTCCTGTTGTAATTTTAAGTCTTCCTCTGGTGGTTTTTCACCTCTGTGGAACTGTTTGTGGTTGTTTACCTCTTTTCTGCTGTTTCTCATCTTTCTAGCTTCTCTTTTCCTGTCTAAGGAGACGTTTTATGGTTGTTTTGTGTCTTTAATCAGTGTTTTCTTGGCATCACGACGCCTTCAGTGGAGGTGAACAGACCTTAGAAGCAGACAGATCCTCAGCAGGTTGAGAGTCTGTCCTGTTGGTCCGTCCGTTACTCTGTGATCCTCCAGTCTGCTGCTTCCTATTAGCAGCAGCGCTAGCAGCCAGCGCTAGCAGCCAGCGCTAGCAGCAGCGCTAGCAGCGAGGGCTGATCTCTCTCTCTCTTATCTGCTGTTTATTGAGTGCGAGACCTCACACTCCACCTTCTCCTCCTCGCTCTGCCTTTTCACCGCCGCTAATTCAATCCAGCTTCTCTCTTTTCTCTTCCTCATTCACCTCCACAGACAATCTGCCTTCCTCCTCCTCCTCCTCCTCCTCCTCCTCTCCGTCCAACAGAAACACCCGGAAATGAGTTCGGGGAGATACTTCTCCATAATCAAGCCCATTAATCATAAAAGCCTGTCAAATTTGACTTTGGGGACAATTTGTCAGCCGATCTTGCCCACTCCGCTTTTGTCACCGTTGGCTCTTGTACTCTGTAAGGATGATTGACACACCAAATGCCGGTGAGTAGAATAGCTAGTTTGCGCTAATATGCATAACCGCGGCTTTCATGAATAAGAATAAGGCAGCTATACGGCGGCGCAGAGGGGTCTCCTTCAAAGGGCCCCGCCGCCGTTTGTCGCCGGCGCTCCAAATAGATGTTATTACCATTATAACAATATTTGTTTTCTTTCCCCGGGAATAAGGCGACCGCGAGCTGCTAAATCAAATTTGTCGGAGCCCCGTTTCAGGCGGCGGCGGAGGAGAAAAAGGGCTTTCAGGCTGCGACTGGGGTGGGGATGATATCTGAAGGGTGACAGAGCGCTGAGGGACGGGGCCCTCGCTGCCGGGGCTGCCTGGTTGGATTTCTTGCCTCCCGGAGAGGAAGCAGGGCCGAATCCATTACCTCCAGCCGAACTGGGATTCATCGCCGGATCCCAAAGAGGCTTTTTGTCGGGATGCGGAGCAGCAGAGGATGAATGGAGATAATGCAGCGCTGCGACACGAGCAGCAATCAGCGGCGAATCCCAAACCGAGACGTACAAACATCCCGACGTATAGAACGAGTGGAGGCTCGATGGGAGCAGCAGAATAAAAACCCATTTACACCCGGAGACACGAGAGGACGACGATCTGAGGAGTTTAACTCTCATCTGAGAGGGTTAGCGTTAGCTGCTGCTGAAACCAGACAGGGTTCTCTGACAATCAGATGCTGGGGAATAAAAAGACCAGGAGGAGAAGCTGATGATCCTCCGACTGTGAAACCATGAACTGCTCTGTCTGCTCAGCTAGCGTTAGGCTAAAACAGGGACTAAAATGAGACACAAGAGGCCCAAAAAGAGCCACAAAATGACCCCAAAGAGACACAAATCACCACAAAGAGGCAAAACGAACGAAATACAAACCCCAAAACCCTGATGGAAAGAGAGAAAATAGATAAAAAGAGATATAAAAGTTACCAAAATGCCTTCGAACAACCACCAGACATGGAAACGAGCTACAACGAGACAAAAGGAGGTTCAAAACGACAACGAAGAGGCATAAAAGGACTAATGTGACACACAAAGTCCCAAAAGAGACTAATAAGAACTAAAAAATGACTAAAAGGAGACAGTAAACCACAACTGACAACAAAACAGGCTGAAAAGACCCAAACCTGTTAAAAAGAACCAAAACAACCACAGAGACATGGAAGAACTGAAAGCAGTCCGTCTACAAGACAAACAGAGCTAAAAGGACTCCAGAACCAACAACAAGATGTAAAATGCAAACAGAAACTCATGAAAACAACCAAAAGTAGCTGCAGAACAACCTGAAGACACCGTCTGTCTGTCTGTCTGTCCACTTAGCATTAGCATTAGCATTAGCACAGTGACTGCTCTGTCCCCCGCAGGAACAGTTTGAGGTAAAACACCGTGAGGTTTCTCTGCCGCTCAGACACAAAAACACAAAGTGTGACCACAAAAAGAACGAGTAAAAAGAAAACAACCAAAAGGACGACAGAAAAAAGCAAAAGAGAATAAAAACAACCACAAAATGAGACGAAAAGGTCCAATAAAAGCTGCAAAACAGTCCCAAGAACTCTTAAAACAACCATAGAAGGCTCAAGAAGAACAAAAGAGAAACACAAAATGACGTAAAATGGAGAGAGAAAGATGCAAAACTGACTTCAAAAAGACACGGAGTGAACAAACAACAGGATGCAAAACCACCACGAAAAGACAAAAACGACCCAAAATGACGAATAAAGTTCCCGAAAAGACACAAAACGACAACAGAGGGTTTCAGAGGACTAAAAACAACAAGAAAAAAGCTCAAATCAGACACAAAAGTGACCTAAAATACTCAGATTTATCTAAAACGTCCAAAAAGAGACATAAAATGACCACAAAGGGACAAAAGGACTAAAAAGAAGCAAAATGCCTACAAAAACAACCACTATCAGACACAAAACTGCAACACATCGTCTCTCTGTTGCTAGCCTTAGCCTTAGCCTTAGCCTTAGCATTAGCCTTAGCATTAGCATTAGCTTTAGCTTTAGCACCGTGATGGTTTTCCTTGATGAGGCTCCTGCAGATGTCTGTGGAGGCTGATGCTGCGTTCAGGATCACGGTGGACCACAGATGGAGACCAGCCCTCTAATGAACCTCTGGACCCCCCCTCCACCCCCCATCAGTAAATTAAGCCCATTACTTCGTCTTATTAAAACCTCGCCGCTCTCTGACCTCAGCGCCCCATTGGCTGCCTGCAGGGCCCCGTCGCTCCTCCCAGCCAATCGATAGCCGGCTGCCTCCCTGCAGTAATTGGAGACCGGCGGCTGGCGGCGGCGGCGAACCCTGACCCCCCGCCCCCCGCCCCCAGCATCACGCCGCCCATATGAAGACAGATTGCCTGATTTAGTGTAAACATATGCTGCAATTCCAGGCATCAGTGCCACTTTCTCCATCGTAATTTGTATTGATTTTTCTGGGCTCTCTTTTCTCTCCTCCTGCTCGTCTTTGTGAGCCGCCGTCGCTCTCTGCTGCTGTCTGAGGCTTTATAAACCAGAGAACGGAGCACAGGAAGATAATTCAGAGGTGAGAGGAGGCAGAGGGGGATTCTTTATATATTTAATCAAGCATTTATCGCCCTCTCTGCTCTTTCTTCTGCAGCTCTGCTCGCTGTGAAAGTGATCAAACGGTTGGTCGGCGTCCTGCTGATCGGCACGCTCTCTTATTAGGCGGCTAAGTGACTGAGGAGAGGACGAGGGGGGAGGCGGGGGAGGCGGGAGGGGAGGCGTGTTGAACTAATTTCTCGACGGCAGATTTGCGAGCAGCAGGTCAGAGCTGGAGATTCGCTCATTTACAGCAGAGATGCTCGGTTCCTGCAGCTGCGACATGAAAGACGAACATCTGCACAGCGACTGGGAGAGGTCCTGCTTCATTAACGAGATCTGAGCAGCCAAATAAAACCTGCCTCTGCCTTAAAACCAACCCAGCTACAACCAGAAGGCGCTAAAATAACAGGACGAGACGGCAGTAAGAAGAGAAGTGATGTAAAATAAGGAGAGGAGGAGCTCCTGTCTGGAGAGACGGTTAACGGTTGTTGGTGGAAAGTCGACCGAGAAACACGACAGACTGCAAGGAGACGCAAAACAACCAGAAAACAGGACAAAAAACCACCACGAAGAGACAAAAACAGACACGATTACATCTAAAACGTCCAAAAAGAGACACAAAACGACTCCAAATGAAAGGACAAAAATGGTGAGATGGGTCAAAATACCAAAATAAAAGAACCAAAAAAGACCATTCAGATTAAAAAAATGTAAATTGACGATGGGATTTTAAAATTTGATGCTGAAATGTCTAAAAACTGCTGCAAAATGACCTAAAAATGCTCAGAACGACCCCAGAGAGACGCAAAAGACTAAAATGTTGCTCAAAACTCCTAAAAAGAGACAAAAACTGCATAAAAAACTGTAAATAATCACAAAAAACCCCCATAAAACACTTGAAATGACCACACAGTGACATGAAACAGCTACAATAAGACGCTAACAGCCCAAAAGGCATAAAATAACAAAATGACGTCAGAACAACCTAAAATGTCCAAAAAGAGACACAGAAGAACCAGAAGTGGTCAAAAAGGACTAGAAGAACCTGGACTGGCGACAGAAGGTCTTTAACATCTATGATCAGGCTTCTTCTCTGTTATAAATCCTCCATAAAGACTCAGAACAACCTCAGACTGATGCTGAAGCACCAGAAGCTGAACGCTAAACGTCTAAAATCAGCAGAGGCCACGAAACCCCAACGACCACAAAGAGACTCGGACAATAAAACATGAAGCAGAAGAAGAGCTGCTCACAGAAACACTTCAAACACCTACATGAGATGCAAACGAACCGAAATGAGACGAGACGGAACAAAAACGAGCCTCAAAACGTCCAACAAGAGCAAAAGGACAGAAGACCTGAAACAAGACTCAGAACCCCGACGATGGCTGGAGGCTGACAGAACCACTCCAGTGATGAGCAGCAAGTGATAGATGTTCACATGTTCGCCTCTTTTCTCTGTGAATCCACGACGTCTGACCAGAAACGAAAACTAAGAAGCAACAAACTGATGCAAAAAACCCAAAACAGCCACAAAAAGATGTAAAACAGCCAAACTGAAGACATTCAGTAAGACGTCGATGAAAAACACTGAAATGTGACGCAGAATCTTCTAAGATGACCTTAAAACACTGGAAACAACTAAAAAGAGACACTCAACTACAGAAGAAGAGTAAAACAAGACCAGAGAGACTAAAAATGACTAAAGGAAGACGCGTAATAAAACAACAACATGCAAAACGTTCTGAACCAGCTGCAGAATGACTTTAAAACACTGGAAACAACCACAGAGATGCAATACAAATAAAATGACACCAATAAGGCCTAAAATGAGACGTAAAACGTCTAAATAGAGCAGCAAAGCCTCCACAAACGACCAGAAGGAGACAAAAGGACTGAAACAGGACCAATGAAAATGGCAGGAAAACGACCGAAGAAGGACACGAACTGAATGAAATCAACCCCAAAGCTGCTGCAAAACTGTTTATTTATATGTGTTTGCCACAAAGTTTGATGAAAAATACCCCAAAGAGACTCTAAAAGCCGGATTTAGACTCCAGAGGACGGAGACGTGATGTAAAACGAGCACAAAGAGACGAGTGAAGGATGAACCTGAGACACAGCTGAGTTGAGGCCTGGGGAGGCTTTTCTTTGTGAATCCGTGACGTCGGACCAGAGACGAACGCTAAGCAGCGACCAGCGGATGCAGAACCCAGCAGTGATGAAGTGTTTGGGCTGAACACCTCTGCAGACTCATTACTCTGCTCCCACAATGCACTGGGCTCCGCTGATTGGCTCCGAGTCCATATTTACGCTGCTGAGATGAGATTCCCCCGTCGAGAGCGGCTCACCTGTAGCTCTGATCGGCCGCTCCGAGGCGCCGTCATGTTCGTCCTGCGTCGGCTCATCGTCTCAAATAGCCTCCATATTCCACGCCGGCTCCCCCGACGCTCTAATTTCCCATCTGCCCCGGCGGCCTGATTGATGCGGGCGGCGTTCGGCCCGCCGGTCGGCCGCTGGCTCTAAGTGGACGGAGCGGATTGGTTTGCTGCCTGTCAAGTGGCCGAGCGGCTGACGAGCTGCCAGAACGTCCTGATGCCTCCTCCATCGATCCGCCGCCTCGTCCACTTCATCACGCCGTCACTCAGCGCCTCCACACTCCTTCCTGTCCACAGATGACCTGCAGCTGATCTGGTCCACCTCAGGAGCACCTGATCAGACTCCTGATGAAATACTCAGAGCAACCACAGAGAGACGCAAGAGCACTGGAGTCCAACGCAACACATCTAGAAGAGGCCGAGAAACGACCCCGAACACCGAAAACCACCACAGAGAGAGAGAGACGGGATAACGAGGATGAGAAGTCCAAAATGTGACTCAGAACAACTAAAACGAGACGCAGAAAGACTCAGAGTTGATCTGAAACAGCTGCAGAATGACCTGAAAACACCGGAAATGTGACTCAGAACAACTAAAACGAGACACTAGTTAAGAAAGAGACAAAAAACTACACAGTAAACCAAAACAAAACCAGAACGACTCTAGTTTGATTTAAACTCTCTACAAACAGCTGATAAGACCTACAAAGACTCAACATGAACAGAAAGGACCTGAAATAAGACAGGAAGACAAAACCTGACAGTAACAAACACCTGAGACCTTCCCGAAGACCAAACTAAATTTAACACCTGCAGATTCTCATTCTGGACCTATGGTTTCCTTTTTAATGCAAAAATGTCTAAAAGCTGCTGCAGAATGACCCTAAAACACTCAGAACGACCACAAAGTGATAAAAAAGCACTAGAAGAACATGAAGATGATGAAACGGCTGCAAAATAGGTTAAAAACAGAGACTAAATGACTCTGATGCTCATTAAACCACCCAGACTGATCATTCAGCTTCAACAGAGGACTGAAGACGAACCCAACATGACGTCTAAAACACCCAAAAACAGACACAGAATGAATATTAGGGACTAAAAATGACCACAAACAGACAAAAGGGACCATAAAAGACACAAACTGACCCTAAGAAGCTGTAAAATGACCTGAAAACACTCGAAACTAAACGTTAAAAATGTCCCACAAGAGACAAAACGTGACCAGAGATTTTAGAATAACCATAAAGAGATGAAACGGCACTAAAATCTAACCGAAATGACCTCGTAGTTCTTAAAACCACCAAGTGACACGAAACAGCTGAAAATGAGACGAGAAAGACCTGAAGAGAGACGCAAGACTCTGAAAACACGAGAAAAAACCCCAAAAGACTCCAAACAACCACAACAAGATGCAAAACAACTAAAATGTGATGCAAAATGTAAATAAACTGAGCTGCCAGTCGACGGTGGACCACTCAGAAACACCTCAAAGAGACACGAAGCAACCAGGAGGAGCCTGTCGGGGCTGGTTTACGTCTGTCTGTGGTTGGGTTGTCGCATTCTGGTCATTTATGTCATGTTGGGGTTGTTGTGCGTCTCATCTTGGTTGGTTCACAGAGCTGGCCGACCCATTAGGCTATATAAGCTAATGCTAAGGGCTCCGTGGCCTCCAGGGGGCGCCACAACATCAGGAAGAATTCACTTCAGTATAATTCTATTAACACTAGTTGCTACTGTTAACTCTGAGAATGGAAACGCTCACGTTGATTCAGATGTAAAGTCAGGTAACGTCACTATAAACTATGCTGTCATCAGCGTACGTAGATCACCGATGGAGGGAGGCCATGTAAAATCTGGCCTCCAGGGGGCGCCACACTGGACATTCTGAGTCTTATTCTGCTGGTTTCCATCTCTTGTGGTCGGTTCTCTTCAGCCGAGGCGGTTTCGTGTCTTTATTTCAGTGGTTTGACTTCTATTAGCTGCTCTAACCCTGTTTGTCGTTTCAGGGACTACTTTCAGCAGCGGATGAATCCACATCTGTCAGTTTTCAGGGGTCAGGTTTTCCAGCTTCTGATTCGCTCAGAGGATTAGTTGTGGTTCTGGTTCTGGTTCCAGGTGAGGCCAGCCCTGACCCTCACCTGTCAGGTGTGTTGGGAGTTAGCTCCCCTCTGCTGCCGAGTCCTCCCAGAGCTCCGAGATGTTAATCAGAGAATAATTACCTCCCCGTGATGAGCAGGAAGCTCAGTGCCTCAAAGAAATAGGCCCCCCACCTGAGAAGCTATTATGTTCTGGAGCGGCGGCCCAAAGTGCCCCCAGAAACAGCTAATTACCCGACATTAGTTCCACGTGTCCCCGCTGGCGAGGAGGCGCCGTGCTCTCTGATGTACGAGGAGGAAGTCCCCCGACGGAGAGCACACTTCTGCTGCCTATATAAAGACGACGCGTCACTTCCTGTCAGCTGACTTGTCTGAAACCTCAGGTAGGAACACCTGACCACAGCGCCCCCTGGTGTTTCTACGTTCAGGTGGTTCAGACTTCTAGGATCATCTTCATTTATTTCGGTTGCTTTAGACCTTCCTGTGGTGGTTTTAGGTCTAACTGGTTGCTTTAGACCTTCCTGTGGTGGTTTTAGGTCTAACTGGTTGCTTTAGACCTTCCTGTGGTGGTTTTAGGTCTAACTGGTTGCTTTAGACCTTCCTGTGGTGGCTGTGGGTCTCATTTAGGTTGTTTTACGTCTTCTAGGGGTCGGTTTGTTCCTCAGTCAGGACCTCATAGACCTTCCTGTGGTGGTTTTAGGTCTACCTGGTTGTTTTGGACCTTTTAATGGTGGTTTTAGGCCTTTCTGGATCATCTTCATTTAATTCTGGTTGCTTTAGACCGTTTATTGGTTGGTTTGTTCCTCAGTCAGGACCTCATAGACCTTCCTGTGGTGGTTTTCTGTCTAACTGTGGTGGTTGTAGGCATTTTTGATCATCTTTATTTAAATTTGGTTGTTTTAGACCTTCCTGTGGTGGTTTTAGGTCTAACTGGTTGTTTTAGACCTTCCTGTGGTGGTTTTAGGTCTAACTGGTTGCTTTAGACCTTCCTGTGGTGGCTGTGGGTCTCATTTAGGTTGTTTTACGTCTTCTAGGGGTCGGTTTGTTCCTCAGTCAGGACCTCATAGACCTTCCTGTGGTGGTTTTAGGTCTACCTGGTTGTTTTAGACCTTTTAATGGTGGTTTTCTGTCTAACTGTGGTGGTTGTAGACATTTTTGATCATCCTTATTTAAATTTGGTTGTTCTAGACCTTCCTGTGGTGGCTGTTGGTGTCATTTCAGTTGTTTTGTTGTTGGTGTTTGAGTTTGTTTTGATCTAATTCTGACAGCTTTACGTTGTTTTGTGGTCGTTAGCATTCAGTTTGTTCTTTTAAATCTCTCGTTTCCGTTGTTCTACATCTTTTTATGGCTGTTTAATGTCTCGTCGTAGTTATTCTGAGTTTCATTTTGACGGTCTAACCCTGTTTTTGCAGCCTTTGTTCTGATGTTTTAATCTTCCTGTGTGTGTTTTTACATTTTTACGTCTTCATGAGGAGGTTTTCTGTCACTTCTGTTCATTTTACAGGCGTCTTCTGAGTCACTTCACGAGTTCTTGGTTGAATTTAACTTTGATTTTATGGGGTTTAAAGTCATGTTTGGTAATTTTAGATTTTTACATTCTGGTTATTTAACATATTTTTTGTGGTTGGCAGCATTTAATTTAGTTTTTTAACGTTTATTTCTGGTCGTTTGCATCACATTGTTGGAGTTTTACACATTTTTCTCGTAGTTTTGTCTCGTTTTGTTCCTTTTAGACCTTTTTGTGACGTTTTGGTCGTTTTAAATGGTCCAGTGGTTCCTTCTGCATCACATCTTTGCTGCTTTATATCTTTTTGAATCTGTTTGTGTCACATTTTGGTTATTTACCATCTTTGTTTTTGGTCATTTTGTGTCTCGTTTTGCTTGTTTTCCATCTTTAAGTGATCACATGCATTTAATTTTGTTCATTTAACACCTTTTATATTTTGGTTTTTTCACATCACATTCTGGTTGTTTTATTTTTTTTTTTTTTCTGGTTGTTTTTGCAAAAAGAAAGCACCAAAAAATCCCATTTTCCCCCCAAAATGACTTAAATTTGCCTCAAATATATCAAAAAGGATCAAAATAACAACAAAAAGCTGTTTAGGACTGAAGCTTGTCCAGAGTGATCATGGAAGTGACGCTGTAGCTGTGACCAGCTGATTCTCTGTGTGGAGCCTCCAGTGTTCTTCCAGTGAAGTCGGCGTCGACGAGCTGATTCCAGCTGATTACTGTGGAATAAATAGAAGTCCTTCTAGCAGGAGACGTCTCTGGTTCTCTCCTCCTTCATGGAGGACTTTAGGTCGTAGTGAAAAACGAGCCACAGTGAGGTAAAACGAGGCTCCTGTTAACGAGATCACAGCTGATTGGTGGAGCAGGAAGCTGATTAACGCGGTGATAATTATTAATACTCGGCTGCTTTCATCGCCTCAGACTCTGAGCCGCCTGTCAGTCACCGTTTAAAGTTCATGAAATTTCTATGAGCATCGATCGAGGCCGAGGAGGCCGTCAGCGGCTCCCTGATTGATCAGGTGTCTCTGGGTCCCTCTGAAGCTGCAGCTCCGGTCGGCGGCTGAAACCTCCGACAGGCTTCCTCCAAACATCTCAACACCTCGTCCAGAACAGCGACAGACGTGGAGCCGACAGGCTGGACGTCAACGAGGCACAACGCCGACTGGACGGGTCGTTTCCCAAATGAACGACTGGAGTCGAGACGTCTGAGGGAGTTAAACTGAGACCAGAAGGTTCCAGACCTTCATGGTGTTCAGGTCTGGTCCAATACGTCTTCTGATGCTGCTTCATGTCCATGTTGGGTAGATTAGCTTCATTTCATGGCTGTTTGCATTTCATTTTAGTCATTTTACGTCTTACTTTAGTTATTTTATTATTATTAAATAATTATTGTGGTTGGTTTGTGTCTCTTTGTTCTGGTTGCTCTGCATCACATTTTGCTTTTTCAGAGCAGTTTGTGGTCGTTTTCTCTTCGTTTTCTCTTCGTTTTCTCTTCGTTTTCTCTTCGTTTTCTCTTCGTTTTCTCTTCATTTTCTCTTCATTTTCTGTTTCTCTACGGTCGTTTTCTGTCTTCTTCTAGTCGATGTTTGTGTCACTTTGGTCATTTTACATGGTTTTGTGGTTGGTTTGTGTCTGTTTGGTCATTTTGTGTGACATTTCTTATGTTTTCTGTCTTCTAGTCGACATTTGTGTCATTTTGGTCATCGTACTTCTTTTGCTGCTGTTTATGTCCATTTTAGGTGGATGACCTTCATTTTGTGGTTGTTTGCATCTGTTTTTGGTCGTTTTACGTGGTTTGGTGGTCGTCTGAGTCACTTTGGGTTCATTTTGTGTCTTTGTGATCCACATAAAAAACTACAAAACCCACCATGACCCACAATAAACTACAAAACACAACATAAAAACTACAAAACCCACCATGACCCACAATAAACTACAAAACACACCATAAAAACTACAAACCCCCCCATGACCCGTGACCTACATTAACATGGAGGGTAAACCTGGATTAGCCAGAAGTAATTGGACACTTGGTTCAGAGCTGCTCTGGTCGTCTGTCCACAAACTTCTGGTCTGCAGCAAAACTCTCCTCCGTCCTCCATCCTTCCTCCTCCTCCTCCTCCTCCTCCTCCCCCTTTAATGCCTGTTCTTCTTCTTTTCCTCCTCTTCTTCATTTTTCTATTTTACTTCCTCCTCGTTTCCTCTTTCCTCTCCTTCATTCCCTCCATCTTCTATCTCTCCTCCTCTCTTCCTCCTCCTCCTCCTCTCTGCTTCATCTCATCTATCTTCCTCATCTCCTCCTACTCCTCATTTTCCTCCTCCTTCCTCCTATTTGTCCTGTTTTTTCTCCTCCTTCTTCCTCCTCACTCTCTCTTTCCCATCCATTAACCATCTCTCCTGTTTCTCCTCTCTCCTTTATTTTCTATTCTTCCTCCTTTCCCTCCTCTGACTCCTCATGTTCCTCCTTTATTTTATCCATCTTCCATCTCTGCTCCTCCTCTCTCTCCTTCATTTTAAGTCTTCCCTCATCTTCCTCTCCTCCTCCTTTTCCTCCTCCTCTAGTTTCTATTCCTCCTCCTTATTTTCCTCCTTTATTTCCTCCACCTCCTGTCTCTCCTCCTCGTCCTCCTTCTCCTCCTCATCTTCCTTCTCCTCGGTTTCATCCATCTTCCTCCTCCTCCTCTCATTTCTTCCTCCTGCTGTCATGTGACTTCATCATCTCAGTTCCTCCCCTCCTCCCCCGCCGTCCTCCCCCCTGTGAGGGTCTTTACTCCCCCGGTGCAGGAGGTGCAGGAGGTTCAGATTAATGAGGGGAGCCTGGAGGTATTGACTTTCCTGGGAAAACACAGCTCTCTAAAAATCAGTGGCCGAGCGCCGCAATAACTCAGCACCCATCGATCCCAGAGCCTCCCCCGTCCTCCCCCGTCCTCCCCCGTCCTCCCCCCGCAGGCCGCATTGATCGCTGCATTACCAGCTGCGAGGCGTTCGAGGACCAGCAGCACCAGCAGCTCCAGCAGCACCAGCAGCTTCCTCACTGGGAGCTTCTTAATGCATCGATTCCCCCAAAACACTTTGTTGGTTATTTCTTATTCACTCATCGATCGCTTCTGTTTATTATTGAGTATCTGGATCGCCACGGCAACAACCGCCCGAATGAATGAATGAATGAATAAATAAATAAATAAATCCCACAAATGTAGACGCAGCGCTGTGGAAAATAAAAATACTACAGTCTGATATAAAACATAGACTTCACTGTAAAAAAAACAAAAATAAGTGTAATATTTAAAAAGTGTAGGAACCTAAAATAAATGAAGAATAAATTATTTTTATTATTATTATTATTAATTCTTTATTATAGGTTTGGTCTGATTTATTTTAAATCTGATTTTTTACTTTTTATTATCTGTAACTTAATAAAACTTTGAAAACACCTGAAATAATAATTTAAAAAGACGTTTACCAGGTTTCTACTCTGATATACGTGTTTATTTTAAATAATAGAGAACATCTGTAAATAAAGACGTTTAAACCGACTTAAAATCAGTAAAACTAAAGGCTGCCTGCTGTTTGATCAGGACATGATTGATTATTATGGCCTGTTTGTTTGTTTGTTTGTTTGTTTATAGTCAACATGTATTATTTTGTTATTTTACTAGATTTTATCAATAATTGGAAAAAACAGGAAGAAGTGAAACAAAAACAGTTTAAATTTTATTATTGTTTATTTTACTCTTATTTAAATCCTGAGTACAGATTAACGTCTGTCTAAAAACAAACGTCTGCATGACGAAGAAACAACGGATTTAAATATTTAAAGTTAAAATGTGTAAATTTACATCATCTGAAATTTAACAAACCTGATCTTTAAATAAGTTATAAACTATCTACAGACATGTGACCTTTAAACGTCTAAATGTTGATGTTTATGTCGATTAAATGCAGGTAAATAAAATGATGGTCTATAAACCCCATAGAGACCCTCTGTGGTCTGACCAGGTGTGCTACCTGAGCTTAATGACATCGTTGTGACGCTGTGTTTGTTTGTGTTCTGGAGGCTGAGCAGGTGAACAGCTGATCCTGGGAACAGACTCGTGATTCCAGGACTCCTCTCCCAGCCTCCTTGACATTCTGCGGCGCTCCTGTCTCCCAGCGAAGCCGGCGGATCAAACCAGAAGCTGCTCTAAGCTGCTCCGAGCAGGAACCTGGGAAACTCTGCCGGCAGCCTGCTGCGCTCTGATTGGCTGCCGCGGCTTCACCTCGGCAACCTGCAGGTGAGCATAGCAACAGCATCCACCTGGAAGCTCCTACAGCCTCGCTACAAACCTGGAGCCTGCTCAAGGGACCGCCCAGCCTCCTCAAGGACCTTCAGCCAATAATCAAGGACCTGCAGAACCTCAGAAAGAAACTCTGGAACCTCCCCAAGGACACCAGCTTCCTCAAGGACCCCCAGAACTCCTTTGGACCCTCCCAAACCTCTAACACCTGCTTACAGACCCCTTGGAAGTCCTCAAGGACCCTTAAACCACCTTGCTAACCACTAGAAACTCCTCAAGGATTCCTGGAACTTCTCCAAGGCCCTTCGTTAACATTAGTAAATAATCTGGAAAATCCCCACACCTTGTTGACAACTCCTGGAACCTCCTTAAAGACACTGGAAAGTGCTCAAAGATGCCTGGAAACTGTCCAAGGACCACTAGAACCTCGTTATTAAGATTCCATAACCTCCCAAAGAATCTTAAACTTCCTTAAAAATTCTTACTCCTATTTAAAGACTTCCAGAAACTCCTCAAGGGCCCTAAAACCCCAGAAGGGAGTCCTGAAATGTCTCCAAGGACCATTAAAACCCTCCTAAGAATCACTTAACAATCTAAAAAATGCTCAAGGATGTCCACAACCTTTTGGAGAACCCCTGGAACCTCTTTGAAAGGTCTACACTGCTCAAATACCACTGAAACCTTCTCAAGTAATCAAGGACCTCAAGGAGAAACTCTGAGACCTCCCCAAGGACACTAGCTTCTTCCAGGACCTACCAAAACTCTTCAAGAACCCCCCTAAAACCTCTATCCCCTGTTTAAAGACCACTGTAAAGTCCTCAAGGCCCCTTCAGCCACCTTATTTACCACTGAAAACTGTTCAAGGAGTCCTGGAACATCTCCAAGGACCACTAGAACCTCCTTAAGAACCACTAAACAATCTGGAAAATGCCCAAGGATGTCTAAAACCTCTCTGAGAACCCTGGAAACTTCCTTATAACGCCTCAGATCTGCTCCAAGACCACTAAAATCTCCTCAAGGCCCCTTGAACCAGTGGAAGGAGTCATGGAACACCTCCAAGAACCTCTGGAACCTCATTAAGACATCTATTATAGCTTCCAAGACTGACAATAGACAGACCTCAAGGAATCCTGGAACTTCTGAGAGCTCCTCAAGGCCGATGCTACCCCCTTGATGACCACTGGAGACTGTTCAAGGAGTCCTGGGACATGTCCAAGGACCACCAGAACCCTAGAACGTCCTTAAGAATAAATAATAATCTGGAAAATGCCCAAGGATCCATCCAACCTTGAGAACCTCTGGAACCTCCTTGAAAGATCTAGACCTGATTTAAAACCGCTGCACCCTCCTCAAAGCCCCTTCAACCACCTCAATGACCACTGGAAGGAGTCCTGGAACTTCTCCAAGGACCTCTAGAACCTGTCTGACAATCCGTGAACAAACTGGAAAAAGTTCAAGGATGCCCACAACCTCCTTGAGAACCCCTGGAACCTCCTTAAGTGTATCATATTTTCCAAGACCTAGAATACGTAGACCTTGAGAAATCCTGGAACTTCTGAGAGCTCCTCAAGGCTGCTGCTACCAATTTTAGACTGTTCAAGGACTCCTGGAAGGTCCCCAAGGACCACTGGAACCCTAGAACCTCCACCAAGACCACTGAAAAGTGCTCAAGGATGCCTGGAATTCGTTTTTAGCGTGTTTTTTTGTATTTTTGCTGCCAGATGTTTGGTGTCCATGTAGACTTGTGTTCCAGGTGATGGGTTCTCTTCAGGATGTAGAACAGAACCAGAGCTCAGGTGTTTTGTTGTGTCTTTTCTAGCTGCGCTGCTGAAGGTGGAACCAAACATCAGGAGAACTCGTTCCAGGTGCTGGGCTGATCTCTGACAGTTCCAGGACCTCTTGACTGGACTCCTGAGCAGGTGAACATCCTCTAATGCGGCCCAGATAACGGCTCTATTCACAGAGAGGCGACGCTGCTCCTGTCAGTCCTATCTGGAGCCGGGATCTCAGATTAGCATTGCAAAAGGAGGCGGCGGCTCGTCCATTGTGGCGCCCGGCTGTGGAGGAGGCGGCGCCTCCAACAAAGGAGGGCGGAGGAGGCGGCGATAAACTGGTGTTAAACAGAACGAGACGAAGCGCTCGCCTGACATTTACTTATCGCACTAAACAGCCGTCCATCTGACCTTTCTGCTACTTTGAATGACATCTGGATATTCTGACGGAATAATCGGCGACAGTAAAAGCAGCGATCCGGAGGCTGATAGGAGGCGCCGGACGCTGACAAAGAGGCTGGAGGCCAGAGAGCCGAGCAGCTCCGGGGGAATGTTTACTCCTCCATCGGCTTGTAGGGAGCTGTTTACTGACAGGACGAGGATCATCATCCCTTCAGCCTCTGGATCTTCGATTAGGAACCAAACCCTCCTTTATTCAAACTGGAACTCCACAGAGGAGGAAAACTCCCCACAGATACCAGAGATATCGGAGGAGCCGTGTGCAGAATCACAGATATGATCACAAATGGATGGAATCTGATGATCCACACGGAAGCAAACTGAGAAACCGCAAACTCCTGATGTTAAATAGTGACTGAAAGAAATGAGTTCAGTCAACAACAAAGGAGCAAAAAACTACAAATGAAATTCTAAATAAAGTCTGAAACTCCTCAGAACTACCAGAGGAGACGTTCTTTAATTAGATGGAAGTGAGCAGGAGTCTACTGCAGGCGACAGAAAACACCCTCAATGTGTTTAATCAACAATAAAAGTGCAATAAAACCTGACTTTTCTCTCCATGTCCGGTCTAAATCTCCAGCAGAGATCCCAACAGACGCCTCGAACACAGATCAGCTGTAAATGAAACCGAACTTCTACGTCTGCAGGACCTTTAAGACGTCTGAGAGCAGGATTTAAGGACTGGGGGCTCATTTCAAGGACGATTAGAGGCTGATTAACAGATGAGTTTAAGACGTTTTAAGGACCTGCAGACACCATGAAGGTCGTCACCGGCGAGGTCGAGCACAATTAAACTTTATTTTAGTCCGAGTCACTTTCAAGGAGCGCTGAGTTTAGACGAATGACGCCTGAATGACCGGCGACGGTCAAAGGAGACGCTGAAACACCAAACAGACACACATGAAGACCAGATGAGGTCCAGGTTTGCTCGTGACACATTTAAAGTGTGGATGTAGAGACTGAAGCGTTCAAGAGCCGACTCCGTTTTACTGCTTGAATCTTTACCTCCTCACCTTGTTGTCGTGTTTATTATCAGACTGTTGTTCTACAGAGTCTCATGTTTATAGAGTTTACAGTTTGACTTCGCTGTGGCTGAACTCCTGCTTCTTCATGATTGAATTTAACCTGACTTGATAATAAATGAGGATCTGAATTCACCACGGAGGAAGCTTAAGACCACAGGAAGACGCTCAGAGACCCGAACAGACCAGAGTCGGTGTTAAATCTACACACTCGGCCTCAGAAACAGCAGCTGTACTTTCACTTTTCCTCTCACAAACCTTCCCATGTGTCTTCATTTCATGTTCAAACCGAACCTCCAGCAGAGGTCACAAACCTTCCAGAGATACCATAAAATCAGACAAGAATACCTAAAAATACCTAAAAATACACAAAGCAGCTGGACTAAAAGGTATCGAACGCTTCATTTTTACACAGCGAGCCACAGACACGTCACTTCTTCATGTTTAAAGACGTCTGAAGGTGATTTAACTTTGAAGGTTTGTAGTAAAGTCTGATAGTTCTCTTTATTTTATTGTGTTGATTTGTGACTTTAGCTGTTTAAATGTGCTTCATAGCTGAGTGTGACTTGACGATAAGTGGATCAGACCTTCTTCAGGGTCTCCTCAGGGCTAAAGTGTCATGTCTGTCGTTGTGTTGGTCTCCAGGACATGAAGCTCTCAGTTTGACGGGTGCAGATGGACCGTCGGCCGCTGCAGGTCCGGTTCTGCTAGCGCTAGAACGGAGCGGGTCTTACCGGTGTAGACGAAGCGTCCCGGTGCTCCTTTGCAGAACTGCTTGGACTTGTAGGACAGCGTGACCTCCACGACCCCGGGGATGTGGCGGGGAGGAGTCTGGACCCGGATGGCGTGAGGAGTGATGAGCTGCAGACACAAACAGGAAGCATGAAGCTGCTGCTGCTTTTCAAAATACGTCTCTGAAGCAACACGAAGCCTCAGAAAGATCTGGAAGGTCACAAGAATGAGCTGGTGACACTTAAAAATGAAGGTTTCACTGAAAGAAGAACCAAACATTCAACGATTCAGCCTCTGTTTTCTGGTGGATTTCTTCAGAGTATCACACAGACAGACCAAAGAGAGACAGGAAGCTCAAAAAGAGACAAAAGGACCGAAAGGAGAGGCAAACAAACCCATGAGGAGATCAGAAAGACAAAGAAACGACAGAAGAAGACCAAAAAAAAGACCAAAAAGACACAAAGGAGGAGCAAAAAAACACAAAAAAGAGAAGAAATGACCAAAAAATGGTACAAAAGACCCAAAATTACAAAAAACAGACGCAAAAA
This sequence comes from Dascyllus trimaculatus, assembly GCA_024666655.1. Classification (NCBI taxonomy): domain Eukaryota; kingdom Metazoa; phylum Chordata; class Actinopteri; family Pomacentridae; genus Dascyllus; species Dascyllus trimaculatus. Next base: position 37,034,263 of record CM045457.1, read on the forward strand.
CACAAAACAAGACGACACAAAAAGACACAGAAGATCCACAAAAGGAGACTGAAGAGATGCAAAAGACAAAAAAAGACCAAAAAAACCCATAAACAGATGCACAAATAACAAAAAGAGACACAACGAGACCAAAAGGAGAGTCAAATAAACCCATAAAGAGACGCAGAAACACCAAGAAATGGCACACGATACTGAAAATAGACAAACGAAGACCAGAAAGACACAAGAAAGACATGCAGGAATAGTAAAGAGAGAATAAGAAGACATACAAGAAGAACAAAAGTAGGCAAAAAGGACAGAACAGAGATGCAAAAAGAGGAAAAAGAGACACAAAAACACCAAAAAGAGAGACAAAAAGAAAAAAAATGGGACAGAAACACCAAAAGGAGGAAAAGAAACTCATAAAAACATGAATAAAGACCAAATATTAAACAGGAGGACCAAAGAGACGCACAAAAAACGATCAAAAAGAGACGAAAACACACCGAATGATGGACGAGAAAACGGAAAAACGAGAGTCAAACCAACAAAAAGAGGCACGAACAGACCAACATGAGAAAAAAAGACCAAAAAAGACCAAAAAAAGACGAAAAACGAATGAAACAAATAAAACGAGGCACTAAAAGAGCTCAGTAAAGACTTAGAAAGTCTCACTCCCAGTGAGTCTGTCTGGGTCTCATCACCTCCTCACTTCATGTTAACAGCAAATAAAGCAGTGATCAGAGGAAAACACGCAACGTCTGATCATTCTAACCGCTAACAACTCGTCTTTATTGACCCTCTGGACACGTTCTCTCCTTGGGTTTATTTTAGGTTTTAGATGGTATCTGCTCGGTGTTCTCCAGCTTCAGTGTCTGTGAGCCGAGGAGCCTCTCAGAAACCCTGGATCTGGGTCAGGCGGCGTTCAGAGGGATTCTGGGTGTTGCAGTCCGTCTGCTCGCCGCCTGACGATCAAAGTGAGCGGCGACGGAGGTTCGTCTTCCCTCCAGGTGTTCTGCTCTTCTGGACCTGCTTCAATATTTCATGGCTCCGTCTGCGCTGCTCCTCTCAATCTACATATGTGAGGAACCTGCAGCAGATGCAGGTGTTTCCATGTGGAAGATGGAGGACGTGATGTTTGTGTTGCTGCAGCTGTTTTTAGACTCTGAGTGTCTGAATCAGTCTCTGCTAACTACGAGATGGAAGACAAACAGCAGATCCTGAAACTGTTCATTAGAACATCTGATTAGAGACATTTAATCAGTTTGTTTGTGGTTTTATCTCAAAGAAACTTCTAGTAATAATAAAAAACTGATTCAACAGGATCATTAAACATGTCGACTACTGAAGCCACATGTTGAGTCTTTCTTCTTTAATAAGCCACAGATGTTCAGTTAGAAGACGACTGAAACAAACAAAATGATCCAGACACACAAAGCGATCAGAAAGAGACGCAAAACGACCACGAGGAGAAGTGAAGTGACCAAAGACGAGAACAGAATGACCACAAAGAGACACAAAACAACAACAAAGAGACACAAAACAACAACAAAGAGACACAAAACAACCACAAAGAGACACAAAACAACCACAAAGAGACAAAACAACCACAAAGAGACAAAAACAACCACAAAGAGACACAAAACAACCACAAAGAGACACAAAACAACCACAAAGAGACAAAACAACCACAAAGAGACACAAAACAACAACAAAGAGACACAAAACAACCACAAAAAGACTAAAAACAACCACAAAGAGACACAAAACAACAACAAAGAGACTAAAAACAACCACAAAGAGACACAAAACAACCACAAAGAGACACAAAACAACCACAAAGAGACTAAAAACAACCACAAAGAGACACAAAACAACAACAAAGAGACTAAAAACAACAACAAAGAGACACAAAACAACCACAAAGAGACACAAAACAACAACAAAGAGACACAAAACAACCACAAAGAGACTCAAAACAACCACAAAGAGACTCAAAACAACCACAAAGAGACAGAAAACAACTACAGAGACACAAAACAACCACAAAGAGACACAAAACAACAGAGACACAAAACAACAACAAAGAGACACAAAACAACAACAAGGAGACACAAAACAACAACAAAGACACAAAACAACCACAAAAGAGACACAAAAACAACAACAAAGAGACACAAAACAACAACAAAGACACAAAACAACCACAAAAAGGAGCACAAAACAACAACAAGAGACACAAAACAACAACAAAGAGACACAAAACAACCACAAAGAGACGCAAAACAACCACAAAGAGACGCAAAACAACCACAAAGAAACACAAAACAACAACAAGAGACACAAATCAACCACAAAGACACACAAAACAACCACAAAGAGACACAAAACAACCACAAAGAGACGCAAAACAACCACAAAGAGACGCAAAACAACCACAAAGAAACACAAAACAACAACAAGAGACACAAAACAACAACAAAGAGACACAAAACAACCACAAAGAGACACAAAACAACAACAAAGAGACGCAAA
>CM045457.1:37036876-37106749 GCA_024666655.1 Dascyllus trimaculatus
TTACAGTTAAGAAAAGACGTTATTTTTTTTGTGTTCTTAACAGTTTAGCAGCTCAACCAGATTTTTTTTACATTAGCTAGCAGTTCAGTTTAGCACCGTGAACAGTTTGACTCAAGTTAGCTCACAAAGCTCTCATTATGTTTGCCAGCAGTTTAGTTTAGCTGTTGACATTAGCTAACATTTTAATTTGAGAGCTGAAAAGATTCGTTAACTGGTTAATAAGTGGTTAACCTATAAACCTAAAATGCTAAACTAGATGTTGGGTAACCAAATTATTTAAAGGATAGCTGCCGCAAGTTTACCTTGAGATTACTAATTTAAACAGACATGCTACGTTTAGCTAATAGTTTAGCAAACAAAACTGTTTCAGGTCAGAAAAATGTTCATTTGAAACTAGCTTATGGTTAAGAAAAGATGCTAACTACAGGTTTTTGTTACGGTTCAGCAGCTCAGACTGAAAGTTAGTCCAGGATAGTTAACATCCAGCTTAGCATTTAGGTCTGGTTGAGATCTGACAGCACTTAAAGAAGTCAATCAAAAACTTTGAACAGGCCAAGTTTAGCTAGCTGTTCAGTTTCAGTTCAGCTAACAGTTTAGTTTAATAGCTAAATGGTTCAGAGTCTAAGAGGAAATGATATAACTTTAAAGGTACTCTGTCAAAACACTTGAGAATTAGCTAACAGTTTAAACAGCTCGGTTCAGATTAAGAGCTAAAATTATCGGATTTAAAGCTGCTAATGCTAATTTGAAAGCTAAAACTGCTTGGTACTGAGTAGCATTTAATTTAATGCAGTTTGGTTGAACACACAGAAGCTGTTCCAGGATTAGCTAGCAGAGCTTTGTTCATGTTAGCAAACAGTTCAATTTAGCATCTCACACTTGCTAGCATTAGCTAAGAATTCAATTTGAAAGCTAAAACAGAAGAAGTTAGCAGTTAGCTGAATAGATAGCAGTACAGTCTGGCTGTTAAATAGAGCGGCTAACATTGAATAACTCTTCAAGTAGTAAACCTGAATAGTTTGAACAGCGATGTGGTGTCTCAGGGGAGCTAACGAGGAGAAACTCAAACAGGAGCTGTTAAAATTAATAGCAGCGCTAACAGTTTGAGTCAGGGGAGCTAACAGAGCTTTGTTCATGTTAGCAAATGGTTTATTTTAGCAGTGCATATCTGTTGAGCTAAATAGGAAGCTTAAACTTAAGTTAACGGGAAAAGTTCACTGTAAAAACGACTTGGATTAGGTCCAGGTCAGCTGACAGGGTAGATAACGTTTAGCTAACAGTCTGGTTCACATATAATTAAATGTTCTGTTCCCAAAACTAAAGGAGGCTGTACTTTTACTGGGCCTCTGGAACGACAGACGGATTTACCACTGATAATATCCTGTCAGGACACTGGAGCTTCACAGAAGGTATTTATTTTTATTTTATTTTTTATTTAATAGGGACAACCTCTGGAGTGGGACAGTAAGAGGACATGGAGTCATCCAGTGTTTCTATTTCCTGTTTAATTATGAACAAAAGCCTCTACAATGACAGTAAAAGCTCTGATTTTATATGATGAAGACCTCTCGTACCATCTTCCCTCCACATGTTATGTTTTCTGCATTTTAATATATTATAGTTTTATTTTACTTGTATTTTTATTGTTTACAGCACTTTGGTCCACTGTGGTTGTTTCTAAAGTACTAAACAAATAAAGTTGGCTTGGACTGGATTATTGTCCGACTGCATTCGTGTTATTTCTTACTGGATAAATGCACCACTTTAGCACCAAGCTGGTAAATGAAAGGTTTATGTGTCATATTTCAGTACTGTCTGTGTGTTTGTTGTCTGATGTGTCATGCTGTGAGCAAACATCCGTCCTCGTTTTTTTATTCAGGAACAGACTTTAACAGATCTTTACCACGACCTCTACATTTCTGACATCCACAGAGCGTTCGGTCGGATTCCCATCCACCAGCAGCCTGTAATTCACTAATAATACATGCAAAATGATTGGTTCTTCCAGGGCTGCAGGGATCAATAAGGGGCTCCACATAAACAGCGTCTCCGTGATGACTAGACTGGTGTCCGGACAGTCGGACTCCGAGCTGCGACGAGGCTTTACAGCCTTTTCCCGGACCGAGAGCCGTTTTATTGGGAGGACGATCTGATATTCCAGTCAGAGCTCTGAGTTTCCTTTTGTTCAGCACGTGATCTGATCTATAAGGCTGCGTTCAGAGACTATTAAACATCCCGCTCACAATTTTCTCCACTATTAGAGGAGTAATGACCTTCCACTACAAGTTACCGGCAGCAGAGAGGATGGAGAAAACATTACAGACACTTAAACATCTCATTTTAACTGTTATTTATTCACTAATGAGTGGATAAAACCCAGAAACATCCAGAACAGTCAGGAACATGTTTTCAGGGTGATGACGTCTGATTGTTCTCGTTAAAGATAAATAATTATCAGTCATGTTTCAGCTCACAGAGGAGCCACTGGTGGATTCACTGCTCAGATTATTTAAAGAATAAACCAACCTGATGAGTCTAAACCAAAGTGAAGCTGCAGACAGGCCTGTGTTGTGTTGGGACGTTTTCAGAACAGACTTTTACACTGAAACTCCCTTATTATGAATTTACTTCATTCAAAGATTAATCAGCTGTTTTAAAACTCTCACATGAAGACCTGCTGCTCATTTCAACGTATGAACCTGAGCTGAGGCGACTTCACAGATAAATAGTTTAGTTTCAGCGTCTCTGGTTGAGTTTGTTTGAGAAAAACTGAAGTTAAAAAACAAAAGTAAACTCTCTGAACCCCCAAAACCCACCAGTGAGATGAAAGACATGTTTTAAAAATGCTAAAATGGTCGCGTTCATCAGCCGAAGCTGGAGCCAGAAGGACTGCAGATACATCCAGCATGGTGGAACCTTCATCTGCAGCTGATGAGCAGAGGAGAGAGGAAGAGTCTGGAGGATGGAGATGGTTCAACATCTATAATATGAGGAGACGACATTTATCCCAGCGTTGTTTAAATGTTGTCCCTGTGGACTCCAGGTGGTTCCTGTGAGGTAAATGAGGTAGAAGACGTGTCTGGGTTTGAGGATTCATTCTGCAGTGAAAACGAACACGGTGGGTCAGAAAGAGAGAAACGGTTAAACTCAGAGGGTGAATGTAAACGGCTTCATCTCCATGAAGACACCAGTCGTCCAGCTGAACACCAGGATGAGCTGCTGTTTAAAGCTTCTTTCCTCAGGATCAACTTGTGAAAGTCACTCAGAGTTTCCAGATGAAAGCGACTCGTCGGCTCGGCCTCCCTGAACCCTGCAGCTGCTGCTCAGGGTCGACCACTCGATTGTCGTTTCCTTATTAATTTCCTCCTTTTGTCGCTGCAGTAAACAAACAGTCCGGCGGGTCTTCAGGCGGCTGGAGGCTCCGATCAAATGAATAGAGCACAAAGACGAGGAGCAGGCGGCGGAAAGTTTTATCACCGAGGGCCGCTGACAAAGGCGGGAGCAGATGTTGAGGCTTTTTATCGCCTCTGAAAACATCCCCGTCTGCAGGAGATGAAAGACCCCCGGCTCCCCTCAGGGGCCGCCGGCTGAACGGCGGGCCCCTTTGGCCCCTCCAGGACACCGTACGCCGCCCTCTGAGCTCCGGCTCGACCTGATTTGATAAAAGTTTCCTGAACGTCTCGAGGTGTTTTCACAGAACATCTGAGGCCGCCGGTGACAGATTAGTGTCAGGCAGCGTTTGTTTTACGTCTCAGGACGAGCCAGACAGGTGAGTCTGTTTGTCACACAGGACGGCGCAGCCAGAAAGTTTGGGCGACCACAGGAGGGCAGCTTTGTCTTTGATCAACTACCTTATCTCGTGTGAGGAGCCCACGGCGTGATAAACACCACCCATCTGGTGCCGCAAGTAGGTTAAACCAAACGAGACGATGACATCAGCAGCGCCTGGAAAGAAAAGCTCAAACTCCAGAACAAGTCGAAGGAGAACTGCAGAGCGAGTCGTCTGGGGAGCGAAACATGGAGGACACCACGTCTGACTGGAGGCAAACTGTTTCAGGGGTTTGTTTTACTCCACTGCGCGTCCCACAGGGGTGGAGCTCAGCCTAAATGACAAGTTTCTGAAGTTCAGACCAGCACACGAGTGGAAGTCTCCATTTTATATTCTGCTGCACTTTTTTTGCTCCTCAGATTTTATCAGGCGTCCAAACATGTTAAACCCCACCCGTCTGGTGGTCCAACTAGACTAAAACAAGTGAACCATCTCTGCGGGAAAAACCTCAAACTTTCAAACAAGTTGAAGGAAACTTCAGAGCGATGAGGTTTGGGAGCGCTTTGATGTTGTAGGGTTTGTTTTGCCCTGTCGTGTGTCCCAGAGGGGTGGAGTCAGGCTGAAATGACTTCATCACAACCGTCTGAAGTTCAGGCACAAGTGAACAAATTGAAAGTAAACTTTTTCTGGACTTTCTGCGGCTAAGATTTTATCAGGTGCCCTAAAACGGTAAGCTCCACCCGTCTGGTGATCCAAGTAAACTAAAACAAGTGAACCATCCCTCCTGGAAAAGCATCAAACTTTCCAACAAGTTGAAGGAAACTTCAGAGCGATGAGGTTTGGGAGCGCTTTGATGTCTGACTGGTGGCAAATTGATGAAGGACTTGTTTTACTCTACTGGACGTCCAAGAGGGGTGGAGTTTGACTAAAATGACTAAATGGCGAGTGTCTGTAGGCCAAACGAATGAATGTGTCAGGAAGCGAAAACCTTTTATTTACCACTGGCGGATGAGATTTTATCAAGCGCCCTGATACGTCAAGCTCCACCCGTCTGGTGTTCCAAGTAGACGAAAACAAGTGAACCATCTCCCCTGGAAAAGCGTCAAACTTTAAAACAAACAGAGGGAAACTTCAGAGCGACGAGGTTTGGGAGTATTTTTATGTCTGACTGGTGGAAAATTGATTAGGGGTTTGTTTTACTTTACTGGATGTCCTGGAGGGGTGGAGTCTGGCTAAATGGGCTCAGGGAGAAGTCAGGCAAAAGAGTCTAAAAGCAACTTTTTTGTGCTTTTCTACTTTTTCACTGCTAAGACTTTATCAGGTAATCTGATATCATAAGCTCCACCCGTCTGGTGTCCCACAGAGGTTGAATCAAGTGAACCAAGAACTCAGTTTCTCTGGAAAAAACCTCAAACTTAAAAACAGCCATCAGACGGGTGAAAGAGGGAGAACATGACGGGTTTCTGGTGGCAGATCAGTTCAGAAGGTTGTTTTCTTCTACTGAACGTCCCAGTTTGTGTTTCTTTGCTGTCAGTGTCTTGATGTATTAAGCTCCACCCAGCTGGTGTTCCAAGTAGGCTAAAACAAGTGAACCATTTCTCCTGGAAAAGCCTCAAGCCTTAAAACAAGTCGAGGGAACTTCAGAGCGACGTGGTTTGGAAGCGTTTTTGATGCCTTACTGGTGGCCAATTATTTTAGGAGTTTGTTTTATGCTCTTGAACATCCCAGAGGGGTGGAGTTTACCTTGCTGGCAGCAGATGATGAACGCCACGTGGACAGAAGTTTATGAAAGCCAGTTGAGTCGACTTCTCTGTGGACGACTCGGTCACCTGATACTTTCCTACACCCCGATAGGCTAAGCCCCACCCGTCTGGCGTCCAGAGTAGGTTAAAACAAGTGGAGCAGTTACACCATCTCTCCTGGAAAGGCGTCAAATCTTTAACAGAGTCGAGGGAAACGGCAGAATGAAGCTTTAGTGGATGAGAGAGAACTACATGCACTCACTGGTGTTAAATACTGTTTGAAAGTACGTTTAAAGTTTGTTTTATTGGCTTGGAAGTGCCAGGCGGGTGGAGTTTGCCAAACAGGACAGAATAATGTGCATAAGGAGCTCTGGTTGGTAGCAGGTTGTTTCTGGGAGTCTTGGTTTCACCTGAAGCCATGAACCCCACCCGCCTGGTGTTCCCAGCTGGATAAATGAACTCCAGACTCTGAGAGCCTCAGGCTGCTCTGTTCAGACCTGAACCTGGATAAATGTGTGCGTTTGTTTTATTCTCCTGCCGGTGCCAGACGGGTGAAGCACGTTAAAGTGATGCTACTTCATCTCTTCTGATTCCGTCTGTGGAACCTGCTACTGGACGGCTAAGCTCCGCCCTCCTGGCGCTCTGAGTGGGTCGAATCAAGCAAGAGCCTGATGTCATCGCTCCTGGAAGCGGCGCGGCGAGGCGGGAGGGGTTTATTAGAGCCGGGACAGGGCAAAGTGGCATTAAAGTTTACAACTTCAGAGGAAATGTTACCGCTGAGCTCCAGCGCTCAGAGTCGAGTTTCACCGTGTGAAGTTTATACGCAGGATGATGCATTTCATCTGGTCGCTGGAAGAACGGAGCGTTTGTTCGCCGCCATCTTCTGAGCAGAACAGAACGTCCAGCATGCTTCAGTCTTTCCTCACCGCAGAGCTTCTGCTGGCTCCACTCAGGTTCACGTGTCCTTTGTCTCCCGTTAAACATGAAACTGATCCCGACTCAACCGGAGCAGCTTTTACCCACCGTGTTCATTTAAACGTAAAGTCTCCATGGAAACAGAACAACATGGAGGAGGAGAACTCAGAACGTCTTCAGCCAGTAGGACTCAGAGTTAGAATGAAGGACACCAGAAATAAACATCATGACCTTGATTATTTATTTAAAAAGAGAAAAACTGGAGTCAACATGTCAGACCTGTCCTCTGTCCTCCTCAGCTGTAGGAAGATGTTCCTCCATGCTGGATGTATCTCCAGCTACTAGACGTTCCTCCATGCTGGATGTATCTCCAGCTACTAGACGTTCCTCCATGCTGGATGTATCTCCAGCTACTAGATGTTCCTCCATGCTGGATGTATCTCAGCTACTAGATGTTCCTCCATGCTGGATGTATCTCCAGCTACTAGATGTTCCTCCATGCTGGATGTATCTCCAGCTACTAGATGTTCCTCCATGCTGGATGTATCTCCAGCTACTAGATGTTCCTCCATGCTGGATGTATCTCCGGCTACTAGATGTTCCTCCATGCTGGATGTATCTCCGGCTACTAGATGTTCCTCCATGCTGGATGTATCTCCAGCTACTAGATGTTCCTCCATGCTGGATGTATCTCCAGCTACTAGATGTTCCTCCATGCTGGATGTATCTCCAGCTACTAGATGTTCCTCCATGCTGGATGTATCTCCAGCTACTAGATGTTCCTCCATGCTGGATGTATCTCCAGCTACTAGATGTTCCTCCATGCTGGATGTATCTCCAGCTACTAGATGTTCCTCCATGCTGGATGTATCTCCAGCTACTAGATGTTCCTCCATGCTGGATGTATCTCCAGCTACTAGATGTTCCTCCATGCTGGATGTATCTCCAGCTACTAGATGCTGCATTCATTCATTGATCCATTGTGGGTTTTCCCTCTTGTGGTTCTGTTATTTTGGGTTATTTTCTGACTATGTTAAAGTATTTTTATTTCTACAGACTGAGATATTTTCGTCTCCTTTCTGTTGTTTTTGTCTCGTTTTTCTTGTTTCATCTATTTTGCATCTTGTTTTTCTTATTTTGGAGTCTTTCTTGTTGTTTTCTGTTTGTTTTATTGATATTTTACATCTGTATTCAAATGTTACTGTCCTAGTTGTGTTTAGAGACTCCAGAACTTTTCTACTTGGGTCAGATTTTCTACCAACATTAAGGCCTCGTCCACATGAAGACTAGTCCAGGCCTAAACCCACCAATAGTCCATCAACCCGTGTATCGTCCACCAAGCGGCGTTCTGGGGTCTGAAAGCGATCCTTTCTGAACCTATAGGTCCCAGAGAGCAAAGATCTGAAACACCGTTTACGTGTCACCGTTGTTACACCCTGTCTGCTTGCCTCATAGCTCCTCCTCTCCATAGATGCTCCAAACTCATAAACTACAACAACAATGTCTCCGTATAGAGCTGCGTATGTCCTGCTGATAGTTCCACCTCATCGTCCGTCCAGACTAGAGTCCTACCAGCTCGTCCATGTTCTATGTTTACATCCTATACAGATTTCATGCCTAAAGTCCCGCCGCCAGTTTCCTCTTGTTTCTGTTACGGCGTCATAGCGCCACCAACAGGCCTGGTGTGTGTTTTACATCGTTTTCAGGCGTATAAAGTGAATTCATGTGGACGGACACGTTTACTGGAACAGCTCCGTCTTTATGAAGAACGTTTCTGAAGCTATAAGTGTTTTGGCTTCGTCTGGATGAGTTTCTGTGGTAGATCTGGTGACATCTGCTCCATCAGCCATGAAAGTTAAAACAGCTTAATGTTCATTTCTGTGACCAACTATTTCAAATTAAAGCATTCTGTGTGTTTAGTTTTCTGTTGTTGTGGTTCAGAAAACGTCACCAGCTGACTGTCAGTGATTTAGCTCAGTGGTTCCCAACTGGTGGGTCGGGACCCAAAAGTGGGTCACGAAGCCATTTTTAGAGGGTCGCAGAAGCAAAAGGTAGTGGTATAAAGTCTTTTATTTTAAAGGACGTGTTTCTTATGACAGTTTGCTTTCAGTAGCAGGATATTTAGTGGTGGTGACACCAGTAGTTTCCCACTATTAACCTCTAGATCTGTCTCTGGCAGCTTATTGGAGAAATTTATGCTAAAACGTCCCAAAAATACACAAAAATGTGTCCAGAATCTGTCAAAATGGGCTAAAATATGCCTAAAACTTGCCAAAAGCGTCCAAATATCCCAAAATTAGCAAAAAAAATAAGCTAAAATTTTCCTAAGTTGTATCAAAATGTGTTGATAGATAACAGATAAACCTTAATTTGTTAACAGGAACAGCAAACTTCAACAATTTGGGTTGTGACCGTCATTAATAGAGACTTAGTGGATCCTGAGGCTGGACCAGCTGAGAATCACTGGTTTAACTCATGTGCTCAAAGATTCAGATTCAGTTTGTTCTCATCTGATCTACTTGTCCATATACAGATTCAGAATCAGTGACTTGATCACAACCAGCAGTGAGATCTTTGGTCTTCAACCCGTCCTGAGCTGCTGCTGGTCAGAGGCCTACTGATGGGCTGATGGGCGGCTGTTCAGGCCAATCAGAGGCTCCAACTATCCGAGTCTCTGAGCGACGTCTTACCTTCGGAGGGGTCCAGGCGTCGGGCGCGGCGGCCATGTTTGGAGTTGTTGTGGACGAACATGTTGTCTGAGACCGCCAGCACGTGACCGTCCACGTTGACCGTAGTGGAAACCACCACCTGTGGCACAAACACACGGTGTTGTGGTTGGACTCAGGTGGAACGGCTCTGATGAAAGCTACCTGCCGCCCGACACTCACCTGGAACCTCCGCATGTCTCGAGGGTTTCCTGCATTTTTCAAGCAGTTCTGATTGCACTTGAGGAAGAACTTCAGGAAGAATCTGGAGGGGAAACAGAAGAGACGAAGCAGATTAGTGTCGAGTCCGGCTCCATAAAACCACCAGACTCAGGGGCCACAGAAGGAGATCAGGACCAGAGTCAGACCCACAGGACGCTCATTTAACACCAGGGACAGGAAGCTGATCCAGAAACATCAGAACACCATCAAACCACATGAAGAAGCAAACTCATGAACACCAGGCAAAATAAAAAACTACACCTGTTTTCAGGGTTTATGAAGTAAAAATATTCACCAGATCTGAATTAATTAACTCGTTTACAGAGTCTGTATGAGGAAACATGAACATGTAGAGTTTCTCAGTGAACTTTTATTTTTAAATGTGTTTTAGTTTAGATCAAAGTTTCTCTGACAGATTTATGGTTGTTTAAATGATTAACTACTTTTTCATTTTAAATACAGATTTTTGGTGTGGACATTATTCACATTTTTTGTAGTTAACATATAAATTAATCCTTATTTCCTGTGATTTTACTTGTTATTATCTTAAATTCAACAAAACTAAAACAACCATTTGACTGTCATTAATATACATCATGTTGGCAAACGTCTGTGAAATAATTCTACTTTTAAACACAGTAAAACATGTTGTATTTGTAAAAGAACCAATTAGTATTTTTTTGGCCTTTTTATGGGTTAACATTTAAATTCATGCTTTTTCTCTGTGATTCTACTGGCTCTCATCTGGACTCCAAAAATGGGGAAATAACACTAAACTGTTCCAGAAATTAAACTGTCAAAATTAAACTGTCATTATTATTATTATATTTATCATTATTGTTATATTTATTATTATCATTATATTTATTATTATCATTATTATTATTATTATTATTATTATTATTATCATTATTATTTAAAATAAAGTGGCGTTTGTTAAACTCGGTACCCTCCTGGAGGCTTCCTGCTAACGGACACGTCGAGGCCCGACGCCGCCGGTTGAAATGCCGACGAACGTCTCGGCGTTTCCTCGTGCCGGGTCACATCTCGCCTCTTTATCTCAGATGAAATTATCTGTTCTGCGATGGCGGCGGCGTCTCGATAAAGACGGTCGACACTCGGCGAGGACTTATGGCGTCTCATTAGGAGCCGCCTTTTTGATTTTCCCTCCCGCTCGCTGATTTACGCCGATTTGTTCGGCAGCTGAGGAGTATTGATTGGGAATGGATATCAATGGGGACGGGTGGCAATAACCGGCAGCTCCGGAGGAGGACGGCGGGGGGGCTCAGAATGGATTGCCACCTTAATGCATTTCCCACTGCCTTGTAATCTGCACACATCCATCTGCGGGACCATCAGCGCCCCTCCCCCCCCCTCTGATGGAGCGCCTCCTTTTTAATTGCCACATTATCACAATAATAATCCGGGCAGTTAACAAGCGGCAAGGTCGCAGACAGACATGTCACATTAACCAGGGGATAACCTCGGCAGAATATACCCACAGCCCGGCTTCTTCTCCCTCTTCCACCGCCGCCACAGCAGCAAGGCATGCTGGGAGCGCACGGGGAGGAGGGCGGATATAAATGGGGGCTCTGCCAGGTCGGCATCGATTTCCACCTTAATAAGACGGTAACAGTGCCTTTAAAAACACACAGCGAGGCCCGGCCCTGGTTTTATTCTAACGTCAGACTGACAGGAGAACATCCCAGTACGTCCGACTGGGACTCCGCCCTCAGTCAAGGTGCAGGTGGACGGTTCACCTGGACGCTTAACGTGACCCACGAACATGAAAGGAACCCATCAGTTCATGTCTTGGAGGGGCTTTAATCTGGAGTCTGAACCCAGCAGGGTCGAGGGTTTCCTCCTGCCTGGTGTTCGGTCGGTTCAGAGGAGCTTTCAGGCGACTTTAAACCACTAAGACGTCCATAAATGAACTTAATGCCAGTATAAGAACGTTCACCGCTATGAGTAAACACACTACGCCGCTGGTTTTCTGTGTTAGAGGAACTGAAAATAAGGTTTATAATCTAATGCTGTGTTCATAGTAAATCACCTGCAGCCCAGCGCTGTGGCCGAACCCCTGAAACCATCATAGAGGCCCTTAAAGTCAGTCCATCCATTACTAATCTGGATTAAACTCAACAAATACTCCAATAAGACATCGTTAACCTCGTTACCTGGAATCTGTGAATGTTTAATTAACCCTAAAGTATCACAGGAGTATTACAGAATGTTTAAACTACTGTGGAAATCAATGACTTTAAGTGTTTAAATGTATTTTCTGCTTTAGAAATTAAGATTTTTCCACCTAAACAGATTCTTAATTGAATTTTTCCATTATAAATAACTACTTGTTAATGGAATAAAGCAAATGAGGGGTTTGAGATGGCTGATATGGTATAAATGTGACATTACATCATTATATTAAAATCATTTCATGTCTTACGTCCCTCTAAACTCACTGACTGTTATTATTATTATTATTAAATGGATGTTTGGAGTCTTTATTTACTTTGACTGGATTCAACATCTCTAGTTTCTATTCTTTGTTGACGGAAACCAGATTTTTGGTTGTTTTCTCAAAGTGTGACTTTAAGTATAGTTTAATAAACAATATATATCTATATATCGGGGCTTCTTACACTCACCGCATAGAGAAAGATGTTTTATATTTAAAAGAGACGTTTGTCTGCTGGTGGTTGAAATTACTATCAGTTATTCCTTAAACTTTATATTTCACAGGTAAATTAGCCTTTTAGTTGTTTAGTCGTGATGTAAAGACGTTTAAATACGTGTGACAGGTTTAGTTTAATATAGTTAAATAAATAAATGACCTTCAGGGTTTCTTACACCACCTGTACAGATTGAGATGATTTAAAACTGGTTTAAAGGATGTTTTTTCTGCTGGTGACTGAAATTACTATAAGTTATTTCTTAAACTTTGTATTTTAGAGGTAAATGAGACTTTTAGTTGTTCTGTCGTGATGTAAAGATGTTTAAATACACGTGACAGGTTTGTTTTAAAACTCCTTCAGGGAGGTTTTATATCTTTGGTGAACATTTATCGTCTCTTACTCTTAATATATTTTAGAGGCCAGTCCCCTGGTGTAAAGACAGTTTAATGTAAATATGTATAGTTTTATATACATGTGCTCATACATAGACATAAACCGTCTCAGTGTTGGATTATTATGAATAATAACTGCTTTGAAGGCGTTTTACTGCTGAATGTTTTAAAGTCGTGTGCATCATAAAAACCAGCTTCTTCCTGATAATTTGTGTGAAGTGAACCTTTACAGAGACAGAGTGTGTGTGAGTGTGTGTGAGTGTGTGTGTGTGTGTGTGTTCGGTGTGTATCGACTGAAAGCTGATCTGCTGCTCTGGAGGCTCTAATGCCCTTTATGGCAGTGAACAGAATAATATGGAGCTCCATTCAGATGATACCGAGTCCTTCAGAGAGCTGATATGGATCGATACGGATTGAATTAAAACGCAGCTGGAGACAAGACCAGGGGCTCACAGACACACACACACACACACACACCGTACACAAACACAACGGGCTGCTCAGGACACACACTGCCATATATACTGTACACACTGACAGTCGCCACGGTGATGCTTCAGGTCCTGAGCGCTGTGACGTACAGCAGAATAATAATATATTTATCCATGCAGCACCTTCACGACACGAGGCCGAGTCCTACAAAGGAGACGCTGCAGAAAAAACGGTGACGATGCCTCTGAGAAACACCCCATCATGTGTTTTTAGCCTGAATCTATCCACTTTTATCAAACCGGTGCCTTTAAAAGAAGCCAGACGCTCCTGTTTGTATCAGCTGATCCTTCAGAGACCAGTGGACAACCGAGACGCCGAAGGAAAACCACCAACGAGACGCTCCTCAGGCAGGTCGTTCTGAGCTGCCCTCAGGACGTCGCCGAGTCAAACAGGAAGGTTAAATAATCAGACAACAGGAACATCCCAGGGTCCGTGTACGTCGCGGCCATTCATTTTCTTATTTTGAGATTTCAAAATAAAAACGAAAAATAAACCGTTTCCCTTTTTTTCAGTGATAATACAAAATGAAAAACGGAAAACGGCCCTAATTCATTATCCATTATCTGTTATCTGATTTAATTAGATGTGTTTGTAAATGGAAATTACATTAAAATACACCCATGGAAAACTTATTTCTCTATTTCCTGTTGGTTTTGGCTCCGTGACCCGTCTGACTTCTGAAGAGGAGCTAGAGATTTAGCTAGCTCCGCTAAATGGTGGAGCTTGCGATTTAGCACTAGCTCCACCGCTAGCGCTAAATCGCTACTCTGCTTTCTGGCAAAGCTAAAGTAACAGAAAACCTCCAAACCTCCCCAAAAACGTCTTAAAAGCAGCCAAACGCTAGCGATTTAGCGCTAGCAGCGGAGCTAGCGGCACCACAAGGTCCCTCCAAAGGGACAAATAAACCCCACGCTGGTGAAAAGTCCACTGTGAAATAGTGAACCATGTGAGCCAAGCAACGTTTGGACCCCACAGTGGGTCTTCATCAGGCCACGGCACACAGCAAGGTCTGCTAACAGTGAGCTAACACTGGAGCTTTAGATACCAGATCCTTCCTCATCAGAAGTCAGACGGGTCACGGAGCCAAAACCAACAGGAAGTAGAGAAATAAGTTTTCCACAGGTGTATTTTAATTTTAATTTCCATTTAAAAACACATCTAATTAAATCAGATAACAGATAATGGATAATGGATTAGGGCCGTTTTCTGTTTTTCATTTTGTATTATCACTGAAAAAAACAGGAAACGATTTATTTTTCATTTTTATTTTGAAATCTCAAAATAATTAAATGAATATCCGTGACGTACACGAACCCTCCATCCTCCTCTACGGGGCCAACTCACATCTGAGGTCATCAGTGAGACACACCTTTACACAGCCTCCATGTTTTCAGCTGTTGTTGTTGGAAACATGATCATTCTACCGTATTTTAATATTCTGCCTGAGACGAAGGGCGTCGAAATATTAGGGACACTGTTCAGAATGATGTCAGTAATAAAGTAGATCCTTTAACCACAGTTCAAACTCAGGATGTTGAGGCAGAGCTTCTCATGTTGGAGCTGCTCAGCGTCTCGCGTCATTTAAAAGTCGTTTTGCCTCTGAAGTCGTTTCGTGTGTCTGAAAACATTTGTGTCTCTTCGAAGTTGTTTTGCGTCCATTAAAATCATTCTGCGTCTTTGTCGACTCATTTTGCCTCTGAAGACATTTAGTGTTTCTGAAACCGTTTTACATCTTTTCTAAGTCGTGATGCGTCTCTGAAGTCATTTTATGTCCCTTTGCAGTCATTTTGTGTCTCACTGAAGTCATTTTGTGAGTCTATGAAGTCGCTTTGTGTGTTTTTGAGGTTGTTTGTGTCTTTTTGGATTTGATTTGTGCTTCGACGTCTTCTTTCGTCTCTTTATGGTCGTCTTGCGTCCATCAGAAGTCGTTTTGCGTCTCCTTGCAGTAATTTTTCGTCTCTTTACGGTCGTCTTGCGTCTCTTTGAGGTCGTTTCCTGAAGTTGAAGCGAGCTCAGAGGTTTAGTAGACGAGTCAAACTGAACGTCATGATGGATCTTTGACGCTACACTTCCTTGTTTACACAGTGAGACGTTCTCTGATTGGACGCTGGTCAGTCTGGCAGGTGTTCATACAGGCCTGACCTGAGGCGCTCAGGTAACTACAGGAACACAGAACGCTTTGACAGAACAATAAACCTTCAGGCATCTGAATAATGTTAAACACCAAAGGTCTGCTTATCAGGACGGCAGAGGACAGCGAGGAGACGGCAGAGCTGCCCATTGAAAACTTATTAAAACATGATAAATAATGAAGCGGAGCGTGCAGCCGGAGCTCCGTCATTAGCTCGGCCTGCTTCCACTCCTCCTTCTTGTTCTGCGGCTCTTAAAAAGGAGGTAAAGATAATGAGAGAGACGGAGTCTGCCGGTGTAAGCTGTCACCTCATTACACCGACCGACAATCAATTACAGCCGGACGGAGAGAAGCAGCTTAATGCAGCTCTGAAATCACTGCTGCCCTTCAGGAGAACCCAGCGAGCCTGGCAGGCGACATGGAGGGAGAATTACTCATGTGAGCTACGTTCAGCAGCCTTCAGGTTTGTTTGTGAACAGAGGCTTCAGAGACGACGCCGGATCTCCTCTGGACACAACACATCGGTTACAGCTGCAGGTTTCTCCACTGTTTCAGCAGCGCCTGTTTCCTCTGGATGAAGAGCTGAAGGATCAGCATCAAGTCTGATTCCTACAGGCTGTTTACATGATGAACAAGTAGTTTATTCACCTCAACTGAAGTCTGTCGTATAAATGAAGCTTCCAGATTGATAAGCTACAGACATGTGGAACTAGAAGAGCTGTTGTTTAGGAGTTAAACTCATTTATGACATTTATTAAGTGGTTTTCCCAGATTTAAAAATATTATTTCAGACCTTATATTAATAGTTATTGATATTTTACACTTTTTATTAATATTTTTAAAACATTTTCCCAAAGTTTTTACACATTTCATTAAAATTCTTAAACATTTAAACATTTTTTTAACTAATAAAGATTTTTTAAAAACATTTTATGAATTTCTTTCTTTTTCTTACATATTTTTAAAAACATTTTAATAATATTTTAATGACATATTTTTAGGACTTCTTTTAAACATATAACATAATTGTTATAATATTTGATGACACTTTTTTTTTTAAATGTAAGAACATTTTTTAGATGATTTATTAACAGATACTTTATTCATATCTTTCAGGTGCTTTATATTTAATTTTTTTTTAGATATTTTAGAAATAATTTTAAAACATTTTTCACATATTTTAAAAACATTTCCTGATATTTCTCAAATATGTTTATGACACTAAACAATCTTTCCTAAAGATGTATTGTACTATTTTTCAGAGACTTACTAATTTTATATTTCTAAATACTTTCAGGAGACTTTAATCAGCCTCATGAATGACTGATAAGTGACTAATAGTTTAAATGACAAGCAGCGGATGTGTTTCCATCAGAACTTAATGTCTGGTCCAACTGGATTCTGAACAGCAGGTTACTGAATCATAAACTACAGACTGACTGGACACAGAGTCAGAAGAGTTGCACCGTAAACAAGCCTTAACTGTAATAACCCGTCCAGAATCATCCCCACACATCCTCGTTCAGCATCGACGTTCTCATGGAGACAAACGAATGAAGTCACTGAGCTTCTCCGTCTGTTGGAGACTTTCACTGTGCTGCTGTGATTTAATGTAAAACACTGTGGAAGTAAAGCTTTAATAAGCAGCTGTGGCTGAAACTCCGACACCACAGCCCAGACGACGGCACAACAAATCCAACGGCGGCTAATTATGATCACTAATTTATCAGGGAGCTGCTGGTTCTCTGCAGCACCTCCATCCTCTCCAGCAGGACTCCCATTATTTATCAGCAGCTTGTTACCAGAGTGTCTGGTTCCAGCCAGGTCGGCCTCCATCAGCCCGAAGCAGAGTCTTAGTTTGTTTGGGTTCAGTTCAATAAAGCAACACAAAGGAAAGTTGACCGACAAAGACCCACAAACAGAGCCATGTGGTGAGTCTTTGTGGTTGTTTTGTGTCTTTGTGGTTGTTTTGTGTCTCTTTGTGGTTGTTTTGTGTCTCTTTGTTGTTGTTTTGTGTCTCTTTGTTGTTGTTTTGTGTCTTTGTGGTTGTTTTGTGTCTCTTTGTTGTTGTTTTGTGTCTCTTTGTTGTTGTTTTGTGTCTCTTTGTGGTTGTTTTGTGTCTCTTTGTTGTTGTTTTGTGTCTCTTTGTGGTTGTTTTGTGAGTCTTTGTGGTTGTTTTGTGAGTCTTTGTGGTTGTTTTGTGAGTCTTTGTTGTTGTTTAATGTCTTTGTTGTTGTTTTGCGTCTCTTTGTGGTTGTTTTGCGTCTCTTTGTGGTTGTTTTGCGTCTCTTTGTTGTTGTTTTGTGTCTCTTTGTTGTTGTTTTGTGTCTTTATGGTTGTTTTGTGTCTCTTTGTTGTTGTTTTGCTTCTCTTTGTGGTTGTTTTGCGTCTCTTTGTTGTTGTTTTGTGTGTCTTTGTGGTTGTTTTGTGTCTGTTTGTTGTTGTTTTGTGTGTCTTTGTGGTTGTTTTGTGTCTCTTTGTGGTTGTTTTGTGTGTCTTTGTGGTTGTTTTGTGTTTCTTTGTGGTTGTTTTGTGTGTCTTTGTGGTTGTTTTGTGTCTCTTTGTGGTTGTTTTGTGTGTCTTTGTGGTTGTTTTGCGTCTCTTTGTTGTTGTTTTGCGTCTCTTTGTTGTTGTTTTGTGTCTCTTTGTTGTTGTTTTGTGTCTCTTTGTGGTTGTTTTGTGTCTCTTTGTTGTTTTTTCTGTTTCTTTGTCAATTTGTGTGTTTTTTTAGTTGTACTGTTTCTTTTTGGTTGTTTTGCTTTTGTCTGTCGTCTTTTCTAAAGCTGTGTGTCTCTTTGACATCACTTGGTTTCCCTGTTCAGACTTTTTTCTGTCCTCAGTTGATTTGTGTGTCCTTATAGATGTTCTGCATGTCTTCAGTTCAGACTCCCAGAAGCTGCATGTCTCTGTTGTAGTTTTGTGTCTCCCATTGTCATTTGCTTCTCTCAGGATGTCTGTTTGCACCTTGTTCAGATCATTTTGAGCGTCTCTGTGCTGGTTTAAGTCACGCTGCATCTCCGTCTCTTTGCTTTCAGCCTCTGTGTGGTTGGTTTTACTCTCTCTGTGCTCATTTTGCATCTCTGTGGTCATCTGACTTCAGCTGGAGGCTCCGGGTCGCCCCCTCACCAGTCCGTCCACGCTGGTGTGAATAGCAGCAGTTTCAGAGCTGCAGAGGTCCTGAATGGAGGCAGGACCAGGGTCGGCCGGTCGGTGCGATTGTTCCAGCGGAGCGGCTCTAAAGCTAATTTAGCTCACGGCGGGGGGGCGAGGAGGGCGAGGAGGGGGGCGGCGGCCTGACTTCAGCGTTTTCAGCCGCCACTCTGGATGATGTCAACCCCGACCACACCCAGTGCACTATGGGAAGCAATTACGCTGGGCTCAGATTACAAGGCTCTGATGAACACACACACAGTTCACATGGACACACACACTTTGAAGGCTCTCTCACACACACACACACACACACACACACACACACACACACTCCCAGGAGTCTCTCACTTATTACGTTAGGCAAGAAAGAAAAAGAAGCAGAAAAAAAATCAATATTTCAGCAGGAGTATTTTTAAAAGCTGCCGATCCTTCGCTGCCGCCGCCGCCGCCGCTGCTGCTGCTGCTGCTCGCCCTCACAGTTTGATTCTCTCTGTGAGGAGCCTCCACGCCGCCCGCCGCTGCAAGTTTACCACCTGACCGCCCGGCGAGTCTGGGCCAGCACGCCGCCGCCGCCGCTGCTGCCTCATCTTACGGGTGACAAAACTGAAACGAAGCACAAAGCAAGCGTGGCGAGCCGGGGCCGCCGCCGAGCCAACAACAATCCGTCCTGGTTAACCCGCTAACCGCCTCGCCGTCACATCTCATTTGTTTGCAGCTAACGAACGAACCGTGCAGGATCCGCGGAAACAGGAGCGAGGAGATAAAAAGAAAAGAAAGAAAAGCACAAAAACACGCAGCTAAAACATCAGAAGTCAGAAACTGTGGCAGGAACCAGCGACTCAGTAAATCAGCGTTTTCCACGAGCTCAGTTTGCTCGGTAACTCCAGCAGCGCGTAGCATCGCGGCTAAACGTTTGTGTCTCCGAGGTCAGTTAGTGTGTTGAGCTGTTCAGTGTCTCTGTGATTTATTTTTGTGTTTTTACGTTTTATTTTTGTGTCTCTGCGGCTGCTTTTACACCTCTTTGAAATCGTTTCCTGGGTCATTGCGGTCACTTTGTGTGTCTTTGCCTTTGTTTTGTTGTTTCTGTGAGGCTGTTTAGCATTTCTGTGTTTTTTTCTGGTCGCTCTTTGCGTCTTTGTGGATTCTTTGTCTTTAAAAGTCTTTTTAAGTCTGCAGTTGTTTTGTGTCTCTTTTTGCGTCTGTTCATTTTATGACTTGTCGTTTTCCATCTTTTAAGGGTTGTTTTAAGTATCTCTGGTCTATTTATGCCTCTGTGTGGTTTATTTTAATCCGTTTTGTGTCTCTGTAGTAATTTTGTGTTTCTCTGACGCTGTTTTCCACCTCTATGCAGTTGTTTTTCTTCTTTTTCAAGTAGTTGTGCGTCTTTCAGAGGAAATTTTGTGCCCCTTTGTGGTCATTTCGGGCCTCTTTGAAGCCACTTTGTCGTCGTACATCCTGGTTAACCCGCTAACCGCCTCGCCGTCGCGTCTCATTTGTTTGCAGCTAACGAACGAACCGCGGAGGATCAGCGGCCGAGAAACAAAAGCGAGAAGATGAAAAAAGAGAAATACAAGAAAACCACGCTCACAGGCGGTTTGTGCTACAAAAACATCAGAAGGAGAAGAAGAAGAAGGGTCGCCTCATTAGAAGGTCGAGTAAAGTCTAATATTGACTCTGCCGTGTTGTTGAAACGCCCTCTTCAAATAATTACTGAGGAATTCAGATGATGCTCCTCTGCAGCTAATTAGGATATGAAACAAGAGCGGCTTCATGCCCATTACCATTACATGATGATTCACTGGCCTCAGCAGCAGCGAGTGTGTCTGTGTGTGTGTTTGCTTTTGTCTGGCCTTATTACAGCACATGAGCGAGTGTGTGTGTGTGTGTGTGTGTGAGAGTGTGTGTGTGGATGAGGGCCCTCCTTGGCTCTGCTACACACCATCAATAATTCACAAGCCAAGATGGCAATTACAGGACCATGTACAATCAAACTAAATATTTGATGAGGCACTAAAACAGTCCCTGGAACAGATCTGCCTCTGTCTCACACACACACACACACACACACACACACACACACACACACACACACACACATAAACACAACCTCTCTACTGTCTATTGTCACAACACATTAGGCCTTCGGTCCCTTACTCCCCAGACTTTGTCTTGACGCGCAAAAGCAGTTTATTCTGCTAAAAGAGCCTCGCGCTATTCATTTGTTCCGTCTGAAATATTGAGTGCCGCCATTATGCATTCAGGGAGGCTGCGGATCGCCGACCAGCCGGCCGACCGGCTTCTGTCTCTGCAAATGAAGCGACAGCGAGGGAGGAAGGACGTCACGTTAAGTATGTGAAGCTAATCAATCTGAATCGATCGCAATAAAAAGGGAAAAAAAGCAACCTTCCATCCTCCTTTTTCCGTTTGTGACCGCAGGGAAGTTCTTCTGCATTTAAAAATAACGTGACACAAAATCCATCGCACAAAAAGCTGATGGCTCCATCGCAGGATCGAAAATCTGAAAACACATGAAGGAGTTTGTCTGCAGGGAGGAATGTTTCAGCGTCTCACATCAGGGTTTATTAAGACTTCGCCGTCGCTGCTAAACGCTCAGACCTGCCAGTCACAGAGTGCTTCTGCGTCACTAAATGAGCTTTAGCTGCTTTATTAGTCGACGCTTTCTCTACGTCACATATGAGCAGACGCTACATCCATTTAAACCGATTTGTTTCACTCCTGACTTTTATTTCCTCTCTGTGGCTCATTTTCACTACAACATAAAGTCCTGCAGCTCTTTGGAAACAGAACAACATGAAGGAGGAGAAGAACTCAGAGATGACACAGTCTGAACGGCAAGATAAGAAAAAACTATTTGAATATTTATGTCACAGAAACGAAGGAAAGGAAAGAACCTGGAATCAGCATTTCCACAGGTGTGACAAACACTGGAAAGGACTGGAGGCTCCACAACAGATGTTAAACTACCTCCATCAGCTGTAGGAAGACGTTCCTCCATGTTGGATGTATCTCCAGCTACTAGATGTTCCTCCATGCTGGATGTATCTCCAGCTACTAGATGTTCCTCCATGCTGGATGTATCTCCAGCTACTAGATGTTCCTCCATGCTGGATGTATCTCCAGCTACTAGATGTTCCTCCATGCTGGATGTATCTCCAGCTACTAGATGTTCCTCCATGCTGGATGTATCTCCAGCTACTAGATGTTCCTCCATGCTGGATGTATCTCCAGCTACTAGATGTTCCTCCATGCTGGATGTATCTCCAGCTACTAGATGTTCCTCCATGCTGGATGTATCTCCAGCTACTAGATGTTCCTCCATGCTGGATGTATCTCCAGCTACTAGATGTTCCTCCATGCTGGATGTATCTCCATCTACTAGATGTTCCAGCTACTGTCTCCTCTGTTCACCCTTTCAGAACTGGTTTAGTGCACTTTGCTTTGCTTTTGGAGGATTTCTTATCAAACAATTCTTTTTGCTTTCACACTTTCTGGCTGATGGACTGAACCAGGATTTAAACTGGTGTCAGTGGTTTTACAGATTCACCCTCCATGTGTCACAATCACTCGTTTGATTATGTGACATGTTTTAAATCTATTTATTATACCATGAATATTGAGTTTTGCATGAATTAAGTTGTGTTACCTGTCAGGATAATCACCGTTGAGTCTCCAGTAAGGTGTTCAGTGACTGTAAGCAGGTTATTTGTTGCCCAGCGGTGTGAGTGCAGATCTACAAACAGAGCGTTCAGGTATTCACAGTGAAACCTGGAGTGCAGAGTGTTTGTAGGAGAGTCGTGTTGCAGCCGACGGGAACACGGCAGAGATGTTTTAACATGAAAGTGTTGCAGACTCTTCCTGTTTGTGTTCTGTTGTTTCCGTCTAGCTGGAGGTGAGACAACTGTGTGTACAAATGTTTGGCAGAGATGTTGTGTACGTGTTAAAAAAAGGAGGAAAAAACAAGCTCAGCTCCTGAAGCACAGACACGAACCAAACATCCCATAATTATTTCATACTGCCAGAGAGAGAGGGAGGGCGAGAGACAGAGAGACTGAACATCACTGTTCTAACATTCATGCTGCAAAATACCACATAATCTGTCATGTAAGAATTATTCACACACAGTCATGTTTACATCTAGTGGAGCCCTTTACATTACGTTAGTTTAACCATAATCTAACCCTAACTTTACTTTAATGCTATAATGACATAGCTGTGGTTTTAAACTCATCTTACCCTAACCTTATTATAATGCTATACTAGCCTAGCCTTAGCTTTACATTACCCTAATACAAACCTGACCTTATCCTAACCCTACATTCATGTTATACTAACCTATCCTCAGCTTTAAACCCATGTTGCTCTAACCTTAAACCAACCTTATCCTAACCCTTACATCATGCTACCTAGCCTTAGCTTTAAGCTAACCTTATTCTAACCCTAAAGCTAACTTTATCCTACTTACCTGAAGAATATACTAAGCTAGCCTCAGTGCTAAACTAACCTTCCCCTAACCCTAAATTAACCTTACCGTAACCTTAAACAAACATTGCAAAGTTAAACCAATTCTTCACCACTTTATGGGGCTGTTGTTTTTGTCCCCAGAAGACATTAAGACCCCACAATGTGACCCTTTAAACAGACTTATGTCCTCACATTGTAACTATACAAACACACTGGTGTCCCCACAACGCCAGGAACACCAGAACACACTCTCTCTCCCACAGTGAACTCCTCAGCTGTATTTTGGCAGCGTTGTCATGACGATCAGCATATTTGCCTCTGCGATCGAAAAATCACCCGTGTGACGCAACGCTGCAGCCGTGTGTGTGTGTGTGTGTGTGTGTGTGTGTGTGTGTGTGACATCAGGTCCTAAATATGAGCTGGAAACCATAGAATTTCGGAGGAAAAACATCCGAGTGCACGTCCTCATAAAACATACTGAGCAGCCAATCACAGGCATGAGAACTCTCACACACCCATTGTAGCCCGGTCAACACACACACACACACACACACACACACACACACACACACACACACACTCACACACACTCACAGAAACACACGATCTCAACAAAGTTCCAGATAAATCTGACCTCAGTTCCTCAGTTTTAGCGTCGGGACACAAAACTAGTTTTTGCTGCTGTGACTGATTAAAACAGAATCTGATCAGCAGATATTCTGACTTCTAGTCCGAATCACTGGCTCCTACATTTCCCATGATGCACCTGGATGGCATCCTTAATTAGAAGCTCCCTCTCACACTTCCAGCTCAGACAGACTGTGTTAGAGACTAGTTTGGCTTTTAAATTAAACTTAATTCAACAAATCAAAGTATATGACAACATACAGGAGTGCTGATAACACACCAAAATGAAACTGAATTAAAAATATATAAAAATATCATAACAACAACAACATAATAATAAAATATATTTAAAAAAAATAATAATAATAAAGTATATATGTAAAACAACTAAAATATTAAAAATGTAAAAGATTATATCAAATTCAAAAATGTACAAATTTAAAAAGAATACACAAAACTAAAAATTTGTCATAAAATAAATTTTAAAAAAATAGTTCTTAAAATAAAATTTAAAAAAATGCTTAGTCAAATAAAAATAAAATTCAACAATATAATTAAAATATTTGAAAAAAAAACTAAAAGGCTAGCTATAATTGGAAGTAAAAAAGATGTATCATATTTTTTGAAAGAATATTCCAAACATACTTTTGTTTTTACAAAAAATAAATAATATATAACATAAAATATTACTAAATTAAAACGGAGAAACAAATTGAAACTGTTAATAATTATTTTTTAAAAATAGATAAATAATCTTAAATAAAAAGAGAAGACACAAGAAAAAAGAAAAGTCTTTAAACCTCAGCAGCTTCTTAAACTACATTCCTGTATTAATTTGAAAACCTGTCGTCTGTTATCAAGTCAAGGAGGGACACAGTTGGGATGTAAAAACATTTCTGAGCTTCCTTCAGTCCAAGTTGTCTTTAACAGATACAGAGAATAGAGCTGAGCATCAACCCCAGGACTTCACCCAGCGGACAGCGTCCCCCACCACCCAGCGGACAGCGTCCCCCACCACCCAGCGGACAGCGTCCCCCACCACCCAGCGGACAGCGTCCCCCACCACCCAGACGAGCTGCAGCCCCGGGGGATCGTGGGAGTTGTAGTGTACAGTCATGTGGACAGCTTGGCAGCATATTGTCAGACAGAGGGAGCGACGAGCGAGCAGCTGCCAGCAGATAAACACCGACAGACGACCGAAACAGGGAGAATATATGAGAGGAGGCCCGAAAACAGCCTGGAAAGAGACTGGAAACAGCCTGGAACCAGCCTGGAACCAGCCTGGAACCAGGCGGCCCCTCAGGGGAACACGGTGAAGGGTCTGCACCGCTGAATTAAACACCACTCTGCAGATTTAAACAACTACCTGCAATTTGTCCTGTTAAATATGCAAATATAATTGGGGGCTCTCAAACTGGAGTCCAGCAAACTCCAGGCGACTTTCAAGGGTTTTCCAGAGGCAAAATTATGTAAATGTTAGTTTAATTCAGCTGAGATGATCCCGGTTTAAAGACGAGTAAGTAGCTGAATTATCTGTTGCTGCTCCTGTTTGTTCTGTGGATTTACAGACTTCTACTGGGTCTGGGTTGAACTGAGGGAACCTGAACATGGCAGCATCCTGACTGGGTTTGTTAGGATTTATAGGCAGGTTTATGGACTTTTAAGCATTGTTTTCTATTCTGTTCTATTCTATTCTGTTCTGTTCTGTTCTGTTCTGTTCTGTTCTATTCTATTCTATTCTATTCTATTCTGTTCTGTTCTGTTCTGTTCTATTCTGTTCTATTCTATTCTATTCTGTTCTATTCTGTTCTGTTCTATTCTATTCTATTCTGTTCTATTCTGTTCTATTCTGTTCTGTTCTGTTCTATTCTATTCTATTCTGTTCTATTCTATTCTGTTCTATTCAGCTTTATTTGCTTCATCCTGCTGGATTGAGGCTCATTTAGAAACTGCTCTATTCATAAACACATTCCAGTGAACACAGGTTTCTAATCCTCTTGTCTTGATTGAATTTAACTCACTTTACAATAATAAAAATCACATTAAAAAAAATAAAACACAGACAGGAAAACCCTCAGACTAAAATAAGTTACCCTTTCTCATTTTTATAGTGTTTTTTGTACAGAATTGTACATTTTATGTTCTGAATATTTAAAAAAAGTATTTTCTTCATTTTTATTTTGTTGTTTGTAATTTTTTTTACACATATGGTCATTTTTAATATTCTTGTCTATATTGATTTGAATATTTTATATGATTAATTTTGTTGTTGATCCTTTACTTTTATTTCTTCAATTCTATTTCTGTAATTTCTTTTTAAAAATTGTTAATTTTAACTTTTGCGTTAAAATCATTTTGTAAAGAATTTTGACTTTCTTCTCTTGTTCATTTAAAAAAAATCAATAATTAAAATTTTTATTAGTTTCTGTGTTTGTTTGTTTTTGTTGTTGTTTAATTATATGTACCTGAAGAAAAACCAATATATTAAAATCAAACATATACATTTTCCTTCCGTCAGCGTTTCTTCCTTTCAGTCAGAGCAGCCTGTGTTTGTTTATCCAGCCTTATTATTTATCTTTTATTGCTGCATGTATGAATTAATCCGTCCAGTCAGCGCCGTCTTTATGTTTTATGGTATAAATGTTGAATAAACTTCGAGGCTGAACTTAGATAAAAGGAAGCAGTGATATCAGTGACTTTAACGCCGACATGTGAAGCTTCCTGAGCTCGTCTCCGCTGCTCTTCATCCCTCTGGTGTTTTGTTGTGGAAAGAAAATGTTTTGGAGCAACTTTTCCTCTCAACTCAAATTCCAGGAGAGCACAGTGTTAAAGTGGTTTAATAAAAAGGTCAACAGCCTGAGTCCCGACACTGAGCTCTGTGGGACTGAAGCTAATCGATGCCGGGCCTCGGGGTGCGTTCAGGGTTAGAGGTCAACACGTCTGCAGCACACAGGCCGGTCCGTGAACGCATCACCGAGTCGTTGGGCTGTTTGTCGGCTGAGAGCTGAAACTTTTCAATCTTAAATGCTAAACACAGCGCCGGGCTACATGCCCCATAGCTCGCTGTTTTAATTTTGTTTTCAGGCGTTCTGAATGATAACTCCAGGTATCTGTTTAAATCCTGCAGAAGCCCTGATATCACTGCCGTCATGTGAAATCCTCGTAGCAGCAGTGTTGCAGCTTTTTCATGTTGAACTGAAGGATTTCTTTACTCTCTCAGGACGGAGAAGATCCTTCAGCTGCTAGTCTGATGAAATCCTCCTAAAACCCAGCAGATAAACTCCAAACTGCGTGAAGGTAAAAACTAAAAACTGGACTCACTTCTTTCCTGAAAAGTTTGACAGGAATTTCATCACGGCCAAACAGTTTGTGGCTCAAAGGCACCTCGGCAGCCGAGCAGCGCTGAAGTCAAAGCTCCAGAATCAAGGTCAGGCATCCGAGCATCAAAGATCACGTTATTAACTTGCACAAAGAGAAGAGGAGCTGATCTTCGGGGAGAACGGACTCTGTTTTCGTTAAACCTCCACGAGTTCACGACCTGCCGACTCCTCTCTGACCTGAGGATCCCCAGCCGCCTCCTCCGGTTTACTCTCATTACTCAGAGCAGCAAACAAGCAAAGTAACAGCCTGGAAGTCTGTCGGCGGCCATGGAAGGTTTACTGAGGAGACCTACGGGGACACGAGGGCCCGGAGTTTAAATCAATCAAATGGACAAACCAACAAACAGACTGCAGAAGATTATAAACTACTGCAGAGACACACGACGCATTAATAAACATGGACATTAACAGAGATGCAACACAACCGCAGAGAGAAACGGACTCCAAACACATCAAGACGTACTGAAATACTATAAAGAGACTGCAGGACGACTTCTGCCAAGGCAAACAAACGACTGCAAACCTAAAATAACCACAGTTCTGCATATAAAGGCGCAAAAAACACAGCAAAAAAACATCAAACTACCACAAAGACACACAAAATTACTGCAAAGACACAACCTCTGCAAAAGGAGTGCAACGAGACGCCAAGCAGCTACAGAGACGAATGCAAAGAGACGCAAAATGTCAAAAATTAGACGTGAAATTAACACAGTTAGACTGATAAGACCTCAAAACAACTGCAGAAAAACACACTGAGACAACAAAGACCCAAAACAACCTCAACAGACTCAGAACAGCTTCATACTCTGAGCTAAACGACTGCAGAGACGTCAGATAATAACTACAGAAACAACAGCAAAGAGACGGAGAACAGCGACAGAAATACGAGACTCAACATCTGCTGCGATGCAAAATCACTGAGGCGACAAAACTACTGCAAACAAACAACACACAAAATTACTACAAGGAGCCTGATAGGGACGGCAAAGAAGCCCAAAATGACAATAAAAGTAATAAAACTACCAAAGACGACCAAATGAATGCAAAACAAGACAAAATCACCACAAAGAGCCTGAAAATCACTGCTGAGAGACTTCAGACAATTACAGAAACGCAAAGCATCTGGAAAAAAAAGAGACAAATGCAAAGAAATGTTCAAGAAAACACAAAACAACAACGGAAACTGATGCAGAACAAGTGCAAAGAAACACACAGTTACAACAAGGAGCCTGATAGGGACGGCAAAGAAGCTCAAAATGACAATTAAAGAGATAAAACTACCAAATATCTGCATAAAGAGACGCAAAACATCAAAAAAAGCACAATAAATCACCACACAGAGCCTGAAAATCTGCCAACTGCCTCAACCCAACCGGTCGAGGCAGATGTCCTCCCTCCCTGAGCCTGGTTCTGTCGGAGGTCTTTTCCCTACCATGGGGGGTTTTTGGTTCCTTCCCACCGTTGCTGACTGCTGCTCAGAGGGAACCCAAAAGCAACCTTGGATTGTTGGGTTTTCTGTTTCCTGTTTTTCTGTTTCCTGTTTTTTCTTACAATGTTTCGCGCTTTGTGACGACTTGTGTTGTAAATATGCACTTTATAAATAAAACTGAATTGAACTGAATTGAAAATCACTGCTGAGAGACGTCCGACAATTACAGAAACGCAAAGAGACGCAAAGCATCTGGAAAAAGAGACAAATGCAAAGAAATGTTCAAGAAAACAACAAGAGACTGATGCAAAACAAGTGCAAAGAAACACACAGTTACCACTAGGAGCCCTAAAATGGCTGCAAACAGATGAGAGACAACGACAGAAACACACAGCAGCAGCCATCGTCTTTCCATCGCCACACATTAGTGTCATTAGAGGTCGTCTCCACACTGAGACGTGCTGTTGCTTAATGCTCAGAATGAACTACAAGGAAAGCAGCAGTCGTACTTCCACCAGTATTAAACCTTGATCCCAGGTCTTTCTGAAGCCCCACAGTGTGAACCCAGACTCTGGAGGTCATGAGGAGAACGTGGACATGTAGAAGTGTTCATGGTGCCTTCAGTGGAGCTCAGCAGAACGGCTGCTACTGTACAGGATCCACAGTTAAAACGCCGGAGCCATCCTCTACATGATTAATGTCGCCGCCTCGGCACGGTGACGGACTGAATGCAAAAGAAAACATATTTTAGCGGCGTGAAACATTAATTAAAATCGTTAGTGTGTGTGTTTTGAATGTGGAGCAATAATTAAATCATGTTGTACATATTAAGAATTTACTGCTCAGGCAGGCGCGAGCAGCGAGCGTTAAATGAATCATAAAACTGGAGAGGAACACGTTTTCTTATAAATGAGGCCCAAGTGCTCCAGAAACCATTACTGTCACTTAGTGTGGGACGCGACCTTTAGCTGCACGTAGCGGCAGGTTATTCAGGGCTAACTCGGTCCGGTTAGCATCTACTTTACTGGGACTGTCATGGACACCTCGTACCGTGGTCGTCATCCTCCTCAGCAACACATGAATCTGAGCTGCTCAGTTCTTCAAGCTTCTCTGATGGTTTACCTCAAATAAATAAATCAGGATCAGAGCGTAAATATTTTAGGGTTTGTTAGCCATCTGCTTAATTAGTCATACACTTTTCAGGCCATGTTAGCACAAAGCTAGCATTTGTTAGCAAACTGCTTCAGTAGTAAGTCATTTTTCATGTCAGGTTAGCATTAAGTTAGCGTTTATTAGCAATGTGGTTTATTATTAACTCTCATTTTACGTCATGTTAGCATCAATTAGCATTTGGAAGCAATCTGATTCATTAG
This sequence comes from Dascyllus trimaculatus, assembly GCA_024666655.1. Classification (NCBI taxonomy): domain Eukaryota; kingdom Metazoa; phylum Chordata; class Actinopteri; family Pomacentridae; genus Dascyllus; species Dascyllus trimaculatus. The sequence goes on from CM045457.1 coordinate 37,066,367, forward strand.
TAAAACACTTCTGATGTCTTGGTAGCACCAATTTAGCACTTGATAGCTATCTGGTTCATTTATATTCACTTTTCAGGCATGTGGGCACTTAGTTAGCATTTGTTAGCAGCCAGAAGCTAATGCAGACAATAGCAAAGGCAGTACAGTTTTCCAACCTGTTCATTAGCCTAGTTAGCATGTTGCAGTCTGGTTACTGAGTAACTGAATTATTTTGCCATGTTAGCCACAGGTTAGCATTAATTTAGTTTATGAGGCAGTTGGCAGCAAATTAGTTTAGTTTAGTCAAATTAGGAATGCTAACTAATTTAACTTAGCAACTTAGTGAATTATCAAAGTTAGCATTAGCCTTGCTTTAAAAGGCAAGTAAGCTATTGATAGCATCTTAATTTCTTAGCAATATATTACAAAATAACATTATCAAGAAAGCTAGCATTTATTAACTAAATGACAGCAAATTACTATAACCATATACGCGCTAATAGCTAATTTACTAGCAACTTCATCAGCCAAGTAAGCATTTGTTAGCAATCTAGTTCATTAGCACCTCATTTTTTAGGCCATATTAACACAAAGTTAGCATTGTTAGCAGCCTAATCTGTCAGTCAAAAGCTAACAGTTTATTAACTAATTAAATAACAAGTTTACAATCCCAGTTAAAATGACAAGGTAGCATTTGTTAGCAGCCGAATGTATTAGCCACATGCTAGCAAATTACTCTAGCCAAGAAATCATTGCTAACTAATTTACATGCAGATTACTTTATTGTTCCAGTTAGCATTTGTTAGCAATCTGGTTCATGAGCAACTGATTTTTTTTTTGCCATGAAAGCACCAAGTTAGTATTTCACTTTAAAAGACAAGTTAGCATGTGCTAACAGCCTAAATGGTTAGCCAGATGGTCCAGTAGCATCATCTTGACCCACGTTAGCATCTGTCAGTGCTGTAGTTTGCATGTTAGCAGCCGAACTGACAAACCATGTCCAAGCATTTATATACTTGCCAGTTTAGCTTCCCTGATCCTCATCAATATATTTGTTCTGAAACTTACTTCATCAGCCAAGTTAGCATTTCTAATATCTACTGATTTAAAAACAGACTTCAAGCCAGTTTAATGTAGGTATCAGTCTTCTCTGCTTTATAATTTAGTCATTGTAATTACAGTAAACTAGGTGTTGTTCTTGGAGCTTCTATGAACTACTTTCCATTATTTTGCCACCCCATCATTAGCTTGGCTATTGCTATTAGCAGCAGCGCTCCCCTGTAATCCCCTGTGATCCGGCTGTCCATCAGCGCTGCTGATCTGCTGCATTTAAAGTCAAACGTCTTTCTCTGGTTTATTTATGTGATCAGATGTTGGAGGCAGCAGCAGCAGAGCTTTACCTCTCACTTATCAGCCTGACAAATGTTTCTCTTTATGTCCATTACTATTCCAAACAGGCCTCACGCAGCTCGTACAGCTGCTGAGGTATTTAATTAAGTGTCTGACTGCTGATGGCTGAACGTCCGGCTTTATTGAACCAAAATTAAAGGAAAAGGGAAAAAAAGCCGGTCATTTGAATAAACGCCTGGGGCCTGCCTTCCAACCATTTCATTTCAATATCTCTTCATGCCACTTTAACCTTTCCAGCTGCTGCCTCGACTCAGAGAGTGAAGGGAAATGAAATGTTGCTGCGTGTCACCTGAGCAGGTTCAGGAAACTTCAGAGACGCACTAATTACCAACACCGACACGGAAAACCAGAACAACATCACGGCTTCTGCTTAAAGAGACGTACCGGGGCTGAGATGTGGGAGAGAATTTAATACCTATAATACCAATCACTGCATCTCCTGATATCTGCACATATCCAGGCTCATGTATGGAAGCTCAGAGGTGCAATAATTAAAACAACAATCTGATTATTTTAAGTGAAACTGATGAGTCGCAAAACAGCATAAAGTTTAAAATCAGTTTTGATCTACATGTTTATTTACCTCCCTTTCCTCAGAATGTCTAAATATAATTAAAGAGTTTCATTTACCAGCTGATTATTTGCCTGAGTGACAGAAGACTCTGTAAAAAACTAAAGAACTGCAACTGAAAACGTGTTAATGACAGTAACTGTTAGTGTTTCCACGGAGCAGAGAGGAGAGTCAACATGTATGTAGACGATCACGGTCCAGTTTGTCGACAGCTTGGACTCCTGGAACAACGTTGGACAGAATGCTTTGTGGTTTCTAGTATATTAAATAAGTCTTTCTCTGACTTCTTCAGCTCTGACTGGGTCGTTCCTCACAGAACACGTCTGAGTTTCCTTCACCTGTTTCCACGGAGGAGCAGGATTTTATGTTGCAGTGAAAAACGAACCACGGTGAGGAAAAACGAGGCTGCCTGGGATTCAGTGGGTCTGAAATCACATCATGAACTTCTCAACAACTGAGCTGAACATAAGTGAAGCTAAGGAGGTCTAGAACTGGACCAGTTCCCCCACAGACCTCTATTAGTGGAATTATGTGGACAGCAGAGATGTGAGTAAGCTCTGATAATAATAATAATAATAATGCGGTTTAAACAGAGAGGGAACGCCTCACGCAGGCCGATCGGCTGCTGATAAAGAGGAGGAATAATGATGCAAGCGTTACAAAGTAAATGTAATTTACTCTGCTTTGAAGTCGACGCTGCGGCGGCGGCGGACGGCGAGGCCAAATTAAACATCCAGAGCAGCGAGTAAAGAAACATTACACCTAATTGGCACAAACAGCTCGCAGAGAAAACACGCTTTCTGCAGACCGCCGGTTTTCCAGCCGAAGCTCCTCTGCAGAGCGTCAGGGTTTTAAAGCTCGCTGCCATCCTCCATCTGTTTGGCTTCGGCTCCACTCGGCTGCACTGGGACCAGCGGTCGGCAGCAAGGTGAAGCCGGCCGACCATCTGGCCTGACCTTGGACCGACGGAGGCTTCAGCATCCGAGGAAGGTTGGAGGGGAAACAGTCCTGGTGGAGGGGCAGGTTCTGACTCGCACTTATGGAGGTTTCAGAGAGGCTGCTTCTGTTCCGCTAAAGATCCTAATAATGACGAGAGCGAGGCGTTTAAATCAAACAACAAGATAAGAAAAAGACCCTCCATCTCCAGTAGCTTCATTTAACCATCAGAGGTCTACATTCAGACTAGGAATGTCTGGTCCGTGTACGTGGCGGCCATTTGTTTTCTTATTTTGAGATTTCAAAATGAAAACGAAAAATAAACCGTTTCCGTTTTTTTCAGTGTTAATACAAAATGAAAAACGGAAAACGGGCCCTAATCCATTATCCATTATCTGATTTAATTAGATGTGTTTGTAAATGGAAATTAAAATTAAAATACACCCGTGGAAAACTTATTTCTCTACTTCCTGTTGGTTTTGGCTCCGTGACCCGTCTGACTTCTGAAGAGGAGCTAGCGATTTAGTGCTAGCTCCGCCGCTAGCGCTAAATCGCTACTTTGCTTTCTGGCAAAGCTAAAGTAACAGAAAACCTCCAAACCTCCCCAAAAACGTCCCGAAAAGCAGCCGAACGCTAGCGATTTAGCGCTAGCGGCAGAGCTAGCGGCACCACAAGGTCCCTCCAAAGGGACAAATAAACCCCACGCTGGTGAAAAGTCCACTGTGAAATAGTGAACAATGTGAGCCAAGCAACGTTTGGACCCCACAGTGGGTCTTCATCAGGCCACGGCACACAGCAAGGTCTGCTAACAGTGAGCTAACACTGGAGCTTTAGATACCAGATCCTTCCTCATCAGAAGTCAGACGGGTCACGGAGCCAAAACCAACAGGAAGTAGAGAAATAAGTTTTCCACGGGTGTGTTTTAATTTTAATTTCCATTTACAAACACATCTAATTAAATCTGATAACAGATAATGGATAATGGATTAGGGCCGTTTTCCATTTTTCATTTTGTATTATCACTGAAAAAAAACAGGAAACGGTTTATTTTTCGTTTTTATTTTGAAATCTCAAAATAAGGAAACGAATAGCCTCGACATACACGGACCATGTCTCCTTGAAGTCCATAGAGGGGGGTCCACATGGATCAGAACCTCATCAGTCCAGCAGATAGACACATGACATGTAGGAGGAACAACACACTGGAGTTCTGGTAGAACCTGGACCCAGATCAGTTTACATCCATCCAGGAGTCTCAGTCTGAACACTACACCTGGTTTAGTTCATGTTCTCTAGAACCAGCTGTAGCATCAGTATTATGGGATGTTCTCATCTTTGGTGTTGTTTTGTGTCTGTGGGACAGTTTTTCTTGTTGTGATCATTTTTTCTGTCATCTGTCGTCTCTTTTTTCCTGTTTTGTGTCTATTTTTATCATTTTGTCTCGTTTATGTCGTTTTATGTGTCTTTGTGAGGTGAAGCTGTGAGACATGAGCGTTTTGTAACACTTAAATAAAATAATAATAATAAATAAAATCTATTTACAGACACTACAGAGCACAGATGTTCCTGAACGCCTCACAGCCTCTGAGCGAACCCCCTCCATCAGTTTACCTGAAACCATAAAGCTCAGAGTTTGTTCTGAGTGTTTACGGTCGTCTTGTTGTTCATTTTAATCACTTTGGTTCTTTTGATAATTAAAATGACCAGAATCAATCAATCAATCAATGAATCAGTTTCAGACGTGGTGTTTAATCGTTGAGCACTGAGAAGCTCCGACTCATTAATCATAGTTCTGTTGTAAATAAAGGACTTAAGAGGATTCAAGTTTTCACTGTTTACATTTAAAGAACTATTTTTTACAGTGTAGCGTGGTGAGACGGGGACACCCAGGTGGTTTTAACGGTGACCTCAGATTCACCTGCAGAGAACACCTGAGCTGACGTCACCTCAGACTTCCTCCCACAGTGACATCACAGTGACATCACCGTGACCTCTCACCTCCGCCAACCTGCTGACCAGGAGGTGAGAGGTGAGGTCAGGGAGGTGTGAGCTCCTGCGGATCAGCTGATCACCTGAGCCTGTTTTCTCCTGGATGCGGCGGCGCCTCTAAACGCCTCATCAACATGTTTAATCAAATTAGCAGGCGGCCAAAAACTGACGCTTTTCATTAATTATACAGGATAATTCTAATTGCAAATTCAAATGTATTCTCTCCGAACAGAAGGTGTTCAGTAATATTTCAGGGAATTTGCATATTAAATGGGGGTCGCTCTGCATTATGGATGCTAATGTATGCGCATTGTCTTTATTTTTAACTTGCGGGCCATATGCGCCGCTGCCTGCCTGAGCAGGTGAAAACAGTCCTGAGTGTTTAATTTTGCTGAACAAACGCCACGAGGAGGCTTGTCAAGTGCTGCACGGTCCGTGTCAATCTCCGGCTGCCGCTCCGCCGCTTTCCTCTTCTGGTTTTTAACTCGGCCTCGGCTTTGATTCGCCGCCATTTTGCCTTTTCTGTTGTTTTCACGGCTCTTTTGGCTGCCGGCCGCCGCTGATGACACTGCACCGTCAGCGCTAACAGAGGGCAGGAGTGTTACGCAGCGTGAAGCCAACGCACCTCGACCACCTGCACGCCGCCGCACACACACACACACACACACACACACACACACAGACACACACACACACACACACACACACTCACACACACACACACACACACACACACACACACACACACACACACACACACACACACTGACAGAGCTCGTTTGTAGCAGCAGAGGTGGACTGGAAGGAAAGAAGAGGAGCCCAAACCCTGGTTCCATCATTAAGAGACTGTAGTTGCTCATGTCTGCGTTTAAGCTCGTCAGATGGATCTATCAGATGGATCTATCAGATGGATCTATCAGATGGATCTATCGGATCTCTGCTGGACAACACTCCGTCTCAACATGTTCTAAACAGTTGAGGGTTCTTGTTGTTCCAGTTGTTTTGTTCTCGTTAATTCTCCTACCCTCTAAATCCAGCAGCAGGTTTCACTAAGAATCACCTGGTTTCCATTTTTCCGACGATCCTTGAACTACTCGTCCATTAGAAACTTGAACTCTGAATCCAAACTTTCTCATTAAACACATCTTAATTAAAACTCCGCCAAAATAAAAGCCTTTGCTCGAAGTGGATTCTGAAGAACACAGAATCCTCCTCTGTCCCCCTTTAGCCCAGTAGCATCTGAGGAACCAGGTCTGACCCGGCTGGAACCACCAGTCATGTGACCAACATTCAGAGCGCTTTGGGCTGAACTGCAGGCAGTGTAGAGAGGAGACGAGGATGGAAATGAACACGTATGTTCATGTTTGTTCATGTTTGTTCATGTTTGCTCCTGTTTTCTGACCAAACATGAGCTGAGAATCTTTACAACATTATCTAACAAACATGTCGACTTCAAGTCTAAAATTCTGACCTAATAAATCCACATTTGTACCGATAAAGTTAAAGTTTCCTGTTGTTTCTTCTTCTTTGACAGAAGTCAGTTTAAACTCTAAACGACACAGTGTGGTTTGTTTAATCAGGATGTCGACTCTTTAAATCTAAATAATGACAGAATTATTCGACGTCTTTAACGGTGAAGTAAAAATACTGTCGACTGTGTGCTTTTATATTCATGTTATGTTTTACATTTCATTTTAAAGGATGTTAAAGTGTTGAGTCCAAATTCTGACAAAACAAATGTAAATTTTTATAGTTTGGGTTAAAAAACACAGAAATGAGCTGAACATCCTGAAGACATGTCGACATATTTAGTTGAATTCAAATCCTGACGTAATAAATCGACATCTTCACAGTTTAAGTGAGAGCAGTGAGTAAAAGTCCTTCTACATTCATGTTTCTTCCTCTTCGGTTTAGAAATGAGCCTCAAAGCACAACAACATGATTCTGACTCGTTAAGGAGGAGCTCTGGGTCAAAGTTCTGACATCATATCAATGTTTTCTCACAGATTCAGTCAAAACTACGACGTGTTTTTCCTTTTTCTCTTGATAAAATCAGTTTAAAATGTCAGGAACATGCTTCGGTTTGGACGTGTTGAACCAACATGTCCACATCCTGACGTCATACATGAACGTGTTCACAGATCCAGTAAACCCACAGCGTGTTCATGTTTCTGTCCTCGGCTGAATCGAGCTTCGACCAGCGAATGGCAACGAGTTAAAGTGAAACAACTCAAAGCTTCTCACCTGAAAAGACTTGAACATGTCTGACAGGGACGGGGGAGGATGGGGGAGGACGGGGGAGGACGGGGGAGGCAGGGATGGAGGTGGACTGGAGGGGGAGAGGCTACAAAGCAGACGGACTGAGTGTCGTCAGGTTTGTGGCTGGTTGTCGGGACGTTCTGGCAGAGCCCAGCTCAGCTCCGTCCTCCTCCAGGAGGGGAGGAGGTGAAGCCCGACGGCCCGGAGGTCGGCTGCTGTCGGCTTCAGGGGAGAACTGAGCATCATTTAGGCAGAATGAGGTTTTGTGTTTGAGGCCTGGGGGGACACTGAGGGCTGCAGGTCTACAGGTGAGCAGCAGCTCCTCCCTGTTCTGGGACCTTCTCTGTTTGATAAACTGAGGAACTCAGACTCTTTATCTGCTCGGCTCCTCCCAGAACTCCACACTCTCCCCCCTCCAAGCCTTCGGCGGCGTTTTGCGAGGTGTTAACACGACGCAGCATCCGAGGGGGGGAAATAAAGATTAATTAAAAAGCAGCCGAGTGTGAGCGAAGCGCCGCGACACGTCGGAGGCCCGAGTCGCTTAATGAACTGAGATGGCAGCTCCGCCTCCTCCTCGGAGACGGACTTTATTAGGTCGACACACGGACGCCTCCACGCTCTGGATGAAGCACAGCGACTGACTGCAGCTTCTCCAGAGTTTATGGACGGCTCAGGAGTCGGAGGGAGAAACCGACTGAAGCATCGTGGTGGTGGAAGAAGAGACCCCATCCCATCATTAATCTGATTTAATCTGATTTAATCTGATTTAATCTGATCGTACGGCAACACAAAGGGATCCTCAGATTCAGTTTAAATGTCGTTAAAACATCAAACACGCTGAAAACAGTCGGGTAAGAAAAGTTCTAACGATAGAGTCTGAATAGGAGACGCTGCTCTGACACACCTCGTCATCATCAGTCTGAAAGTGTCATATGTGGAGTTTAAGAGTCAAACATCAGAAGTCGGACCTAAACTCAAACTGACTCCAAGATTAACTGAAACAAACTGAAAACATCATGAGCTGCTATTAAACGTGTTTAATTAGTGTCTAACTAGAGTCTAACGATGAGACGCTGAAATGTTGATTCAAATTCAAATTTTGTCTCAACAAATTCTGATTATCTGGAAAAACAGCAGATTCAGAGTTTTCTATCAAACAAACGGAGGAAACGAGGTCAAACAGGAGACGTGAACTCAGACTGTCTTCTGTCTAAATGTGCTCAGTTAAAGTAGAGTCCAGTTATGAGATGTGAAGCTGAAACAGTGATTTAGGCTCCAGTTTCATCTGAACTGACTCAAACTGAAAGCTCAGACCGACAGCAGCAGACAGGAACTAAAAACTGATCCTGGGTCTGATTTTCTTCTGAAACTTAAAATCCTGCAACGAACAAAACCTTCAGCGTCGACCGTCTTGAAAACGTTTTATAAACCTCACCAGAGCAGCAGGATGAGTGTGAAGAAGATTCACGTCATACGGTTGAATTTAAACGACTCAGAACTTCTAAATTATTACGTCACAAGTTTCCATATTTTAATTCAAGATCAAGTCAATGAAGCCTTTCAGTCTGAACATTAAATCACCTCATTATCAGGAGTTTATTCTGAGTTTTAGAGCGTTTATTTCAGTGTTTAGGAGATTAACTATGAAACACTGAATCTAAGGTTCGACTTAGATTCAAACAAGTTCACTTTAACTCACTAAATAAAGGAGCAACAAGCTCTAAATGAACCCCTGTGTGTTTCCTAGGAGCTGTTACTGCAGATTTAAAGTCCAAATGTGGTTAATTATCTATAAATGATGCAGAATTTGGACCTAAAATCTAAACTATTGTATTTAACGACACAATAACTGAGAAAACTTTCAAAGTCAAGTTTTTATGTGTTTAAAGTTTAAAAGTTTGACTTGTTGAGTCCAAATAAGCATTTTTAAGGACGTCTGAACGTATTTAAGGGATTTATGAACGATTCATTCATCAGATCTGATGTTAAAGAGACAAAGAGGATAAAAAGATTCATGCGCTGGTGAAAAACTCCTCGTCTGAATTAAAACAGAAGAACCTCTCCTAATAATGTTTGATGTGTGACTGACTGGACCTTTGGATTCTCCACATGTCGTACTATAAACCAGCTCTAATAGAAGTCAGGCTGCGTGACGTCTTCTGGTGTCTTCTGAGGTTTAGAGGGAACGTTTTAGAGCGTTTCTGCCCCAAACATCTGAATTTAAGTCAAACTTTAGAGTCAGTGTCTCATAATTCATCTCTAAACACTAATTAAACAGCTGAACTAGAAGCTAACACCTCCAGTAATACGATGCTCTAAGGGCAGCGGCTGACCTGCTTCATTACCTGGACCCTGAACTAAAACACCTCTCATTGATAGTGGACTTCCTGGGACTGACTGGACCTTTGGAGTCATGTCAGACTGAACTCTCCACATGTCCACGTTAATAAGCGACGCCACCACATCGTTCTCTCCCGTCTTGTTTGTTTGTTCGCTGTGTGTTTGCGGTTCTCCGTGGCGCTAAAGCGTCTCGGTGAACCTGCTCAGGTCCCTGGTCTGCTGCCAGGTCCGCCGCTGAGCCTCCCTCAGTGGGAAGGCGTGGACCTGGCAGCCGGCGGAGCAGAACCAGGCCGGCCAAAGGAGAGCACACCAAGGACAAAACCAGCTCCCCTGGACCAGACCCGAGCCAAGCCGGACCACGCCAGGACCAGAAGTCACACTTCACCCTGGAAAACAAACGGCAGAGAGGAAGAACCCGGCGGTGGAGCCAGCAGGGTCAGACCTGGTCCTGCTCCCAGGGACGGTTCTGTCCACCGTGAACACAAACACAGCTGAGTCTGAGGGGAAGAGGACTCAGGGTTTCACAGATTCAGTCTGAGGATGTTAAATCTGTGTTTACGCTGCACAGTCTGAGAAGGCTGGAGCAAAGTCAACGATCCTTAAAGAGACAAGTTCAACTAAATAACACGGAGACTAAAACCCAGATCAGGCAGCAGACGTCCACATTCACACATGAGACATGGAATCCCATTAAACTGCTGCTAGCCGCATTAGCATCTGTTAGCAAACAGAGCAGCTAGCATGCTAGTTGCATGTTAGCTTCAGCGCTAACATGCAACATTTAAACGTCTCAGACAGTAAAATTAAATCCATGTTTGTTGCATTTATCCTAATTTATTTTATTATTTCTTGTGGAGATTTTTCTTGTATTTATTTCATTTTCATTTTTTAAAAATTTTGTTAATTCATTTGGACATTTGTTCATATTTTAGGGACATTTTATTTATAATTTCCAAACATTTTATCCATTTTTAAGAGCTCCAAATAAAATCTTATTTTATTTTATTAGTTTTTTAGGGGGAGGTTTTATTTCTGGTACTTTATTTACTCTGTTGTATTTTTGGGGTTTTTCAATATTACATATATTTTCTTTTATTTTGTGAACTCTATAAATGAATATTTTATTCTTTTTAACATTTTAACCATAATTTCCAGAACTTTTATTCTTTTTCAGGAATCCTATTATTATTTTAGTTTAGTTTGACATTTTATTTATTTTTTGACAGTTTCATATTTTTTCAAACATTTTTGGGGTATATGAATTTATTGTTTTGCTAATTTATTTTGACTTTTGTTGATATTTTGAGGATTTTTTTTCTTGTTGACACTTTTAATATTATCCAGACACTGTACTAATTCATTTTAGGAATTTTATTAATATCTTATTCATTTTATAATTTTTTGAGGGGATTTTTGTGATATTTTATTCATTTCTAATTCTATCATTATTTTGGGGGTATTTTATTCTTATTTTTGACCTCTTTCTTCGTTTTTCCTCTGCAGCTGTGTGGTTTTACTATGAGGCGCTGATAAAAGCCTTCATGAGCAGAGAGAAGCTGCACAGACCGTCGTCCTGTTGCTGTTCCTGCTGCTGTTGTTAAAGGTGACGGGGTCGGGAGCTGGAGGCCTGGACGGGCGGTGCAACATCTGTCCACAGCTGGAAGGAACGAGGTTTCCCAAGAGAAACTCCCATCATCCACTTCCTCTGCTCGCCCTCCTCCACCCACCGCATCCCCCCTCTCTTTAAATAGAGAACATATGTCGCCCGATCGCCGGCCGGAAGCTGCACATCACGGACCATAAAGTCGGTGGAAGCTCAACCCTCGGAGGATCGATTAGACGCCGTGAGACGAAGCCCAACGCTGCGTGTTTACAGCAGCGACGGGTTCTGCTTCCAACGGACGCCACAACGAACACGACAGTAAACAACAACGTGAGACAGTAAACAACAACATGAGACAGTAAACAACAACATGAGAGCGACTCCATCGGTCTCAGAGACAAAGAAACTCCAGAGTCTGAATTCAGTCTGTTCAGGTTTGCGTCTCGTCGTTTGGTCGATTCATAAAGAAACCAAACGGGTCCAAGTGTCAGAAAGGGACACGTCAGGAGGAAATAAATGACGCCCAAACCTAAAACCTGATCTGTAAATAACAACAAACAAGTTCAGGACGTCTGAAGGTGTTTCTATAAACTCAGACCTTCAACACCACTGAGAGACTCTAAGGACAGCTGAGGGGTTTTCTCTGTGGAGCTCGGTTTATCTGGAGGAACCAGAGCGACGACATTCTGCTCTTTAGTTCCTGTTTTAGTGTCTGAAGCTGAGTCTGAGTCCTTTCTGACAACTTCTAGGTGGCTCTGGACTTTTTCTACTGCTGTTAAATCGCTCTGGTCGACTCTCTGAGCAGGTCTGGAGTCTTTTAGACGTTTCTTCTGCCAGAGGTGAACAACGACCTGCAGACACTCAGTCAACAGATGAACCAGTGAATGTTCTTCCTCTTGGTTCCTCCTGTCCTTCAGAGAGTCATAGAGCAGCTTCTTCTAGAGGGTCGGAGCTGAAGTCACTCGGGACATTTTTCTTGTCATTTTTGAGAAGTTGTTTTAGACTATTGTTGGACAAACCTTTGCCAGAGGTGCTCAGTGATGCTAATGTGACTCAGTAAACAGCCTGATCCAAGCATACAGAGCAGCTCCATGGTCCATGTCTCCTCTGTTCAGCCTCTCTGAGCCACACTGCTTTTATTTGTGGCTCCAGCAGGTTGGATTCTCCTCCCAGCCTCTGCTCTGTGGAAACACTGCCTGCAGTTCAACCTGAGAGCGTCCGAGTCAGTCATGGAGAATCAGGAGGGTTTAGACTGTTCCAGGACCTGGTGCAGGTCTTTATTCCTGAAGTTTTCTAATGAGATGTGCAGAATGAAGTGAGAATCCACGACCTTCAGCTCAGGTCTGGTTCGTTTCTACAGCGCTAGCGTTCGTCACACGTCCACAGAGAGACGACGGTCCTGCAGCTCTCCCTGTTTCTGGAGATGTTCTCAACAGAAAACTCGTCTTTGAAACTCAGCGGTGAGTTTTGGAAACAGATAAAGGTCACTAACTGGAACACGCACGAGCAACCGACTGGATGGAACTTATAAATCCAACCACCACGCTGTGAATAATTACAGCAGCAGTTTTAGCTCCAGCTGCCACGTGTTAAAGGCTGAAGCTGCTCGCGTATCAAGCAGCCTGGAACCTGCAGCAGGTTGTCGCTGCCGCTGCATCCAGCTGCGACGGGCGCAGGAGCTGCAGGTCGCAGCCTGCGTGTGAAGCTGTGGGTGGAAAACCAGAGCGGGTCAACGCAAGGTCAGCGCTAATCTGCATAGCGGCGCAGCCTCGCTAGCGTCCCCCCGAGAAACAGCTGGAGGGCGGCTGCGTCTCCTCCTGTCGCAGCTTTTTATGGAAAACTAGTTTGTGCAGGAATAAAAACCAAACAGCAGAGAATCATGTTTCCAACGTGGAACACAAATTGTTGTTTATTTACAACAGTGTGTCCAGATTGGTGTAATTACCGACTTTATTGAGCTCCAGGTTTTGTTCTCTGCATCGCTGAAGGTACAGCGCAGACTGATGGTAAACTAGTCGGTCTTATAGTGGAGTTTGGTTCCTGTCTTTTCTCTTCCTAATGTTTTTAACATGTAAACATCACATCAGAATCCTGGATCAGCCCTGAACCTGGTCTACAGAAACCTGGATCTCAGAATAACATGACTTGTTGTGTAGTTTATTGACGTTCTCACCTGTGACAGACGTGTGTTTTAAATCGACTGATATTTGAACAGAGTTTGGTGTGGATTCAGAATCACTTCACGCATGTTTCTGATGAAGGCTGATGTTAAAATAACAAATACTTTACGTTTGGTGTGAATTTTTGACATGTTTGATACGGACTGACATTAGATTAGATTAGAGGTATCTGATTGGAGCTTGGCATGGTTTCATTTTAGCTGCTCTGAACTGTGTAGACTGACGTTAAATGAGCAAATATTTGAATGGAGTTTGGTGTGAGTCAGTAGCAGCTTAGACTACATCTTTGGTTTGGAGTTATGGTAAATTAGCAGATGTTTAAATAGAGTTTGGTGTGGATTAGTCGTAGCTTAGACTGTCTCTGGTTTAAACTGATGTTAAATTAGCAGATATTTGAATGGAGTTTGGTGTGGATTAGTCGTAGTTTATACCATGTCTCTGGTTTAAACTGACGTTAAATGAGCAAATATTTGAATGGAGTTTGGTGTGAGTCAGTAGCAGCTTAGACTACATCTTTGGTTTGGAGTTATAGTAAATTAGCAGATGTTTAAATAGAGTTTGGTGTGGATTAGTCGTAGCTTAGACTGTCTCTGGTTTAAACTGATGTTAAATTAGCAGATATTTGAATGGAGTTTGGTGTGGATTAGTCGTAGTTTATACCATGTCTCTGGTTTAAACTGATGTTAAATTAGCAGATATTTGAATGGAGTTTGGTGCGGATTAGTCGTAGTTTATACCATGTCTCTGGTTTAAACTGATGTTAAATTAGCAGATATTTGAATGGAGTTTGGTGCAGAGTTTTCTTGCCCATCTGCATGACTGGGACAAAATTTATAAGCGGCTCCTGGTTTGTTCTGTACACGCTGGAAGGAGACGGTGAGAAAACAGAAAGTTGTTTCCTTCCAGCGAGGAGGAGGAGGAGGAGGGCGGCGGGTTCGGGGCCGTCTCGGGGGACTTCGGAGAGTCGAGGGCTGACAAATGCTCTGAAGTGATTTGTGACATGAAGCAGAGCCGAGCGCCGAGAGCCTGTGAACGCAGCGTCGGCCGGTCAGGAGCTGGAGTGGATCCTCGGATGACGGAGGAGAAGCGATGTGAGAGGAGGCCTGAGATTTACTGGGGAGCTGCAACATCTGTCCTCCAACATCCAGCTGCCTCCAGACGCTGATCCGATCTGCCTCCGTGACACTGTGTGCATCTAATTTATCATCAGCCTGCACCGAACACGCAGTTTCAGCTGTTATGGATCCACACCAAACTCCACTTAAATATCTCCTAATTTAGTATATGTTAAAACTGGAGATGTAGTTACAGCTAAAATGAATTTACACCAAACCCCATTCAAATTTCTACTAATTTAATATTTTAAATAAAGAAGTAGTTTCAGGTGTTATGGATCTGCACCAAACTCTGTGCAAATATCTGCTAATTTAACATTATTCTAAATAAAGACTTAATTTCACCTCATATGAATCTGAATCAAACTCCATTAAAAAATCTGCAAATTTAATGTCATCCTAAACCAAAGACGCAGTTTCAGCTGTTATGGATCTGCACCAAACTCTATTTAAATATCTCCTAATTTAGTATACGTCAAAACTAGAGATGTAGTTACAGCTAATATGAATCTGCACCAAACTCCATTTAAATATTTGCTAATTTATTATTCTAAATAAAAGACCCAGTTTCAGCTGTTATGAATCCACAACAAACTTCATTTAAATATCTCTTAATTTAGTATACGTCAAAACTGGAGATGCAGTTTCACCTCGTACGAATCTGCATCAAACTCCATTAAAAAAGTCTGCTAATTTAATGTCATGCGAAACCAAATACTTAATTTCAGCTAACATGAATTCACACCAAACTCCATTCAAATATCTTCTAATTTAGTATCAGTCTAAATGCAGCCTTAGTTTAAGCTATTACTAATCCACACCAAGGTCCAATCAGATATCTCCAAATTTAATATTCTAAACAAGTCACAGTTACAGCTATTAGGAATCCACACCAAACTCCATTCAAACATTTGCTAATTTAATATCTTTCTAAATAAAACATAGTTATAGCTGATATGATTCCACACCAAACTCCATTCAAATATTTACTAATTTAGTATACGTCAAAATTGGAGATGCAGTTTCACCTCGTACAAATCTGCATCAAACTCCATTTAAAAAATCTGCAAATTTAATGTCATCCTAAACAAAAGATGCAGTTTCAGCTAACATGAATCCACACCAAACTCCATTTAAAAATCTCCTAATTTAGTAGCAGTCTAAAGCAGAGACATAGTTTCAGTTGGTATCATTTCACACCAAACTCCATTCAACTATCTGCTAATTTAATATTCTAGATAAAAGATGCAGTTTCAGCTAATATTAATCCACACCAAACACCATTCAAACATTTGCTAATTTAATATCTTTCTAAATAAAACATAGTTATAGCTGATATGATTCCACACCAAACTCCATTCAAATATCTGTCTATTTTAAATCACACGTGTTTTCCTCATATTATTACTGTTCTTATGGGATTCTGGTCTCTGTAAACCAGGATAAGAGCTGGTCCAGGTTTCTGACGCGACACTTACACGAAGAAAAAGAAAAACTGGAGCCTGTAAAATCCTGATCAGAGTCTGAGTCGACACACCGAGGAAATCAAAAGCTGCAGATTTAAAGAGTCGAAAGGCTGCAGAGCGACTCTCAGTCCCCAGTCAGTCACTTCATTAGCGTCAACAGGCAGGAATCAAACACTCTGAGTGGCTATCACTCACCGAGCGTGTGTGTGTGTGTGTGTGTGTGTGTGTGTGTGTGTGTGTGAGTGTGAGTGTGTGTGTGTGTGTGTGTGTGTGCGTGTGTGAGTGTGTGTGTGTGTGTGTGTGTGTGTGTGTGAGTGTGTGTGTGAGTGTGTGAGTGTGTGTGTGTGACTGACAGGTGGGGAGAGCTACCAGTGTGAGTGCATTAATTAATGACTGACGGCTAAACAGCCACAGCAGTAATAACAGTTAAGCCTGCCGGCGCTCGGGGGCCACACCGACACCGATCGATGGATCAATGCTTGTACTCTCTCACACACACAAACACACACACTCACAGTCAGTCCATCACTTCCTGTACCTGCACACACACACACCTGCTATCCGAACTAGGTGCCCCGACGCCCCCGGCTCGCCTCGATTTTAACGGACATCGAACCTCCAGAGAAGCTCCAGCTTTGTCTTCGTCTCTTTCACCCATTTTATTTTATTTTTTTCCCAGCATGCTCCAGCAGGGGCCTGGATGAGCTCATTAAAGGGTGACCACGGCGGCGGCGGGCGGCGGCTTTGATTGGACCGTCAGGTTTGGCTTTGACAGGTCGGATTAGCGAGGCGCGATTAGGAAGACGGTCCACGTACGGAACGCTAAGCCCGGCTGGGAAGCTCGGGGAGGGAACGCCGCCGTGCATGCTGGGAGAGAAAACAAGGTGAGGACGCCCTCGGCAGCAACTCCAGCCCCGAGACTGAGAACTGAACCGCAGAGCTACCTGGTCCAGCTCACGTCTTTTCACAATAAGACGACGGAAATGCTCGAACAGGAAGCAAAGAGGGACGACTGGTTGCATCTGGTCGACTCTGAGACGGAAACACGGGCAGGAAAAGAAACAAGGATATTCACAAAATACAAAACGCTGCTGAGGAATGTACGTCTACTGGTTTATAAACACAGAAATAGTTTAAGCTCGTCCAGATTCATGTGTGCAGCTCACGTCTTTTCACAATAAAACATCAAGAACAGGCAAAGAGTTGGACTCTACTGTTAAATCTGGTTGACTGGGATTAAAACTGAGGAAATTGATAGGAGAAATAAACAAAATCTGCATCATTCTGCTGCTTAACAAACAGTACGACACATTTAACACTTGTTACAAATGTGCTTTTACTCGTTTATACCTCCAAAAACATTTTAAGCTCGTCCAGATTCATGTGTTCAGCTCACATCTTAACCATGATTTATCTTTAACTGGCTGCTAGATGGACAAAGAATTAGGTTTTAGTTGTTTAAGTCGACGTTTGTTTGACTCTGATATCATTTACAAACGACACCAGACGACTGCAGACAAACTCTTGTACTCTTGTATTTGTCAGATTAAACTCTAAACTGTTTTATTTGAGGTTATTTTAATTCACTGCACTAAAAAAAAAGGTGAGAAGACGTCAGAGTTCTGCAGAATAAACCCACTGCTGGAATCACGTCTCTAAAGATGAACATGAAACTCTCAGGAAGTCGTGAAGAAGTTATTTCAGACTACAGCAGCTCAAACTGTGACGTGTATTTTCATGCTGTATTAATTATTTACTGCACGTATGATCACATCTGATCACTCACTAATGTTTCTCTGAAGCAATGAGACGTTTTGATTTTGATTTTTCAGCTTTTCTGAGCATGAAAACAGAGAAACCTTCAGGTTAAAGCCGCCCTGCTCGTTTCCTACAAACATCCTGCCTCTAAAGTCAAACTTGTGTCAAAGAGCTTCTCATAAAAACACATTTTTGTTTGAGTTTAATGTGAAAAATGTTCTAAATAAGCAACAAAACCTAATAAATCAGCTTTAAACTTTGTGTCCTCTGATGAAACACCAAATTTCAAACGGCAAAAATGCAAAATGTGGTGTTTATTTTCATGTTTTTACATTCTGTTAAATATCTGCTGCACATGTGATCATTTATAGATTAAATTAATGGGTTTTGTTGGTTTTTTTGCATGAAAACACAGAAACTTCATGGTGTCTATGAGCTTCTTCTACAAACAGATTTTAGTTTGAGTTAAATGTGAGAACGTTCGTCCCTCCTCTCTGAGTCCACCAGGACCTCAACCCATAAAGCTGCAGGTGAAAACAGGCGTTTAAAGGGAGGCCGTGGCTCCTTTAGTGTCCAGCTGCCGGTCAGACTTTATCACCAGGAGGAAACCAGGAGGTGAAGCCAGAGTTTAGACAATAGAAGGAGGGAGGAGCAGGAGGAGGAGCAGGAGGAGGAGGATGGAGGGATGAAGGACGACTGATGGGCTTTATGGGCCAGTTTTGGCAGAGCAGCGTCTTCGCTCGGCTGGCGTGAAGAAGACTCAGGGGCGTCTTTACCGAGCTGCTGTTAGGCGTTAAATGAACACCTGGACAGGAGGAGGAGGAGGAGGAGGAGGAAGAGGAGGGGGAGGAAGAGGAGGAGAAGGAAGAGGAGGGGGAGGAAGAGGAGGAGGAGGAGGAAAACGAAGAAGAAGAGGAGCAGGAGAAAGAAGAGGAGGATGAAGAAGACTCAGGGGCGTCTTTACCGAGCTGCCGTTAGTTAAAGGAACACCTGGACAGGAGGAGGAGGAGGAGGAGGAGGAGGAAGAGGAGGGGGAGGAGGAGAGGAAGAAGAGGAGGAGGAGGAGGAGGAGGAGGAGGAGGAAGAGGAGGGGAGGAGGAAGAGGAGGGGGAGGAAGAGGAGGAGAGGAAGAAGAGGAGGAGGAGGAGGAGGAAGAGGACACAGACAGGAAGAGACAGGAAGAGGAAGAGGAGGATGAAGAAGGAAGCTCCTGATGATCTAATAAAATCAGGTGAACCTTTTTAACTCCAGGAGATTACTACAGTCAGAGTACTACAGTCAGAGTACTACAGTCAGAGTACTACAGTCAGAGTACTACAGTCAGAGTACTACAATCAGAGTACTACAGTCACAGTACTACAATCAGAGTACTACAATCAGAGTACTACAATCAGAGTACTACAATCAGAGTACTACAGTCACAGTACTACAGTCAGAGTACTACAGTCAGAGTACTACAATCAGAGTACTACAGTCTCAGTACTACAGTCAGAGTACTACAGTCTCAGTACTACAATCAGAGTACTACAGTCTCAGTACTACAATCAGAGTACTACAGTCAGAGTACTACAGTCAGAGTACTACAATCAGAGTACTACAGTCACAGTACTACAATCAGAGTACTACAGTCAGAGTACTACAGTCAGAGTACTACAATCAGAGTACTACAGTCTCAGTACTACAGTCAGAGTACTACAGTCAGAGTACTACAGTCACAGTACTACAATCAGAGTACTACAATCAGAGTACTACAGTCAGAGTACTACAGTCACAGTACTACAATCAGAGTACTACAATCAGAGTACTACAATCAGAGTACTACAGTCAGAGTACTACAGTCACAGTACTACAATCAGAGTACTACAGTCACTAGTACTACAATCAGAGTACTACAATCAGAGTACTACAATCAGAGTACTACAGTCACTACTAGTCAGAGTACTACAGTCAGAGTACTACAATCAGAGTACTACAGTCTCAGTACTACAGTCAGAGTACTACAGTCTCAGTACTACAATCAGAGTACTACAGTCTCAGTACTACAATCAGAGTACTACAGTCAGAGTACTACAGTCAGAGTACTACAATCAGAGTACTACAGTCTCAGTACTACAATCAGAGTACTACAGTCAGAGTACTACAGTCAGAGTACTACAATCAGAGTACTACAGTCTCAGTACTACAATCAGAGTACTACAGTCAGAGTACTACAGTCAGAGTACTACAATCAGAGTACTACAGTCTCAGTACTACAGTCAGAGTACTACAGTCAGAGTACTACAGTCACAGTACTACAATCAGAGTACTACAATCAGAGTACTACAGTCAGAGTACTACAGTCACAGTACTACAATCAGAGTACTACAATCAGAGTACTACAATCAGAGTACTACAGTCAGAGTACTACAGTCACAGTACTACAATCAGAGTACTACAGTCAGAGTACTACAGTCACAGTACTACAATCAGAGTACTACAATCAGAGTACTACAGTCAGAGTACTACAGTCAGAGTACTACAGTCACAGTACTACAGTCACAGTACTACAATCAGAGTACTACAATCAGAGTACTACAGTCAGAGTACTACAGTCACAGTACTACAATCAGAGTACTACAATCAGAGTACTACAGTCAGAGTACTACAGTCAGAGTACTACAGTCAGAGTACTACAGTCAGAGTACTACAATCAGAGTACTACAATCAGAGTACTACAGTCAGAGTACTACAATCAGAGTACTACAGTCAGAGTACTACAATCAGAGTACTACAGTCAGAGTACTACAATCAGAGTACTACAGTCACAGTACTACAGTCACAGTACTACAATCAGAGTACTACAATCAGAGTACTACAGTCAGAGTACTACAGTCAGAGTACTACAATCAGAGTACTACAATCAGAGTACTACAGTCACAGTACTACAATCAGAGTACTACAGTCACAGTACTACAATCAGAGTACTACAGTCACAGTACTACAATCAGAGTACTACAATCAGAGTACTACAGTCACAGTACTACAATCAGAGTACTGTACCCTTGTATTAATGTATTAAACTCAGGTAGCTGGTAGTGTGTTCTATATGTTCCATGTGTTCTATGTGTTCCGTGTGTTCTATATGTTCTATATGTTCCGTGTGTTCTATATGTTCCATGTGTTCTATATGTTCCACGTGTTCCATGTGTTCTATATGTTCTATATGTTCCGTGTGTTCCACATGTTCTATATGTTCCGTGTGTTCTATATGTTCTATATGTTCCATGTGTTCTATATGTTCCACGTGTTCCATGTGTTCTATATGTTCCACGTGTTCCATGTGTTCTATATGTTCTATATGTTCTGTGTGTTCTATATGTTCTATATGTTCCATGTGTTCTATATGTTCTGTGTGTTCTATATGTTCCACGTGTTCCATGTGTTCTATATGTTCTGTGTGTTCTATATGTTCTATATGTTCCATGTGTTCTATATGTTCTGTGTGTTCTATATGTTCTATATGTTCCATGTGTTCTATATGTTCTGTGTGTTCTATATGTTCCACGTGTTCCATGTGTTCCGTGTGTTCTATATGTTCTATATGTTCCACGTGTTCTATATGTTCTGTGTGTTCTATGTTCCATGTGTTCCGTGTGTTCTATATGTTCCGTGTCTTCTATATGTTCCGTGTCTTCTATATGTTCTATATGTTCCGTGTGTTCTATATGTTCCATGTGTTCTATATGTTCTATATGTTCCATGTGTTCTATATGTCCCATGTGTTTTATATGTTCTATATGTTCTATAAGTTCCGTGTGTTCCGTGTGTCTGCTGTACCGTCCTGCTCTGCTCTAGTCTCATGCTTCCCTCCTCTGATCTAACTCTATTGACTGACTGTACTGACACTGACCACCTGTTCTTACAGAGAGCTGCTCTGTCTCCAGGTGGGTCTGGACCAGGTAAAGACCTGCTCTGTTTCCAGGTGGGTCTGGACCAGGTAAAGACCTGCTCTGTTTCCAGGTGGGTCTGGACCAGGTAAAGAGCCGTTCTGTTTACCAGGTAAAGAGCTGTTCTTACGGTGCTGCTCTACCTGGAGCTGCAGCAGGTGAGGCAGCGTTCAGGTGGCTGCACGTCTGGATTAGCTGTAGCTAAGGCTCTCCGCCGGCCTCCCTGAGCGTCACCCAGCCAGCTTAAGTTAAGGTGCAGCGACTGGCGCTGATTTGCATAAGTAATTAGCTAATGTGCTGTTCAATTTCTCCCCATCTGGCTCGCCGAGCTACACCTCATTCCTCAAATTGACAGGCCGGTCACTATCGCGAGCCGCACGGCAACAAGGCGCCCACCAAATTAATTTGTCAACCTTCTCCTGTAATGGGACGTTCACCTTGAAAACTCAATTTACCTGAGGAGGTGAGAGTCCGAGAGGAGGCGAGCGAAGGAGCGAAGGAGCGACTGAACGACTGAACGACTGAACAACTGAGCGACTGAACAGACCGCAGCTGAAGATTTCAGAAAAATAAACTCTGAGAAGCAGAGAGCCGCCGACAGCAGGGGAGATTAAAGGAGGGAAGGTCAGCAGCAGAAACCTGCAGCCTGGACTCACCAACCACACATCAGCTGATCGATCAATCAGCTGATCGATCAGGAGCTGAGATCACCGGTCCAACCTACCAGGACTAACAGAACCAGAACCACCCGGACTACCTGAGGAGGAGACAACACGCCGCCCCTCGTCTGTCTGCTTCGTCTGGCTCTGGTTGAAAGCTCCTCCATCCTGACTGCACCTGGAGAACCGCTGGGCTCAGAACGGCTCCAGCTTTAACTCATATAAAAGGTTGGACGGAGAAGGAAAGGCTTTTATTTTGAAAGAGCCACTCATCCGATCTTTTCCGATTATTAAATGTTTGAGTTCAAGATTCAAACAACCTCATGTTAAAATGTACATTAAACTGGTCCAGTCGTGTCCAGTCTGCTCCCTGCACTCTAAAAACTACACATGAAGATGAAACCGTTCGCATAAAGCTTTAAAGACGACTCCTAATTAAGTTATAATTAAATCATGTTCAACCAACAAGCTGCTTTTAATGTGGAGGAATCCGCTTTTCCTCTGCAGTCACAGATGTTTTAATGATAACGAAGGTTTTTCACTGATTAATCTTAAATTCAGTTGTTCCACGTCGTTTAAAAGCAGTTTTACAGTGTTGTGTTTTTATTACCATAATTATTCACACAGGCTTTAAAGTTGGCAGATTAAAAACTAAGCAAGTCGACTGATTTACAAACATTATTTTAATAGTTTGACTTAATGATGATGCATCAACTTGATATCGTGTGTAAATTAAACTGCTAGTTGGTTTTAAACTAAACTCAAGTTGAGGTTTTGGTTTAACAAAATTAATCTCTTGGCTAAAAACAAACCAACAAAATACCAATAACAATAACAATACCAATACCAATAACACAGCGTCTGAGTCGATCTTTTTTAATTCAGTTAACTATAAATTAAACAGTGTTCAACCAACAATCGACACTGAGTTATTAGAAGGAGCCTCTCCTCTAATTAAAGTTGATTTTCAGCATAAATACCAACATAAATAAAGCTTTTAGGTTAATTAATCATTTTAACTAAATTCTCCAACTAGACTTTTATTAATTTAATTCAAATTTAAAATATTTAATTAACATAATTAAGCCCACCAGTCTAGATAAGCCCTTTAAACGTGCTCTAGCTCGGCCTCGCTGCTCCGTCCTGCTTGGTTCTGCTGGTCTCTACTAAACACTCAAGATGGCCGCCACAGTCCCCCCGGTCCCCCCCACCGTAGGGAGTCGAGACGCCGGGGAGAAACGTCGTCATCAAAAACAGAAACACGGCGTCGAACGTTTGGGACGGGGAAGGAGTCCGTCACCACAACGAGCCACATGATGACACCAGCAGGGGAGAGGTCCTCCGGTCTGGGACGTCCTACTGGGGCCTTCAGGGTCACCTGGTGGACCGGGGGAGCTAGACGGTAAACCTCAGCCCCCCCCGGATACACTGGACACAGCCAGAGACAGAGTAGCTGTGTGTGTGTGTGTAGTTGTGTGTATGTGGTTCTGCGTGTGTAATTGTGTGTGTGTGCGGTTCTGGGTATGTCGTTGTGTACCTGTGTGTGTGCGTGTTTGTGTGGTTGTGGGTGTGTGTGTGTAAATGTGTATGTGTGTAGTTGAGTGTGTGTGTAGTTGTGTGTATGTAATTGTGTATGTGTGTAGTTGTGTGTGTGTGTGTGTGTGTGTGTGTAGTTGTGTGTGTGTGTGTGTAGTTGTGTGTGTGTAGTTGTGTGTGTGTGTGATTGTGTGTGTGTGTGTGTAGTTGTGTGTGTGTGTGTGTAGTTGTGTGTGTGTGTGTGTGTGATTGTGTGTGTGTGTGTGTGTAGTTGTGTGTGTGTGTGTAGTTGTGTGTGTGTGTGTGTGTGTGTGTGTGTGATTCTGTGTGTGTGTGTAGTTGTGTGTGTGTGTGTGTGTGTGATTGTGTGTGTGTGTGTGATTGTGTGTGTGTGTAGTTGTGTGTATGTGTTCGGGGACCAGACTCAGGGAAATGGGCCAAAAAGTGAATGTAATGAAACCCCCCAAATTAATTTTCAGTCTCATCTTCAGCTGCAGGCGGATGGAGGGGGGAGGAGGGGGGAGGAGGGGAGGGGGGGATGCCGAGGGACGAGGGACTCTGACGGAGAGCAGGATGAAGAGAGAGAAGGGGGGAGGCAGGTGTAGAGGAAGAGACAAAGGGAAGAACCAGGAGACAGAAGAAGCCGCCTGTAGTCCACCAGTCTATCAGTCCACCAGTCTATCAGTCCACCAGTCTATCAGTCCACCAGTCCATCAGTCCACCAGTCTATCAGTCCACCAGTCTATCAGTCCACCAGTCCATCAGTCCACCAGTCTATCAGTCCACCAGTCCATCAGTCCACCAGTCCACCATTCAACCAGTCTATCAGTCCACCAGTCCACCAGTCCACCAGTCTATCAGTCCACCAGTCCACCATTCAACCAGTCTACCAGTCCACCAGTCTATCAGTCCACCAGTCTATCAGTCCACCAGTCCACCATTCAACCAGTCTACCAGTCCACCAGTCTATCAGTCCACCAGTCCATCAGTCCACCAGTCCATCAGTCCACCAGTCTATCAGTCCACCAGTCTATCAGTCCACCAGTCCATCAGTCCACCAGTCTATCAGTCCACCAGTCCACCATTCAACCAGTCTATCAGTCCACCAGTCCATCAGTCCACCAGTCCACCATTCAACCAGTCTACCAGTCCACCAGTCCACCAGTCCACCAGTCTATCAGTCCACCAGTCCACCAGTCTATCAGTCCACCAGTCCACCAGTCCACCATTCAACCAGTCCACCAGTCTATCAGTCCACCAGTCTATCAGTCCACCAGTCCACCAGTCCACCAGTCTATCAGTCCACCAGTCCACCAGTCCACCAGTCCACCAGTCCACCAGTCCACCAGTCTATCAGTCCACCAGTCCACCAGTCTATCAGTCCACCAGTCTATCAGTCCACCAGTCCACCAGTCTATCAGTCTATCAGTCCACCAGTCTATCAGTCCACCAGTCTATCAGTCTATCAGTCCACCAGTCTATCAGTCTATCAGTCCACCATTCAACCAGTCCACCAGTCTATCAGTCCACCAGTCTATCAGTCCACCAGTCCACCAGTCCACCAGTCTATCAGTCCACCAGTCTATCAGTCTATCAGTCCACCAGTCTATCAGTCCACCATTCAACCAGTCCACCAGTCTATCAGTCTATCAGTCCACCAGTCTATCAGTCCACCAGTCTATCAGTCCACCAGTCTATCAGTCCACCAGTCTATCAGTCCACCAGTCTATCAGTCTATCAGTCCACCAGTCCACCAGTCTATCAGTCCACCAGTCTATCAGTCTATCAGTCCACCAGTCTATCAGTCCACCATTCAACCAGTCCACCAGTCCACCAGTCTATCAGTCCACCAGTCCATCAGTCCACCAGTCTATCAGTCTATCAGTCCACCAGTCCACCAGTCTATCAGTCCACCAGTCTATCAGTCTATCAGTCCACCAGTCTATCAGTCCACCAGTCTATCAGTCCACCATTCAACCAGTCCACCAGTCCACCAGTCTATCAGTCCACCAGTCTATCAGTCCACCAGTCTATCAGTCCACCAGTCTATCAGTCTATCAGTCCACCAGTCTATCAGTCTATCAGTCCACCATTCAACCAGTCCACCAGTCTATCAGTCCACCAGTCTATCAGTCCACCAGTCTATCAGTCCACCAGTCTATCAGTCCACCAGTCTATCAGTCTATCAGTCCACCAGTCTATCAGTCCACCAGTCCACCAGTCCACCAGTCTATCAGTCCACCAGTCCACCATTCAACCAGTCTACCAGTCCACCAGTCCATCAGTCCACCAGTCTATCAGTCCACCAGTCTATCAGTCCACCAGTCCATCAGTCCACCAGTCTATCAGTCCACCAGTCCACCATTCAACCAGTCTATCAGTCCACCAGTCCATCAGTCCACCAGTCCACCATTCAACCAGTCTACCAGTCCACCAGTCCACCAGTCCACCAGTCTATCAGTCCACCAGTCCACCAGTCTATCAGTCCACCAGTCCACCAGTCCACCAGTCAACCAGTCCACCAGTCTATCAGTCCACCAGTCTATCAGTCCACCAGTCCACCAGTCCACCAGTCTATCAGTCCACCAGTCCACCAGTCCACCAGTCCACCAGTCCACCAGTCCACCAGTCTATCAGTCCACCAGTCCACCAGTCTATCAGTCCACCAGTCTATCAGTCCACCAGTCCACCAGTCTATCAGTCTATCAGTCCACCAGTCTATCAGTCCACCAGTCTATCAGTCCACCAGTCTATCAGTCTATCAGTCCACCATTCAACCAGTCCACCAGTCTATCAGTCCACCAGTCTATCAGTCCACCAGTCCACCAGTCCACCAGTCTATCAGTCCACCAGTCTATCAGTCTATCAGTCCACCAGTCTATCAGTCCACCAGTCTATCAGTCCACCAGTCTATCAGTCTATCAGTCCACCAGTCTATCAGTCCACCATTCAACCAGTCCACCAGTCTATCAGTCCACCAGTCTATCAGTCCACCAGTCCACCAGTCTATCAGTCCACCAGTCTATCAGTCTATCAGTCCACCAGTCTATCAGTCTATCAGTCCACCAGTCTATCAGTCCACCAGTCTATCAGTCCACCATTCAACCAGTCTATCAGTCCACCAGTCTATCAGTCCACCATTCAACCAGTCTATCAGTCCACCAGTCTATCAGTCCACCAGTCTATCAGTCCACCAGTCTATCAGTCCACCAGTCCACCATTCAACCAGTCCACCATTCAACCAGTCCACCATTCAACCAGTCTATCAGTCCACCAGTCTATCAGTCCACCAGTCCATCAGTCCACCAGTCCATCAGTCCACCAGTCCATCAGTCCACCAGTCCACCAGTCTACCAGTCCACAAGTCCATCAGTCCACCAGTCCACCATTCAACCAGTCTATCAGTCCACCAGTCTATCAGTCCACCAGTCTATCAGTCCACCAGTCCATCAGTCCACCAGTCCATCAGTCCACCAGTCCATCAGTCCACCAGTCCATCAGTCCATCAGTCCACCAGTCCACCATTCAACCAGTCTATCAGTCCACCATTCAACCAGTCCATCAGTCCACCAGTCTATCAGTCCACCAGTCCACCAGTCCATCAGTCCACCATTCAACCAGTCCACCAGTCTATCAGTCCACCATTCAACCAGTCCACCAGTCTATCAGTCCACCAGTCTATCAGTCCACCAGTCCACCAGTCTATCAGTCTACCAGTCCACCAGTCCACCATTCAACCAGTCCACCAGTCTATCAGTCCACCAGTCCACCAGTCCACCAGTCCATCAGTCCACCAGTCCACCAGTCTATCAGTCTACCAGTCCACCAGTCCACCATTCAACCAGTCCACCAGTCTATCAGTCCACCAGTCCACCAGTCTATCAGTCTACCAGTCCACCAGTCCACCATTCAACCAGTCCACCAGTCTATCAGTCCACCAGTCTATCAGTCCACCAGTCCACCAGTCTATCAGTCTACCAGTCCACCAGTCCACCATTCAACCAGTCCACCAGTCTATCAGTCCACCAGTCTATCAGTCTACCAGTCCACCAGTCCACCATTCAACCAGTCCACCAGTCTATCAGTCCACCAGTCTATCAGTCTACCAGTCCACCAGTCCACCATTCAACCAGTCCACCAGTCTATCAGTCCACCAGTCTATCAGTCCACCAGTCTATCAGTCCACCAGTCTATCAGTCCACCAGTCTATCAGTCTATCAGTCCACCAGTCCACCAGTCCACCAGTCTATCAGTCTATCAGTCCACCAGTCTATCAGTCTATCAGTCCACCAGTCCACCATTCAACCAGTCTATCAGTCCACCAGTCCACCAGTCCACCAGTCAGCAGGTCTGAGAACAGCTCAGTGAGCGACCACTACAAGCTGAAGGAGGAATCAGATGAACTAGAGAAACTCCAAGACGTCGTTTAAACCCGGTCTGAAGAACGACGTGGACTTTATGAGGCAAACCTGACATGTTAAATATAAATGTTTATAAGGGATTTAAAACACGACGGGAGATAAACCAAAACTAGAGCAGTCAGTCGATTAAATATGTACTCGTGATTAATCCCACATTTATATCTGCAGCTGCAGGAACCTTTAATGTGAAAATCTAGTAGCTGGAGATACATCCAGCATGGAGGAACATCTAGTAGCTGGAGATACATCCAGCATGGAGGAACATGTAGTAGCTGGAGATACATCCAACATGGAGGAACATCTAGTAGCTGGAGATACATCCAGCATGGAGGAACATCTAGTAGCTGGAGATACATCCAGCATGGAGGAACGTCTAGTAGCTGGAGATACATCCAGCATGGAGGAACATCTAGTAGCTGGAGATACATCCAGCATGGAGGAACATCTAGTAGCTTGAGATACATCCAGCATGGAGGAACGTCTAGTAGCTGGAGATACATCCAGCATGGAGGAACGTCTAGTAGCTGGAGATACATCCAGCATGGAGGAACATCTAGTAGCTGGAGATACATCCAGCATGGAGGAACATCTAGTAGCTGGAGATACATCCAGCATGGAGGAACATCTAGTAGCTGGAGATACATCCAGCATGGAGGAACATCTAGTAGCTGGAGATGGATCCAGATTTATTCCTCTTGTCCTTCAAAGGTCCACTAAGGATCATGACCGCATGTTGTTCTGACGTGTTTAACCAGCATGTTGGCGTGTTGAGGCCCACTGCTGACATGTTGACAGATCCACTAATAAACACAGTCCAAGAGCTTTTAGGTCCAAACATTAGAACCATGGAACCATGTGTCATGTTACATGTCTGACTATGATGCTGACCTTCTGAGTCACACGTCTGACATGACGAACAGCAGAGATGCCTTTACATCCGTGTTATGTCCTCCAGAAACCAGCTCCAGATCAACCACGTGGTCGTTTTAACACGTCTGACCTGCATAGTGACTTCATGAGTCCAAACCCTGACTTTATTAATCCACATGTTCACATTCACCGCTCCTCCATCAGCGTCTCCACAGACGTAGAGATGGAAAAACCTGAAGGTAGAGACAGACAGGTAGGGGAGGGACGACACCTGTCTGTCTCTGTATCTGTCTGTCTGTATCTGTCTGTATCTGTCTGTCTGTATCTGTCTGTCTGTATCTGTCTGTATCTGTCTGTCTTTATCTGTCTGTCTGTATCTGCCTGTCTGTATCTGCCTGTCTGTCTGTATCTGTCTGTCTGTATCTGTCTGTCTGTATCTGTCTGTCTGTCTGTATCTGCCTGTCTGTCTGTATCTGTCTGTCTGTATCTGTCTGTCTGTATCTGCCTGTCTGTCTGTATCTGTCTGTCTGTATCTGTCTGTCTGTATCTGTCTGTCTGTCTTTATCTGTCTGTCTGTATCTGCCCGTCTGTCTGTATCTGTCTGTATCTGTCTGTCTTTATCTGTCTGTCTGTATCTGCCTGTCTGTCTGTATCTGTCTGTCTGTCTGTATCTGCCTGTCTGTCTTTATCTGTCTGTCTGTCTGTATCTGCCTGTCTGTCTGTATCTGTCTGTCTGTATCTGTCTGTCTGTCTGTATCTGCCTGTCTGTCTGTATCTGTCTGTCTGTCTGTATCTGTCTGTCTGTATCTGTCTGTCTGTCTTTATCTGTCTGTCTGTCTGTATCTGTCTGTCTGTATCTGCCCGTCTGTCTGTATCTGTCTGTATCTGTCTGTCTTTATCTGTCTGTCTGTATCTGCCTGTCTGTCTCTGTCTGTATCTGTCTGTCTTTATCTGTCTGTCTGTATCTGCCCGTCTGTCTGTATCTGTCTGTATCTGTATGTCTTTATCTGTCTGTCTGTATCTGCCTGTCTGTCTTTATCTGTCTGTCTGTATCTGTATCTGTCTGTCTGTCTGTCTGTATCTGCCTGTCTGTCTTTATCTGTCTGTCTGTCTGTATCTGCCTGTCTGTCTGTATCTGTCTGTCTGTATCTGTCTGTCTGTCTGTATCTGCCTGTCTGTCTGTATCTGTCTGTCTGTATCTGTCTGTCTGTCTGTATCTGTCTGTCTGTATCTGTCTGTCTGTCTTTATCTGTCTCTCTGTCTGTCTTTATCTGTCTGTCTGTATCTGTATCTGTCTGTCTGTCTTTATCTGTCTGTCTGTCTGTCTTTATCTGTCTGTCTGTCTGTATCTGTCTGTCTGTCTTTATCTGTCTCTCTGTCTGTCTTTATCTGTCTGTCTGTATCTGTATCTGTCTGTCTGTCTTTATCTGTCTGTCTGTCTGTCTTTATCTGTCTGTCTGTATCTGTATCTGTCTGTCTGTCTTTATCTGTCTGTCTGTCTGTCTTTATCTGTCTGTCTGTATCTGTATCTGTCTGTCTCTCTGCCTCATTCAGCTGTTCTCTTATTAAATTCCTTTGTACTGGGAGGCTTTTCACTCCACCAGCTGCCACCTCGCTGTGAGCTCAGTGTGTCGCTAAAACACACACACACACACACACACACACACACATAAAGTTTGTTTTGTGTCAACTCCTGCACGTGTGTGTGTGTGTGTGTGTGTGTGTGTGTGTGTGTGTGTGTGTGTGTGTGCATTAAGCTAACATAGCTATTAGCTTTGATAGCAGTGGCCCTCCCATATGGCGAGCTAGCGCTGCTCTTTAATGTAGCATAGCATGGCCCTGATGTTGCTATGGCTCCAGCGGTGCCTCCCCTCCCTCCTCCTCACCCCTCCTCACCCCCCTCCATCCCCGCTGCCATTTAGCTCTCCCTTCCACGGCGCCACATGCCGCCGCGACCTTGGCGTTTTCCAGCGGCACGCCCGCTGCCATCTGCAGGCAGCAGGCTTGGGCAGTAAAGCATCGCGACCCCGAGTTTTTTGGGCCCCGTTACGCCTCCGCCAGGGGCCCCGGCCAGATGGCACTACCCACTAAGAGGGGTTTTACTGCGGGGCTGAAGGAAGACGACTGCGGGCAGGCAGAGGATGAACTCCCCCCTCCTCCTCCTGCATGGAGCTGCCAAGTCTCAGCTCCGCTCGCCTCCAAAACGCAGCCGCTTCAATATTTCAGTCATGATTATCCTGCAGCAGATGATCCGCTAGCAGCCAGAAGGGCAGAGAGGAGGACCGCCGCCCTGCCCAGAACCCACTGCTGCTCCCCAGTCTGCAGCTTCACCAACACGACAGGTGAGAGGAGCTTCACTCACAAACACATTCAGAGATAAACCAGCTGTCTGAGCTATCTGACAGAGAAACCACACAGCTGCATCCTGAAGAATCCAAACCGTACTTTACTGATCAGGACAGTAAACTCACCTGCATGCTCACCTCAGTAAACTCACCTGCATGCTCACCTCAGTAAACTCACCTGCATGCTCACCTCAGTAAACTCACCTGCATGCTCACCTCAGTAAACTCACCTGCATGCTCACCTCTGTAAACTCACCTGCATGCTCACCTCTGACCTCTGTGGAGCTTCAGCTAAACAACCTGCTGCAACACAGTGATCAACACTACAGAGCACAACGAACTCACTGAGAGTCGACGAGCGGAGAGAAGCTCCAGGAGCCGATGGACAGACGAACCCTTCAGGACCAGTTCTACTGAAACCGTGTTCAACCAGCAGACTGAGTCCAACATCCACCACAGCAGCAGAGAGCTGGTGGTCTGTCTGGACGTCACCAGGTAAACAGGAACCATCAGACCAGAGCTTTTATCACGTGGCAGAACCGACCGCTCAGAATGTTATAAACACGCATTTAATACTCAGTAGAAATAAGACAACACTGTAAGAAGGAGAGAAAACTGGAAGCAAGGAGAAAATAAACAAACTGTAAATATCAGTGACATTAAATTCAGCACCACAGAGCAGTTTAATAATCTAACATCAGATCAGCCGTCGTTAAAATGCTGCTGTTTGATGAGGGCCTTATTTACAGTCAACATGTAGTTTAACACATTCATCTGTGACTTTACTACATTTGATCTGTAATTAAACAGATAAATGTTTAATTACAAGTTAAGAAAAAGAAAATATATATTTTACTGATTTAAATACCACAGAAATAGTGAAATAGTGTCACCTAAACGTCAAATATTGTGAAAGAACGAATTATTTTTTGTAAAAATGGATTTTTGACTATTTTATTTACTTCTTTAAGTCAACATGTAAATTTATTTTTTTTTACTAGATATTATCTGTAATTTAACAAAACTAGAAAAACCTGTAAATTAACTATTTATTTATTTATTTACCATTTTTCAATCCTCAATATTCATAAATTTTCTTCCACATAACGGCAAATGTCTCTGAAATAATTATTTTATTATTGGATTTAAATTTACAGCAAAACCTTGTAAAAGAAAAGATTACTTTTGGTAAAATTAGACTTTTAATTACTTAGAAAAGACAGTTTTGGTCATTATTGTTGTTGTTTTTTGTTTGTTTCCTAGTCAACGTGTAAATTAACACTGTTTTCTGTGATTTTATGAGATATTATCTGAAACTTACCTAAACTGGAAAATCAGCAAAAGCAAATGTCTGTAAAATAAAGTTTTGTAGATTTAAATACAGTAAAAACTGTAATTTTACGGCTAAACTTAATTTACCAAAGCAGGTAAAACTGTTAAATACCTGTAAACGTTTGAAATTACACTGACTTTGTTTACAGCTCGTGTGCAGACATGCAGCTTCATCATCAGCTGTTACTGAGACACCTCTGGGCTGTTAGCTCGTGGCTAACGGCTAACACATCCCAGTGAGAAATAGCAGTTAGCATTGTGTTAAACTAGCATTATGCTAGTCCAAAAGCTAGCGTGTGTTGATTCACATTTCATTCACTTACTCACTAATCTGGTTTATTTAGTCTTAATTCACCTGGAAATGCAGATGAACTCTGGATGTGAGATAAACTCTGCGTCCGTTTGATTCGTCTCATTCCTATTTAAACCTTCCACCTCTGCAGGATCAATAAAGGTCATCGGATCGATCGCTCCAACATTTATTTATCCGGATATTTTGCTGAATAAAAATGATTTACCTCCAGTGTCTGCCTCAGCTCCACTCTCATCTCACTCCGCCGTTTTATTTTGTTATGTTTCTGCATTTTAAAAACTCTTATTTTGGAGGGTCTCTATTGATTTGAGATGTTTTAATGGATGCTGAGGAAAACCTTTGTTAAGATGCTTCATGCAGCTGAACTCAGAGCAAACACACACACACACAGACACACACACACACCGACACACACACACACACACACACACACACACACACACACACACACCGACACACACAGTCTGTCATTAGTGTCTGTCAGCAGGCGGATCAGCTGAGAGAAAAATAAGAAAACTGTGCTGGTGGTCAGGAGGAAAATCAATACGTCCATCTTTACTGTATGGAGGGGAGGGGGGGAGGAGGGGGAGGAGGGGGAGGAGGGGGGAGACGAGGAAGAGGAGGTGGAAGGGAGGAAGAGAGGATTCTGGGTAAACCCTGTCTTCAAATTACCTCGAAAAAACAACAAAAATATCATTATCACTGTTGGTGTGTGTGTTTGAGTGTGTGTGTGTTTCAGTGCATGAGTGTGTACATGCGTGTGTGTACTTCCCTCTATTAATGTGTATTATTGTTACAACAAGCAAATATTTACAGATTTTCAAAATAAAATCAATAGACGTGTGCTGCTGGTAGCGACGGGTGAATGTTTACAGATTTAAAATCAATCAGCCTGATCGATCAGATGGGACTAAACTTGAACTGATTGAGTGTGCACGTGTTTGTGTCGTTAATTTCAGTGCATGAGTGTGCACATGCATGTGTGTATTTTCCACTATATGTGTGTGTATTATTAACAACAGGTGAACGTTCAGACTTTCAAAATAAAATCTAACTAATCAATCACATGGAACTAAATCAACTCGAATTGATCGTGTGTGTGTGTGTGTGTGTGTGTGTTGGCATATTTCAGTGCATGAGTGTGTACATGCATGTGTGTATTTTCTACTATAAATGTGTATTATCCGTTACAACAGTAGTATATATATATATATATATACAGCCTTTCTCTATTAAATCAATCAACTGATCGATCAAATAGAACTGAATAAACTTCAATTGATTGTGTATCTGTGTGTGTGTTTGTGTGTCAGTACATGTCAGTGCATGTGTGTGTACAATCATGTGTGTATTTTATTTTCCACTAAATGTGTATTAATGTAAACAATAATTACAGATTTTTGATATAAAATCAATCAAACTGATCGATCAGATGGGACTGAATTACCTTGAGCTGACTGTGTATATCAGTGTGTATTTCACTGCACGAGTGTGTACATGCATGTGTGTATTCTCCACTGTAAATGTCTATTATTGTCATGTTACATGGGGTGAATGTTTACATATCGTTGTCTTAAAATCAATCAAGTGATCGGTAAAATAGGACTGAATGGACTTGAATTGATTGTGTGTGTGTGTGTGTGTGTGTGTGTGTTTGTGTTTGAAGGACACACACACAGACGTGCACACACACATGCACTGATCCTGGTGATCAGTTTCCAACACAACGTCTTTGTCCAGACGGGAGGTCAACAAATCCTGTCAGCTCATCCGACTGTGTGTAAAGATGTGAGTTGTTGTGTATTAGTGTGCATGTGTGTGTGGTATGTATGTGTGTGTGTGGTACGTGTGTGTGTGGTATGTACGTGTGTGTGTGTGTGTGTGTGTGTGGGTTCATCTGAGGGCTATTAGCCTCCACGTTAGCTCCCGTTAGCGT
The DNA here is from genome assembly GCA_024666655.1 of Dascyllus trimaculatus. Taxonomy (NCBI): domain Eukaryota; kingdom Metazoa; phylum Chordata; class Actinopteri; family Pomacentridae; genus Dascyllus; species Dascyllus trimaculatus. The sequence continues at coordinate 37,101,311 of CM045457.1, forward strand.
CTCATCTCCATCTCATAGAGAATAAATAAAGAAGACTTTATTCCTCAGATTCACCCAAAAGAACAGGAGGGGGGAGGAACGGGGGGGAGGAACAGGGGGGAGGAACAGGGGGAGGGGGGAGGCAATGAAGAAAAAAACGCAGAAGAAGAAAATCTCCAATTCATTGAGATCAAGTCAATAACACTGTAATATTTATGAAGGCTGGAAGCCAGGCTGCCCTAAAACCCAAACTCCAGCAATCCTGAATTATAAATTGGTATTGATTTGTGTTGTGGGTGAGTGAGCTGCAGAGTATGTGTGTGTGTGTGTGTGTGTGTGTGTGTGTGTGTGTGTGTGTGTGTGTGTGTGTGTGTGTGTGTGTGCAGCAGCAGGATGCAGCTCTGCTCAGCTGCTCGATTGTTTTCACGCTTTCACAGGAAAAAAATAAATAAAGAAAGAAATTGTGGAGCTGCTTGTTTGGCAACAGTTTGGAAGGGCGAGGGAGGAGGAGGAGGTGAAGCTGTGTGTGTGCACCTGAGCTCAGGTGTGTGAGTCTCCGTCACGTCTGTGTGTGCACAGGTCGGAGTAAAGTTCGACCTGCTGGAAGCTCAACGTTGACTTCCTAAACGCTGGATGTGACCTTCATCCGTCCAGCGGTCGTCCCCATACAGAAGTCCCTTCAGTATTCCTGAGATTTTACAGCGCTGCAGTTGTTTGCTTGTTGTTGTGTTTGTGAGCTCGCTGTCTGTACCTGAGCTCAGGTGTGTGAGTCTTAGTCACATCAGTGTGTAAATGTTGGAAGCTCAGTGCTAACTTCCTAAAAGCAGAATGTGACCTTCATGTGGCCTCCATCAGCCAGAAGCAGCCTTCAGCCCCATACAGAACTCCATTCAGTTTTCATGCGATTTTAAAGCTCTTTGGCTGTTTTCACCCCAGCTCAAGGACATGATGATGATGATGATGATGATGATGATGATGATGATGATGATGATGATGATGATGATGATAAACCTGGTTTGTGTTTCCATGTTGGACCACTAGGCTGAGAGCTGCTGCTGAAACAGTGACTGTAGATCTGACGTGTTAAACTGTGCGTGTCGTTGAACCAGTGACTGGTGTATTTGGTTTATGTCTGGTTAGAGTCCGTTCAGACGGCGGTTAGTGTCTGGATTATTTCTGGTCTGTTTCTGGATCATTCAGTGAGGTTCTACTTAGTCTCTGGACTGTTGTCGGTTAGTTTGTTCTGGTTGGTTTGTTTCTGGGTCAGTTTGTAAAATAAAAACCTTTAAAAACAGTTTTAACTCTAATATATTGAACAGATCTGACCTGTTTAGTTAAAATACAGAGTAAAATCACAGAAACTGCAGATTTACATACTAAATAATGTGGACAGAAAAATCCATAGTTCAGTTTGTATTTAAATCCCCAAATCAAACAAACAACAACATAAACATTATTTTAAGGACGTCTGCAGAGATTCAAAGTTTGAAAACTAACATGATGCATATCAGGGATTTAGAGAAAGGAACATCTGTTTTTAATTATTATTATTTATGTCTGAAAAAGAATTTAAAAGGCAGAAATTATAAATAATGTCCACATATATATATTTTTAAATTCATGAATAGTAATCTGTTGTTTTACAACATTTGGCTGTAAAATATTTTTTTCACTGTATTTTAATCTGCACAAAAATATAATTATTATTATAAACAAATCGCTTTTAATGTTTACCTGTTCACGCTTTTATACCTGATTTTATTTTTATTTGTTTGCTTCTGTATTTATTATTTGCCTCTAAAGTGTCTTTGAGTGCCCAGAAAAGCGCGATACAGATATGGCGACCTATATTATAAATTATAAAAATTATATATATCTATAAATATTAAATAAAATGTTATCTATTTATTTAATTTATTCATTTATTTAATTTTAAATTATAAGATTAAATAAAATTAAATAAATAAATATAAATTAAAATAAATTATACAAGAATTATAATAATATTTATTAACGCGATACAAATAAAATGTACTATTATCATTATTATTATTACTATTATTATTACTATTATTATTATTATTATTATTATTATTATTATTATTATTTATCATGATTATTATTACTATTATTATTACTATTATTATTACTATTATTATTATTATTATTATTTATCATGATTATTATTACTATTATTATTATTATTATTATTATTATTTATCATGATTATTATTACTATTATTATTACTATTATTATTACTATTATTATTACTATTATTATTATTATTATTATTATTATTATTTATCATGATTATTATTACTATTATTATTATTATTATTACCTGTATTTGCTCCTTCCAGATGATGGACCTCGTGTTGTTTTTACAGTGTAATGTGGGTCAGAGCTGCTCTCCTGCTGTATGAAGGACTGGATGATGGTAGTCGGTAAATAACATTTAAACATGTTCCTGGTTTTGTTAAACTACAGATGACATCTGGTAAACAACAGCAGTAAATATAAACATAAACATAAACACTGATCACAGCTCTACAGTCTGCTGTCACATGTCTGCTGTAAATAAACACGTGTGTGTATTTCTACACGTCTGAACGCTGCAGCGTGTTCATCCTCTGCTATGGTTCTGGTTCTTCAGACGCTCCAACCCGACCCCCCAGAACCTGTTCTGGTCGTTATGTAACCGAACCCTCCTCCCTCCTCCCCGGCGACCTCCCCCCTCCCCTCCCCTCCCCTCCCCCACCGTATCACATCCCTCCATCTTTATATAGAAATCAATACCCTCTTAATCTGCCCCCCACCCGCCCCCCGTCTCCCCCACAACTGTCTCATTCTCACCCCTGCATCACCTCCTCCTCCCCCCCCCACCTGTCCATCTACACCTCCTGCCTCACCCTCCTCACCCGCCTCCCCACCCCTCTTCCTGCTGTCGTCGTGTCTGGACTCGCCCGCCTCACATTTCACTCTTCACACCGCAAAGACACACACACACACACACACACACACACACACACACACACACACACACACACACACACACACACACACACACTCTTGTTTATTTATTTATCTTCAGGCTCTGTTTCTCTGTTTCTGCTCCACTTTGGTTTTTCTGTCTTCTCTGAGGTTAAACTCTCCAAACACACGAGTTTAGTTTCTGTTCTTTGAAACAACAGAATAAAAATCGGATCGTTTTCATTCCTTAAAGTCGGATTTCCTCCTGATTCGCCTGTTTGAAGCTGGTTTACAGCAACATCTGTCCTGATCAACTCAAACCTGACAAACATTTACCAGCATCTCCACCAGACTTCTGACGTCTGTCTGCACCAAACAAACAGGAACAGTAAAATCACAGCTAACATGGACAATTGGCAGCTTTTAATCCCAGTTAGCTGAAATTTACACCTGGAAAACAGAATTATGATGCATGACTGGAAGAACCTGAAACTGAAGACCTTCCACAGGTAAAACAGGACATTTTAAAGCTCACTGTCTTGATGTTTTCTTTTTGGTTTGTCTACAAAACGTGAGAAACGTTCTCCAGGCTCCAGGTTTGAACTTTACATGTGTGGTTTAGTTTAAAAACACCAACAGAATAAATGATCAGGACGTGTTGATCACATTATTTCCTGCTGGTTTCCATTAAATCAAGACCTCAGCATGAACATTTGCCAGCATCTCCACAGTTTATCTGCAGGAAATAAAGTGAAATACAAGGAAATCAGAGCCGACGCGAACAAATCCGGCTGCTTTTAACCACAGTTTGCTTTAAAAGTTCTGACCGGACAACAGAAACAACACATGACTGTAATTATCATCAAATCCAAGAGCTTCTACGATTAAAACGGATATTTAAGGCTTCATCACGGCCTTTTGTTGGCTTTCATAGCCCATGAAGAACACATGTCGGCACAACAAGGCTGCGAGACGTCATTATTGTCGTTATTTATGAATCCACCAGGTATTTTATGGAAGCATCGATGATGTTCAGTCTGAAAACTCCCAGGAGTCAGATACGTGGTTGAGTCCAATCAAGAAAGAAACACTGTTGACTATCACAGAAAATAAAAACAACACCAGCAGTAACTGGGCTTTTTAGTGTATTAGCCAGAAACATTTCCTTAAAGCTGATTAATAGATGGTCTAAACAGAGACAGAGGAGAGTTTCTGTTGATTAAATGAGTCGTTAATTGACTGTGATCCGCTGTGAATCACACTTCATGTCAACTTATGAAAATGTCCAGATTATAAGATTCATCCTAATAAACTATTAACCATCCAAAGAACTGTTGATTAACATAAACCTGGATTCTGCATCTCAAACCAGCAGCACAGATCAGGTGTGTGACGAGCTTCACGTCACACCTGAGTCAATTAACAGGATTCAAACTAATTCATTCGTCTTGTTGTTGGACTTTTTAAACTATAACTTGGTTTCTATGCAGATTTAATCCTCTACAAAGCCGGTCTAAAACTCTCCCCGGCTCAATTTCCACGTCGCGGAAAAACAAAACATCTCAACGTCGGCCATTTTCAAAACCGTGCAGCCGAACGTCCTGCAGATAACCAGTCGTCCACATCGGGAGGAGCTGAATAAAGAACGTACAGACGGAGCCTCGAACCCCCGACCAGCCTTCAGTCTGAGTTAATCAACCTCAGCTGACGGATTATAAAATCAACCTCCACTCGGTTTCACTCCAGACGCCTCTTCCTGCCCTCCTGGTTCGACCAAAAGACGTAAAAAAGAACACACGGAAAGAAAACGTGCAGATTTAAATGAATCCACACGTTAAATCTGACCTCACATCACGGTTTGTTCTAAAACTCTCCGTTAAGACTGAAGTCATCTCGGTTTTTAACGCCTCGATGATAAAATGAAGCTTGTTTCAGACATTTTAAGGCATTTTAAATATGCTGAATAAACATTTCTGTATCCATTACTCTACCAGGTATTTATAGAATAATCGGCTCAGCGTTCAGCCTAAAAACTGTCATAAAATAATAAAAAGTGAAAATATTTTCCAGATTTTAAGGCGTCGGCTTCAAAGATTTTTAAAAAAGCTGCGAATTTTGGAGTTTTTGCTTTAATATTTACCTAAAAACCTCTGATATGTTGTCAGAGTAGCGACAGACAAACGTTTAGTTGATTAAATTTTCCATTTATCGACTTTGTTTGCTGAGATTTCCTCTGAATAGACATAAAAGTGGTTTGTAGACATTTAAAGGCTCCACAGCTGCATTTCTTTACTTCTTTTAAATATGTGGATCGCCCATTTCTCTACATTAGAACTGCAATTTGCACAATTAATCCTCCAGTTGTGTTGTTAAGTAATCGACTGACAGCAGCCACTGAAGGACTCATGTCTGCATGTAGCTGTGAATTTCTGTCGTATCTGTTTGAATCTTTACCTCAAAACATCGTCAGGTGAGTGTTTCTGTCATTT